>CM035413.1:188111354-188446354 GCA_020310875.1 Ceratopteris richardii
GACGGTATGACAGTATGTGCTACCAGTTTTTTAAGTATCATTTTAATTATTGATTTTTTTTGTGTTAAGCACATCATGTATGTTCATCTAACATTTTGCATATGTATTACAGGAGTTGGCCTTGGGTCGTCCTCCAATGCGAACCGAAGAAGCTTATGGATATCATCATGGATTGGTTGCACTATTGTAGGACTTAGAGGAATGCGGTGGGATCATTTCATGGGAGAAATGAGGTAGACTTATAGCTTGGTTTCATATTTTTAGTTGTTGTTTATAAATGTCATGTCAATTTGTCTCATTTTAGGCATATGCTTTGTTGCAAGATTGTAGATGTAAAGGTTTTGATCCCCTTGAGCATATATATGGTATTGCTTTGCCACAATTTTGTATTACACTCATATGTGGCAATGGTGCACCATAATTTTGCATTCGGTTCCTATATGGAAGTGCTTTGTCACATTTTGTATTCATTTCCTATATGGAAGTGCTTTGCCACACTCTTGTACATCCTTCATTTATGGAATACGCAACTTTCTTCAACATGATTCATGGTTCATTTTTGCTCATCTCTTTTGTGTCTGACAGTATTTTGCTATATGAAATCATGTTTTGGTTGCCATTAGAGTACATATCACATGTACTCAGTTTCTTTGGGCAGAGTGTATTGTCTTTTGCTCAACAACATCATGGTAATGTTCCTATAGCAAAAGACCACACACTCTACCCAAAAAAAAAAATTCAGATATGGTCGTTGGTATAAGCGACGGTACTCCGAGCAGGTCATTGGTATAAGCATTGGTAATCCCAGCATGGTCGCCAGTATGGGCATCGGTATGAGCATCAAAAATACCGACGCTCATACTGACACCCATACCGACACACATACCAAGGCATATATCGTCGCCTATACCGGCACTTGGTTCCGATGCCTATACTGACCGCAACACTGACGTCGTGGGCAAAATGTACCCGTTCAATTTCCTCGATAAAAGCCTCAGTATACCCTTGATGAACTGTAGTCAAACTCATTGCTTCATCCCTATTTTGATCATGATTGGTTCAATCTTCTAGATTTACTTCTAGCTCTATCGTAGGTTAGTTCATAGAAGCATGAATTCTATAAAGGAAGGGATTTCATCTTTCGTCTTCTTCCACGTCTCTTCTTCAAATTTGGCCCACAAGTCATGTGGCAAATTTGCCTCTACTTACGGGATCATTGAGTCCTTTTCTATGGTTTTGAAATTAATTTTTCTTCAATCTCTTTAGTTTTCTCTAGTTTTCATTGTGACTTGATGCATTTTAAGCATGCCTAGAATGCTTCTTCTGGAATCCTCATTTTACAGAGGTTGGGTGTTGATTGTTCTAGCATGGTCTAAGCAATTTTGATCAGTTTTTTGGATATTTCAAGTCTTTCATTCTGAAGATCTCCTCTCGAATTGTTTTTCTTTCACCACATTCATGTTCTAATTGGTTGGACCAGTTAGCTTAGGTTCGAGGTATTTTATTGATTTTTCTTTCTCCTCAGCCAACTTCTTAGTCCACTTGTTTTCTTATTTTTTCTCGTCTAGCTTCCCATTTTAGAGCTTTCTTCCCTTTTTAGGTCTCAGGTGATTCTTTCAATTCTTCTACTACATGAGGTGAAGATTCTATCTCCTTCTCCTTTTCTATATTGTGTGGTCTTTTATTTCCTAGGTTTTCTTTAGCTTTGGCTCTAGTTATGGATTTTAAAGACATGGTGTATTCTTTATCACATCTTGAGGACTATATTACTTCAATTACATTGATTTGAGATGTAGATGATGTTGTAGTCATGTTCTTATGATAGTCTTTGAAAAAATGTTCCTTTCCATAGTCATTGCAATACCCTTCCAAACCCTCTGAGGTGGTGGGTGCTAAGGCATTGTGCAATCTCAAATGAAGTGGTCTCCTTTGCATCTATCACATGGTCCTTTAGGCGCAAGTGGTCTTGTTGTATGTCATCCTAAAGCTTGAGCTCTAGGTGCTCCACACATCAAATTGTCATATTCACATTCATATGTGTTTCCATAGCTACCATATTTGTAATATTGTTGTTCATAAGAAGATTCATGCTCTATGAGATTCTGATCATAGGAGTAATAATCTCCATTGCTTTGTTCGTAGCCTTGATTTAGGTTTTTTGAGCTAATCAAGGAGTTCATAGGTACTACAAACCTTTCAAGGTTTTCTTCCACTTGGGTGTACTTGATAGTTACTATATTTTGAGGATGTGGGAGTTGTTTTCCTAACACTCGTTGAGGTTGGTAGTACACTTGATACTCATAAGATCTTGAAGCCATAGGTGATCCTTGGTATGGAACATATCTTGAGGCTTCTTTGGCTTGATCTCTAGGCTGAGATCCAAATGGCCTATATTGTGGTTGCAAAATTGGTCTAGATTCTCTATTATATAGACAATTTTCCATGATCTGATTGGTATATCTTTTCTCAATATGATAGTAGAGATCAAGCCCTTGTGTTGGCTACCTATTATATTGATATAGTAATGGGGGAATAGCTATCCTCTTTCACAAGCATGAGATTGGTGATCTCCTCCATAGTGCACACATCTTCGTAGCATGTGCATTCTCATCAGTTGGCTCTAATAGGGTTTTTGGCCTTGTTGGTTTTGAACTCCTAATTTTTTTGCTACCAAATCTGCTATTTCCTCAATGCTTAGATTGGGAAGATAAACTATTGGAAGTATCCTCAGATTTTGTAGGATTCTGAGGGATTTCCAAATCATCTACTAAGTTATCTTCCAAATTATGCATTCTCCTAGGCATTCATTTAGTGATTGCAAGCATTTTGAATACACTAAGGTCCTCAAATTTCCATTGGTTAGATCATCCATAAATAATGACATCATCTTTTGTTGTGTGGTTCTTTCACCAAGAGGACATATTTTCACATACTGATTAAATCTCCTAGCTGCTAGTCTTACTGATTTAGTGGGTGCTTGTTTGAAACTATGGATCGAGGATGAAGTATTATGCTTGATACCCCTTCTTGTGAATTCACTAATGAATTATTCAAAGATTTTCACTATATTCACAAAGTGGTTTGGGTCCAAAGCTTAGAACAAAGTCAAAGCAATTCTGGTCAAAGTAATTCCAAAAGATTCATATTGAATAAAGAAATCATTTACTTGTTCTACATGCAATACTTGTTTGAAATCTACCATATGATCATAAGGATCTCCAGATCCATCATAGTGATTCTGTATGCACTTGATCACCTGAATAGGTCCTAGCCTTCTACCCACTTCACTAGGTCGAGGCACAACTTGAACCATTGGATGCAATCCTAGTCCTCTGTCTTGTGGGGGTCTCAAAGGAAAAGGTGGTTTGTTCATGCTCTCACTTCCCATACAAGTATTAGGTATGGTGCTTATATTTGGCATACTAAAGTGAACATATGGTCTAACCTGGACACTCTGTTGACTAGTTTGCCCAATGAAAGGAGATTCCTAGCTTTGTTGCTGCTCTTGAGAATTTGGGAAGGTGGTTGCTTGATCCCTTGGGTGGGAATATTGGCAAACCCAATTACTATAGCCTAGATTTCTTTAGATCAGTAATGATCTAATACCTTCTCTTGCTTTGATCCAAATAAGTGACTCTAGAAGAGTCTTCAGGAGCATGTAATTCATAAACGATTGGGAGGCTGATACTATCTCAGCTTATAGGTGGAGTAGCTTGCAATAATTTGTCAGTTCCTGCTATCAGGTAGAAGCCCATCAAGTGAATGTCTTGAGGAATTTTGTCCCCTCTCCAAACATTCATATCTTCCCCTTGGGCTCATCACTCACTCAGTGGGGTTACTAGGTTCGTCAGTTTCTCCTCTTTCATTGATTCTCTCTAGATGCTTAGACACTAAATACAATCACCCTAGTTTATACATGTAGAATCCTCCCTCAAATGTCACAAGTGGTCTAGGTAAAACTTCAAAATCAGTGGAATTCCTAAGTCTTTTCAATGACCTACTAAGTCCATCTATGTATATAAGAACTCCATGCAAGTTTGTAAAGACAACTAGAAGGACGCCTTATACTCTCCTTCTATCATAGACATGAACTCTACTCAATG
Organism: Ceratopteris richardii; assembly: GCA_020310875.1. Classification (NCBI taxonomy): domain Eukaryota; kingdom Viridiplantae; phylum Streptophyta; class Polypodiopsida; order Polypodiales; family Pteridaceae; genus Ceratopteris; species Ceratopteris richardii. The sequence goes on from CM035413.1 coordinate 188,115,458, forward strand.
GATAGAGCTATGCATATCTTCGTAGGCCATAATGGATTCTTATTCTGAGTCACCTAGAGGTGTTAGAATAGATCGAGTGAATACTCCTTTGACTCTGTGCGGAAGATATCATGGTTCTTCCACTCCCTAGGAATGACCAAATATGAGGTTCATTCACAGTCTAGGACCTTAACTAGCTTTGTTGACCTTAATATTTTTATTTTGTACTTATGGTAATCTACTAATTCTGGGAAATGGCTTTGCTCAAAGGTTGAGTATTGTAATTCCTCAAAAGTTTTAGTTCAAGGCTAATAAGGGTTTGTTCCAAATTCACCCAATACATGATATTTGAGACCTTCACAATACACGATATCAAGGTTGGATCAACCTTGATACAATACTTGGACACTCTCATGATAAACAATACTTCAATCCTGAGGATATACACTATTCATATCAATCGGATACATGATACTTCAATCTTCATGATACACGATATTTGATATGAAGAGGATACTCGATACCTGTAAGACACGATATGATACTTGAAATAAGATGATACACGTTACTTTGTAGACTCATGATACTTGATACTAAGGCACATGATACGCAATATCTTGATGCTTATGATACATGATATCTAATCGACATGATACGATACTTGACCCTCAATGATACACGATGTACAAACCAAAATATGTGATACATGATACTTGAAAGTGTCGATGATACATGATATTTGGGGGATCATAATACTTGACCGGTCAATACACGACACCTCGGTATCACACTAACCATCACATAGGCACCTTGATGTAAGTCTGACTCCCCAACAATGCTGCTAAAAACATGTGTAACTAAGCTCAGAATGTCTTAGGGTTTGCGATGAAAGAAACGAAATCTCAATCATCAAGAAAATTCATATAGTGGTGGCATTGATACACACATTTAATTATCAATTTGAGAGACTAACCCAATCAAGTGTATGGAAATGTGTGCATAAATGATGCTTAGTACATGAGAGGGAAAAATAATGCCTTCGAATAGGGAATACCCACCTCACACAACACATCTTACACAAAAGTGTGTATTGTGACACTTGGTGCATAAGGAAACACAGATCAAGTGATATCTCTAAGCTCTAGTACTCCATTATGGTCAATAGTGGGTTCCTTTTGAAACTCTCAACAAGACGCATCCAATGCCAACTATCTATTTTTAGCTCCATCGAATCTCGGTGCCTCAAGTTATGGCCAAAAAATAGAGTCTTGGGACACAACTCCTCTCACTTCAAGACTACTTCACACACACACACACCTTAAGAGCAAAAACAGATGGGGAAGGGGTAGAAAACACCTCTAGGCACACATTACACACCTCATACATACACAGAAGCTCATGAAGAAGAAGGTACACAAGCAAGAAGAAGCAAAGTCGAAAGTTCTACAAGTTAGTTCTTCAAAATGGCAAAAGTTCCTACAAAAGAGTCACAAGTGACTTATATACATATGCCCTAATTTTGGTCTTGTCACATAAGAGACCATCACTTTCGTTATAACTCACTAATTTCTTACTATTGTACAATGGTAATGTTACAATCTTTGGGGATCATGCATCTAGAGGACTCCTCTATACTATTTACAATCTCTTCAAGATTTTACAATGGGTTCTTGGAAAAGAAATCGAGCCATTTTCTTTCAAATTTTGGGGCCTACTTTTCAACACTTCTTGCTTAAAATTTCTTCTTTTGAGTCCTCTACAACAAGGGCCCAAAGGCCCATTAAGGGTAGAGATTGGGTAGGGATGGCCCTAGGGATAAATGAAGAGGTTGGTTTCAAGGAGAGCACCAGAAGGCCCACTAACCCCCAAAGGGAACCTATTTTCTTTTCACCACTACATGTGGATGAGGTGTGCTGAGCCAATGTAGCTCCAAAGTCCCACACTCTACCCAAGGGCAAATGAATCAACAAATCAAGTTAGGGCTCAAATATTTTGATTGATATTTTTTGTTTTAGAGGAAGCTTCATCCTTGAGATCTACTCTTCCTGATAGCTTGACTGAATTTGAAAGTATAATGAAAGGCATAACAATCGCACACAAGTAGAGGTAGAATACCTACAGAGCTAGAAGGTTTTCCATCATTGAGATGTTTCCTCTTGATAGCTTGAATGAATTTCAAAGTACAATGAGAGGCATAACAACCATCGGATAGCCGAATCTCACGCAAGTAGAAATAGAATGCCTACAAAGCTAGAAGACTTGCCAAAGGTAAAAATTGGATAGAGAGGATCCTAAAGATAGAGAGAGGAGACAATTTCAACGTACCGCAATGAGCATGGCCCCTACTTGATGATAGAGATCAATGAAAAGATCTAACGATCAATGTATCCTCAAAGGAATCTACTTTTCCATCTCACCACATGATGGGGTGAGGGATATCCTACCGATGAAGCCAAAAGGCCTTGATTCCATGAGCCCACACCCCTCGCCCCCAAGTGTGGTGAGGGATGTCCTACCAATGAAGCTCATAAGATTTGAACCACCCCCCCCCCCAAAGTGTGGTGGGCGATGTCTTAACAATGAAACCAAGGCTTGAACCTAGGCTCTACCAAGGGACGCAAGTGGCTTTTCCCACTTAGCTAGCGTTGTTAGACATGATGGAAAATCTTGTTTTCTACATGGATCTTACATAATGAAGCCGTGACTAGAATGTACTCAACAAATATTCAAAAAGATTAAAAAACAAGAGGAATATAGAGAGGCACGAATGGTTAAGGAGTATAGTTAGTTGTCATTTCTGATATGTGCCGGCTAGTAGTCACATGGGTATTTCTTGTTTTTATAGATAACAAAAAAATGTATTAAGAAATGATGGGGAGTTATATAGTGTACAATAGGCAGGACCGCAAATTACAAATGAGCTCAGAGGACTATAAGAGAGCACAACTCTATAAGAGAGCACAACTCCAAATGGGGAAATCAGAGCAATAATACATTACAATTTTTAGAGGATTAAAAGTGAACCTAAATACAAAAAGGGGAGAGCAAGATCTCAATGGTCACAACAACTTTGATGCAAGAAGATGGAAGCCTAAAGAATAAGTTTGCTTGGAAGTATGAATCTACATTATGCAATAAAGAATACCGAAGATGATCATGGCAATAGTGTTAATCGCAATTGGAGATGGAAAACCTAGCGGAACTTCTTGTACTTTGGTTCTTTAGCTTGGATGCAACTTGTGTCTTCTCCTCCCTTTGAGGTTGAACCCTACCCCCTAGTCCCTTGGGCAAGCAATTTTGAGGGCTTTTCCCTTTGATGTTAGCCAACCCTCGATCCTCAAAGCCCACTAATGTCCTTGGGTGGAACTCTATCTTGGGGTTGATGGATTAGGTGGTCTAATAGGTAAATCCTTGGGTTAATAAATTAGAGGAAGCATCACCACTAAATGGGGAGCAATCAAACATTTACAAGAATCTTCCTAATGCTTGTTTTAACTCTTACAATTTGGGACACTTGCTCGAGCATTGTCCCTTTTAGTTCAGACAATAAAAAATAAAGTTTTTGAATACCCAAGTAAAGACAAACAGTGTACTGCTGGTACTGCTAGTGGAATGAACATCCCCTCATCATCATCAGGTAAGAAGAAATCATTTCTTAAAGATAATGAGAAGAAAACCAATAAATGGTCCAACTCTTATGATGTCTCGCTTGAGAATGTTTTTAACCCTTTTGATGACATGAATGCTAAAGCTAATGAAAATATTGAAGTAAACAATAAGGAAAATGTAAACTTGATAAAGGCGAATCCTAGGTTAAGTTAATCAAGATGGTCCCAATAGTAATCCTTCTAGTTCAAAAAGCAACAAGTTGACACAGGTTGTCAAAGAAAAGAGAAACCCAAATTGTTCTCATTCTGGAAATGTGTCTCCTAACCCTAATTCTAATGGGGGTGACATACATTTAGAGTGTATTTTTCGTGAGGAATTGAATAGTTATGATCATGATAAACTAAATAGTATGCATTAGACCTCTGCTAACTCAGAAGATTTTCCTATGACTTAACACAAGGATGAAGATACCTTTCTTCATAATAGTGTCAAACCTAAGTGGAAAGATACAATCATAACTTTTATGTCTATGGAAAAATTTTCCACGAATTACAAGAAATAATTTTAAACTCTGTTCTAGTTAGTTTTTGTATTTGTTAGTTATATTATTATTCCCTTTTACAAGTTCGTACCCTGAGTTCATTGAACTTACTTTCTCTTAACATTAAATACGTTATAGATCCTATTAGATCTAAGTGTATTGCTAAGTGGATATATGACATGTCCTTGCTTCTTGATATTTTATGTTTGCAAGAATCAACGAGTGGTGGTGGTTAGCTTGTGGTCAATCTTAAATATGTTTCTAATGGGCACAATTGCATTTGTACTCATCACCCTCAGGGCAGGGTGGTACTGTGATTTGGATTTCTAATGCTATTATTCACTTGGTTAAAAATACCCATATTAGTCCCTTCCACGAGTGGGTGGTTATTAGGATGAAAGACCCCATCAGTTGCACTATTCTTAGCCTTTATGCTTCAAATTGTGCTTCTAAATGGACAAATTGTTGGGAGAGTTAAATGTCATTATGGGCCTCCTCCTTTCCTTGTTCTTGGTGATTTTAATATGGTCACTTACCCTCAATATAGATTAAGAAATAAAGGAGCGATTATATGTGGAAGTGAGAAGGCTTCTTGGTTCAACCTTGTTACCTCTCATGACCTAGCTGATATCTCTCAAAGCACAGGTTTCTTTTGGAACAATAAGCAAAATTGTAATTCCTTTCATGATGTTAGAATTGACATATGCTATATCAATTTTTCTTCTCTCCAAAACATTCCTTTCATGATGTTAGAATTGACATATGCTATATCAATATTTCTTGTCTCCAAAACTTTTGGAGTGTGACTTATGATTTGGATTCTCGCTTTTTTATTTCTAACCATAAGCCCCTCATGACTCATCTTAATAGGGATTTTCCTAACTTTAAAGCTAGTTGGACCCACCTGGATGCCACCCTACTTAAAATCCCTTGTGTAATTGAGAGGATCAAAGGAATCATAGCTTCTCATTTTTCTAGTGGTTTCAGCCCCTTCAATTCTTGGGAAATATTGTTTAAAGACATCTAGTCTCTCTTTACTCATGTTAGAAGACTTGCCAAGCATATTAAAGCTATTAGAAGATTGGAGATCACGAGAGTGATTAAATTTCTTAGTTCTTCCCAAAATATAGACTCTAAAGGTCATGAGAGGATCTTGATTCTTCACGAGAGATTGAAGGATGAAGATTAAGTTGAGGCTAGCGGGATCCTTGCCTCTTCAAAAGAATTTTTGGCACTTGACGAACCCAACAGAAGTATGTTTTACTTGAAGAGGGAAGAGAAAGTCAAAGATATCATACCTACATTGAAGAAGAAGATTGGTGGGGTTGCTATCAAAATTGAGGAGAACTTGTAAGAGGCTATTAGCTTCTTTATTGATGTTTGCTCTAGCACTCCCAAGTGGGGGGATAATACCCAAAGCAGCTAGGGCTACTATTGCTCTTAAAAGGAAACGAATGATTTTGGAAAGCTTGCCTTCTATCTTGGACATACTCCTCACTTCTAGTGAGATTAAAGAAACCATTAGTAAATTGAAGCCTTGTTAATCTCTTGGTCTTGATGCGATTCATAATGAATTCTTCTAGGAACTTAAAGAATTTTTTACTTCTTACATTCCTTTTATTTGGAAGGAATCCATTAGAAAAGGTACTCCTCCTATGGAAATTACCACTAGAATGATCAAGTTGGTGCACAAAAGGGATACCAAAGATGATCTCAACAATTGGAGAACCATTTCTTGTGTGAATAGCATATATAAGATCTTTTACTCCACTTTAAGCTAGACTCAGTCGTAAAATGAACCAAATTATTCTACTAGAACATAAGGGTTTTATAAGAGGTAGGTACATTGTGAATTGCATAGTTTCTCTTTGGGAGACTATAGAGTATGCCGATGAGATAAGCCAAAAAAAATTCTTATTTAAAATGGATGTTGACAAGGTCTATGATTGTATTGAGTGGGATTTTTTCATTTAGTCTCTTTGTGGCATTGATGCTGATAAAAGGTCATCGACTTTGTTAACATATTATTTGATAATGCCTACTCCATGGTTGCTATAAATGGTTCCTTATTCCAAACTTTTAGATAGGTCAAATCCATTAGATAAGATTGTCCTTTAGCTCCTTCACTCTTTTCCATTGCTAATGATGCCTTTGGTTGGCTAGTTGAAGATGCCATGTCTGATAACCTCATTAAAGGTATTTCTGTTCCTAGTGCTCCCTCTCCCTTGGGTGTTCAAATGTTTCCTGATGATACTAGTATGATCATGAATGTTGATGATCCTTCTACCTCTAATATCTTAGACTATTTAAACACCTTTTCCTTGGCCTGTGGTTCCCAAGTCAATCATTAAAAGACCACTTTTTAAGCCTCTAACAATGTGGTTCATGCTTGTGCCAATGAAAATGGTTGTGAGATCATAAAAGACGGTGAAGTGTTTAGGCTTCTTGGTATACCCATGGAATTCAAAACTTACTTTCGACCGATGGAATGGGCTATGAATAGATTTTGGGATAAAATATTCAAATTTCCCCTTAACATTACATTTACAAAGGGGGCGGACATAGCCAAGTGGATCAAGGCAATGGATTGTGAATCCATCATGTGTAGGTTCAATCTCATTGTTTGTGCATCTAGGTAATTCAATACTACTGCCCCAACTTCTTAGAGTGGAGAAAATTTGTTTGTTACAGAGGAATTGGAGATATTGAGATTTGACCAAAAATACATCTTATCCAAATCAATATACATACTGGATTAAGCTCTCTATCACATAGATTTTTTTTTGCTCAAACACATGGATTTACTTAGATATTTTTGAAGATATTTAAAAGATAGTATTTTATATATTTTTATAAAAACTTAGATTGCTAATAAAGTGATGTTTTGTAAATAAAGAATTTTTTTTGTAAACACATGCTTTTTGAAACGCCACCCTCATGTACCTTCTATCCAGGACGTAATGAAAATACCTATAGATATGCATACTTTGATAGACTCCTCCATCAGATTATGTGGGGGGAGATTGTACCCAATCTTGTACCTCTCCATTCTATGTGTGTTCTTGTGAGATTTCTTTATTGTATTATCTCTGCATACATGTGTCTACAAGATCCAATTACATCCCAAAGAGGTTGATTCTTCTAAGCCTTACATCCTTTAATAAAAAATTTAGAAATATATCTTTTTATTAACCAGACTCAATGTCCATTAGAATTCATAGTTTTACACATCCATCTATGTTAGAATATGTTTTTTGAACACAAAAGGATTTTGTAAAATAGATAATTTTGTATATACAATTATCAAAATGATGTAAAAATCAGGAAGAGTCTTCCTCATGATCCATTAGAGGCTATGTATTTTTTAGACATTTTTTGGAGCTCTCAATCTTAATTATTTTTATATTAGAAGCTGAAAGGACCTAATTTCAAGTGTGAACATGGACACTTGAAAAAGTATAAAGGTCAAAATTTTTTATTGAGAAGGGATGCTAATCATTTGTACTTTTGAATGTGAATTTGAGAGCTCTTAGCACAAAATCATGTTTTCTTCCTTTTCTCTAGTTTTCATGGTTGAATGTGAATGTTTTCCTTATGTTTCTCATGGATTTTGTTGGTGATACTTGTGTATTACTGAGTGAATCTTGTGAGGAGAGGATTCTTTTACTGATTACTGTTGAATGTCAAGATGAGCATGTGGTGGGGAACTATGTATGGAAACTATTGACATCGAGTTGAATTGAAGGCAGGAAGATGATGTAATGCTCATTTGAGGGATGTATAGATTGACAGATGATAGAAGTGAAGAGGGAGCTACTTCTAGGGCACAAGAATCCATCCCCAAAAGATTGCACAGCCTTAACTTCGATCTTTTCATATGTATATTGGAGTTTTTTGGCACATCATTTTTTTCAAGAATTTGTGGTGTTGGTCACCATTGCATGCCCTATTAGGTTGATCCGCATACCCTTCAAGCAAACTAATTTAGTAGCTAGTTTGTTCGAAACCCAATTCAAATGCTAGCCCATAGAAACTTCAAAGCCCATAGGCTAGTATGCCACAATTGGGTGGCCTTATGGAAACTAGACCACTACAAAGGTAGATCATGTAGAATCCTTATCCAACATACCTAGTGATCTTTAATTTGAGATCCTCTTTAACGAATTTGAAAACATGATGCAAATGCAATCCAACATCTCCAAAGAACTAACAACCCTTCAAAACATAGTATATGCTCTAAGCACTCAGGATAATACATATCGACACTCAAATCTAGCTCAAACATCCTCTCACACTAAAATTTTTCAACCACGATCTCCTCAATGTATTCTGCAAAGAACCTTTAATCCTAATGAGCATCGTAGCCCCAATGTGTAGAGATGCATCTAGTGTGACGCCATTGACCATCTCACATATTCATGTGAGGCATTAAAGGAGAATAAAGAACAAAGGTTTTTCATTGACATAGATAAAAAGATCATGTGATTTTAGAACATGTTTACATTTAACCATCAATTGGGGAAAGGGGTGTTGGGATAGATGGATGGAGACTCCAAGAAAGGACTAGGTACTACCAAATCCAGCTTAGGACCAGCCCTTTGTAGCTTCAGAGTTGAATTTTGGGCCCTCATAGCTTCCCAATGACACTATACAAGTGCCTATGTACTTTGGAAATGATGTATGAAAAGATTTAATCAAAATAGACTTCTTCTAGATAGAAAGATTAATGAAATCCTTCTATTTTTTATCATACACCTGCTGCTTGTTATGCTCAATGCTACCAATACAATAGGAATTGGAAAACTTCCTTTTATAGGTATCTAATTAGCTTTGTACGCTAATGATTCCAAGTGGAATTACTTGAAATGATGCACTATACACAGAGCAATCAATTTAACAAATGAATCATTACCCCCGATTTTTTAGGACCTCTGTAGAGTTTGACCAGTGAGTGCTTCGATGAGCTTTTCTCCAAATTGGCTGAATGGATTTCCTTCAAACTTTGTCAGCATGTAGGTAACTTGGAGAAGATTCCCACAAGCTATAGATTATTGAAAATGGTGGAGAATTGAGTGAGATATGAGTAGAACAAGTTGATAGTTAGGAATGACTATAACAGAGAGATCATAGATGAACAAGGTAGATGTAATGTATTAATGAACAATGTTGTACAAAATCATAGGCTTGACAATCATATCCTAATGATGGAGAGTAGTGTAGGCTACAATGTAGACCTCACACTCTTACACAATGGCAATGGAGAGCTCGGGAATGGAGAGTTCTTAAGTGGCAATAGACACACTCTCTGTCCACAAGTAGTTTACGTAATTTTTTCTCATTTAACATTGACCTAGCTGTTTCAACAATTAATCTATTTCTCCTCTCTACCACCCCATTTTGCTCAAGGGTATACCTTGTTGTGATTTCTCTTTTGATTCCTCTGCCCTGCAAGAATATATTAAACTCATTTGAGAAGTACTCACCTCCTCCATCTGACCTTATTCTCTTTAGGTTTCTCCCTGTTTGGTTTTCAACAAGTGCAAGATACTTTTTAAAGCAATTGAATACTTCACCTTTGTGCTTCATAAAGTACAATACAGTCCACCTACTATAGTCATCAATGAAAGATACATAATTCCTTGATCCAGAGATTGAGGGATCTTTACTTGGTCCCCATACATCTGTATGAACAAGCTCTAGGTAGTCCTGATGCATGTAGCCTTTCCTTGAGAAGGGTAACCTGTGAGATTTTCCAAACTGAGAAGCACCACATTTATAAATCATGTGTTGCTTGGATACATTAGGTATCCCAAGCACACATTGGTCTCTACATATTTGTTTCAAGGTTCTTTCACCAACATGCCCTAATCTCTTATGCCAAATTTCAAGTTCTGATAATGTTTGATCTTTATAACTATAGAGTGCAATGTTCCTTGTATCCTCAAGTTCAAATGTGAATAATCTACCTGTTTTTTCTCCTTTGACTATCCTTTTGAACCCATGCTAGGGATCCTCCACAAATGCTCCATATTGGTTGAATCTAACCTACAAACCCTTTTCCACAATCTGTCCAACACTCATCAGATTCTTGGTAATTGTTGGTACATATAGAACTCTACTCAACAGATTCTTGTTTCCATCAGAGGTCTTAACATTCCCTACTTTAATCATTGAGTGCTTGGTGGCATCACCTGTTTGTACCTGATGCTTACCCTTTGGTTCCTCAAGGTTAGAGAGAAGAACTACATTGGCTGCCACATGGTTTGAGCATCATGAGTCAATGTAGAAGAGATGATCATCATTTATACCTGGTTTTGAAGTCATGTTCATAATTAGAAGAGAATCTCCTTGCTCCTCTATGTAGTTGTTGTAATCTTTTCTTGATTTTTATCCTCCTTGGTAGTTGCTATTGTGGTTGTTGTTGTATCCTTGATGGTGATTGAATCTTCCTCTTGATTGTGTGTATCCACCTCCTTGATATCCTCTACCTCTCTGATTCTTGAAGTTCCTGAAACACTCATCTGTAGTATGATTTGATAATTCACAAATATTGCATGATGAGGAGTTATACGATATCCCCCTACCTTTCTTACCTCCTCTGCCCCTTCCTCTTGAGGTTTTACCTCTCCCTGTATAGTTGGCTTGGGAGGTAGTTCCTTCATCTTCAACCTTTTTGTTCTTCCCTTTCTCTTTGGATTTACTTTTATCAGTGTATAGGACAGAAGAGTTATTACCTCTTCATGAATCTCCATTCTTGTTGAGCTTGGCTTCATGGGTAAATAGTTGTCCCATGAGTGTGGTAAGGTCTGGAATCTGCATGTCCATGTACAAGTCCATGGCAGTTGTGAAGCTCTCCCATTTGTCATTAGCTTTAAAACCATTGATTACTTGTCTTACAATCTGCTCTTCTTCAATTTCTTCTCCTATGCTTGCCAATTGATCTGCTGCATCTTTGACTTTGGTCACATACTCTGAGATACCTTGCTTAGGTTTCTTTCTTTGAGTGGTGAACTCAATCCACAGTTGGTTCTTCCTAGCCCTTGTGTTGGAAGAGAAATAAGAAGACAATGTTTCCCAAGTCTCTTGGGATGTCTTACAGTTCCTAATATGTGGAAGAAGAAAATCAGAGATTGAGTTAAGTAAGTAGGACCTTGTTAATGCATCCTTGGCACACCATGTGTTGATTCTTTCATACTCCTCTCTTATAGGTTGTCCTTTGCTTTTGAATATGGGCATCTCCTTATCTCTTGAGCTGTATCCATAGAGGCTCCTTCCTTGTTAGTATGTCTTCATCCTCAGAGACCATGCCTAATAGTTGTTCGTATCCAATTTATCAATGAAACCATCTCCCATTTTACCTTAACTTTACTCTGATACCACTATTGGGATAGATGGATGGACACTCCAAGAAATGAGTAGGTACTGCCAAATTCAGCTTAGTACCAGCCCCTTGTACCTTCAGAGTTGAGTTGTGGGCCCATTTAGCTTTCCAATGGCACTATACAAGTGCCTATGTACTTTGGAAATGATGTATGAAAAGATTGAATCAAAACATACTTCTTCCAAATAGAAGGACTAATGAGAACCTTCTATTTTTTATCATACACCTACTGCTTGTTATGCTCAGTGCTACCAGTACAGTAGGAATTGGAAAACTTCCTTTTAGAGGTATCTAATTAGTTAAGTAAGCTAAGGATTCACCCAAACGAAAGCACTTGAAATGATGCCCTATACACAGAGCAATCAATTTACAAATGAATCATTACTCCCGATTTTTTAGGACCTCTGCAGATTTTGACCAGTGAGTGCTTTGCCGTGCTTTATGCCAAATTGGCTAAATGGATTTCCTTCAAAATTTGTCAACATGTAGATAACGTGGATTTGATTCCAACAAGCTATAGATTATTTAAAATGGTGGAGAATTGAGTGAGATATGAGCAACACAAGTTGACAGTTAGGAATGACTATAACAGAGAGATCATAGATGAACAATGTAGATGTAATGTATTAATGAACAATGTTGTACAAGATCATAGGCTTGACAATCATAGCCTAATGATGGAGATTAGTGTAGGCTACAATGTAGACCTCATACTCTTACACAATGGCGATGGAGAGTTCTAACCGTGACTTTTTCAAATCATTTTATATAGGTGTTACATTCAAATTTGAATTTGATTTCAACTTTTGGCTCTTTCTAAAAGTAATCCTTCAATCTAGGAAATATTCTCGCAATGAAGTAGATGCTTTTCTAACTAACAAGTTCATGAGTTTTTTGGTAGGTGATTACAAATATTCTCTCAAGTCAAATAAATGACTTTTAGAAATGTAAAAGGATAAATTTCTACTAGGAATGGTTTCCATGGAGCTTCATGTGTTTATGAACTTCAAGTCAAATGTGTGGGCTTGGACTTTGCACCAACAAGGGGGAATGAAAAATCTATGTGAGAACCTTTGAAACTCTAACCTAGGCACCTCTATTATAAAACTAGAGAGAGTGGATACTTGTGATTAGGATTCTGACCAACCTATTGAGAAGAAACATTATTCCGTAGAAGCAAAGAGATGCAATCCTGCACGAAAATGCTTGGGATTCACCTGTTGACCGATTCTCCATTTATTCTCATATCTCTAATGTAGAGCAGAAATAAAAACATAATGAAAATGAAGAGGAAAATGAGTCAGGGAGAGAAGTTACACAGAAACAAAACAAAGAAAGGACCTAGGAATGTCCATTTTGAACAAGGGGAAGGGTCTAAACCAAACCAACAAAGAAGAAGAGAAATAAAAGAAGGGAAAAAACCTATGTTGAGTGAACAAAATCAAACAAAATGAATTGATGAAAGCACATTGAGAACTTTATGATAAATTCAAATGGCCAATTGACAAAAACCATGCATGGATATCTCATTCATTCCATTTCTTCATCCAAGTCAACTATTCTTATGAGATTATTTTAGGTCAAACTTTCATATGTGAGTGAAAACAAAAGTAATGGATGAGGGGTCGGAATATGCTAGGATTTGATCTAAAGATAATTTGCAATCACTCCAAGTAATGATCGTTAACCCAAATCATATACAAAACTGAGAACAAATAAGAAAATCTCCTATATGCTCACAAGAGAAAGTATGTGAGGAATACTTATCTCTATGTGAGTTTGGGTCTTTGACCATAATTTTTTGTAGACTCCACAGTTGAGCAGGATAATAATGGACATTGAATTGATGTCTCACAAACCCTTGTAAATACCTTTGAAAGTTTTTCTATTTTTTTCCCTTCATCAAAATTGCATTTCTTTCATAATAAAGACATACCAAAAAAATCATAAAAACCAAGAAAAATACTTAGAAAATAAAGGATGCGTTTTACCTTATAAGAACATTGAGCATATTATTGAAACTTCATCTACTTTCTCATTACTTGAAGAAATTCAACAGTCTTTACAAGAGGGGAGCACTTGAAGATTTGTGCTTCTTAACTCCCCATGAATATGAGCTAATTGCCACTTTTGTTAAGAAGCACATAAATGAGGAAGTTTGATCTTTTCATATGTATATTGGATAGTTTTTGGTGCAACATTTTTTTTCGAGAATTTGTGGAAGCGAACAGGTGCAATAGGCAGAGCATCTCAACTAGTAGTGATGGAAAGAAGTTAACAACAACTAAAGTAGGAATGAATGGAGCATATCTGACTGAGAAGCTATGGTAGATAATGTTGAGAAAAAGATGAGGAGAAGCCAAACGTGCATTACCCAATTGATGGGAATCCCAACTTGCATGTTCGATGAAGGTCAAACTCGACCATGTAAGATATTGTAAGGAAAGCGAGTTACCAGGGTGCCCAATTGTGGGGTCTGAGCCAGTGGGGAGCAACCCCAACTGGGGGGTCCAAGGGGGCCAGTAGGCCCCTTGGTTGGGGGGTTCACGAGGGGCCAATGGTCCCCCTGGTGGGGGTCTAGGGGAAATGCCCCTGACGTGATGGTAAAGGGAATATTCTATAGAATATTCTCTATGAAAGTCAGAAATCATTTATATTTTTTTGGTGAGTTCAGCCGACCTAAGCCCTGTATGGTGACTATGCGGGCGGTGGCCGCCCATGCTCTATTGCCCATGTATATCCATTCATGAAAGGCCACCCATTATCCTATATATACAAAACCTCTACACTACCCCAGATATTGAATTGATCCAGCATACCTCTACCTTGTAACTCCCTATCTAGAGTTGTCTACCTATCTGCAATGCAAAAGAAGGTCCCAAAGTGTGTAAATAGAGATTAAACATAGGACCTTTGAAGCATCAACCAGACAGAAACAAATGCAATGCTTACAAAAAGGTGTGTGTGGTGGAAAAGAGCTTAACAGACATCAATGATAATATAGCCACCCTTAGAGATGAATGTAAGGAATACCAAGGGGAAGACGAAAGCATAGGGCTGAGGCTCAGATAAGGTAACCAATTCTTTGAAATTCCAGATGGCTTCCTCAACAACTGGGTGCTGGTGGTGGTCAACTACAGAGATGCTATCAATAAAGGACTAGACCCACTATGAACACAAAGATACACACAATAAGCAAAGCCTGTCAAGGGATGACAGAGACAAAGAGAGCCAGAGTGTTGTAGAGAAAAGGATCATAGAAAAGGGAGCCCCAAAAATTTTCAAATTATGGGCATAAATTTCCTTCTTCAAGTTTCTATGAAGTACCTCATGAAGCCATGTAAATGCACTAGAGGAGTCCTCTAGATGCATGAACCCCAATTATTGTAATCCTTGTAACATAGTAGGAAATTAGTATTTTTCAATAAAAGTTTCGGTCTCTTATGTGAAATGAACATTTTTAGAGCATTCAGATTTTCGAATTTGTCTCTTCTACCTCATGTATCTCCCAGCTTCTGAGCTTGCATGTGTGTTTGTAGCTTGAATTGTGTGCATGGATGTGTTTTCTATCCATTTCATTTCTTTTTTGAAGAGTGTAATGTGTATGTGAAGCTTGAGAAGGTATGTAGCATGATTAGGTGAGTCCCATAGCTCTGTTTTTTTGCCCATAACTTGAAGTAGGTTTATCAGAATCAGAGAAAGGTACAACCATTGGATGTGTCTTGTCGAGAGCTTTGAAATTTGAGCCCCCAATTGACCATACTCTGAGTTTGGGGCTGAGAGAAAAGTCTCTTTTTGTGCTTAGTGCTGTTGCAAGTATCAGGATGCCATTTTCACTTGTGTAGGTGATGTATGTGATAGAGTGTGCTTATCTACATGCAATGTGAGCTATTCCACTTCATTGACCATTACTTAAGTGTGTGTCCTCATACACTTGGTTAGTTTTATGATACTTCTTGGATTGATAATTTAAATATGTGATCATCACCACTATATGCACTTGTTGATGAAAGAGGTATAGTCTCTTTCATCACAAGTCCCTAAGTCCTTCCTTAGGTACACACTTACTTAGAGCATTCTCCACACTCTTGAATCTTTGCGTTGCCTCTTGACTTCCATAGTTTGTAATCCTTTTCCCTTTCATCTTGGTCGTCATCTATATTACTTCTTAGATCCTGAACCTATGTATCAAGCTTGCTTCATGAGAATTAGAATCAAGATCATATGGTAGATTTAACTTTTGTTTGTCTTCATCATACCAAGACCTTTGTTCTTCAAACACAATATCTCTAATCGTAGTGAATTGCTTGGTTGAAGGATTATAGAACCTGTAACCCATTTGAGTTCAGTCATAGCCAATAAACACTGGCTTTGTTGCCCTTTCATCTAGCTTATCTCTTATTTTGATGGTACATGAACATAAGCTAAATGAACAAACACCTTGCAAAGTCCAGGACTAGGTTTTCTCCTATGCCATGTTTCATAAGGAGTCATACCTTGAAGTGATTTGGATGGTAGTCTATTGACATGGTACACAACAATTGAAATAGCCTCTACCCATAGATAATGTGACAACCTCTTCTCTTCAAGCATTGTTCTAGCTGATCCAACCAATGTTTTGTTTCTCCTCTCTACATCTATGATGGTCATCATACCTTAATCCTGCCAATGAAGGTTCTTGACTTGGTCCCTGTTGTGTGAGAGCTCCATAGCCTCCACAACTGAACCTCTAATCAACTAAGAAGACTAACTAGTCTAGCTTACACTAGGAGAGAGAGATGTGTTTCCACCCAACCAATCCCCTCCAATATATAGCTCCAAGTCCAATGGGGTAAGTCCCTCTCAAGGGGACATGTGTACCTTCCATCACATGGGTCCTTAACGTGGTCACATGGTTTCCAAGCTTAGGATATCACATGAAATCATATGACTTCTAAAAGAAGACTCTCCAAGCTATCACGTACAAGCCAAGTGGCTAGGAGAAGCTTCCAATTAAGCCTAAGGTGCTCAACCTTAGAGAATTATCCCTAAGGTTCAAGACCCATCTAAAAGGGGTAAATAAACCATAGATCCCAAGGGTTTCACACCTACAAACCCAAGGGTTCTACCCCTTAGACCCATGCAATTAAACAACATTCTCTCCCCCTTAAAAGCATTTCCATCCTCGGAAATGAGTGGAGATATATACCTTGGGGTATTCCCCCGTGCACCATGATCAATCTCAAGCATCATGGCTTTCATCTCTCTAAGTCTACCTCTTAATTCGAAAGGGGAATTATACCCCGACTGAATCTTAAAAGAGGAGAATCCATGTGTGGTCTAATTCCCTATCCCAATCATTCAAAGTTCCATCTAGTTTGCATATGAAAAAGAACTGAGTCGAGTGCAAAATATGGAAAGAATGAAAAGGGTGGAAGAGAACATCCCTGCCTATTTCCTTTGTTTAAGCCATGTGTCATCTAGGTCTCCAAAGCTCAAACATGTGGATTAGGTGGACTCAAAGTGACTTCAGCTAAATTGCTACCTTGGTCCATCTCTTTGCATCATTAGTGCATGAACCTAGCAAAATAGATGAATGATACTTAAGGTTTCCTTATCAGATTCATCTCTCAAGTTAGAACCCAACTTGTTCTAAAAGGAAGATGAATCTTACATAATCCCTGCCCAAATCACTCTCTTTTAGTGAAATGGGTGTATTTTCTTGTTTGCAATTCGCCTCCAATAAATCTAAATAGAGGGGAATTTCATTATATAATCCTTACCTAACCAATAGAATGGTAAAGGTGGATTATCTAGTTTTTACAAGGATATAACATCCTCTTTATCTTCAGAGAGAATTTGAATAGCTTACCAAAAGTGAATGCAATGTTCTTTCAAAACCTTATGTAGTTTTGAGAATCCACTTTAAGGGACTAGAATCCATAGGGATTAATATAACTATTGTAGAATCCAATTGATTGAAACCTATTTTACTTGTTCTTCCAAAAAGATTAAGATCTTTATAACTACGTCCCAAGATGGGAACTCATAGTGTAAAAGATCGTGTTATCTTTAAGGTCATAAGTAGAAATAGATTATTCCAATCATTTCTTCACTGCTTAATCCTTATGGATCTTTAGTTGAATCTCAAACCTTAAAGGTCTTCTTGATCCTTCGAGAGTTCTCTCCCTTATATTCTAGATTTATTAAAGATGTCCTATGTTGACATCATAATTAGATCTTTCCTATTCTTCAATTAACTCGAATTATCAATATCAAGTATCAAAAAGATGATTTTTATGAGATTTCTTTCAAGCTTGATCTAAGATCATTTTTATGATCCTTGAATTTCAAGTCATTCTTTGGGATGAAGCTTTTAGAAATATTTTTCTTCACTTAAAGTCATTCAGCAACAAGTCCAAGAGATATGAGAAAACCAACAAAGGATTCAACAACAGACTATTCAAGACGTAATCACAGAACTTCAAAGGCAAATCCAAGAGTTGTAGATCATTGTAAGTAAATCTTCCTCAAGTACCCCCATGACAACTAACATGAAGAAGAGTCCAAAAGTGAGCATGCCTGAGAAATTTGATGGGACAAGATCAAAGTTTCGGGGATTTGTGCAACAAGTGAAGCTATTCATAAGGATGCAACCAGACAGGCACCGAGATGATGCTTCTCAAGTAGGACTGATAGGAACTCTATTATGTGGTCCTGCTCTTTCATGGTTTGCACCTATCCTTGAGAAGGATATGGATATTTTGCATGATTTCAAGGCCTTTATTTGAGAGTTCACATCTTCATTTGGAGATACCAATTGTTCACATGTTGCTGAATCAAAGCCAAGTAAGCTAATCAAGGAAATAGGTCTGTGTCTACCTATGCATCGAAATTCAGACAAATCAGTTATGATCTCACATGGTAGGAGGATTATTTTATCAACCAATTTCGATGGGGCTTACATGATGATGTCAACGACCTCATGTTAACCATGCCCAAGGTAAATACTTTGAATGAATTCATGAATCAAGAAATTGAGTGTGACAATAGGTTGTTTGAGAGAAATCAAGAGAAGAGGATTTCTGTTCACGATTGATAATACAAGTTTACCTCAGTTCCTCAACAACATATATTGGAAGAATCTCAACTAGATCTCATGTAGTTGGATAACAGAGGAAAGAAAACATCGGAAAGACAATGGATTATGCTTTTATTGTGGAGATCATGATCATATGGTATTCAAATGTCCTAAGAAGAAGAAGCAAGATGGAATTAGGACTTCTACAATCACCATCCCACATCAAAAGTATCATCATCAGAGTCAAAAGAGGAGTACTATCCATCATGAGAATCATGGCCTTGATTCTGCACCTAGTTATACTACAAACCCTTTCCAGTTTCATCATGGATATCTATCATCATCATGTTCCAGTACCACATATCAATAACTCTACAAAGACCAAGAGCTATGAAGATTCAAGTTCTGGAAAATCTCAGAGTCAGATAACCGCTCCTCGTGGAACTCTTCGCTTGAGGGGGAGGTGATGTCATGGACAAAGAAGGAAACCATCTTGAACCTCAGATTCCATGTGAATCCTATATCTCATGATTGGTTCCAAATGAGGAGAAACCAATGCTTCCATTGCGTCTGCAATGTGCCAAAACCCTAAGATCGATTGTTTACTTGCTCGATTCTGATATTCGGAGGTCCCATTTTAGATTGATGACATCATGTTGACATCATCATTTCGTAACCGTCATAGATCGCCTTTGAAAACCTATAAAAGGAGGGCTTTACCACATTCATTCTCAGTCTTGCCAATACCAGTCTTGGGAGCTCAAGGAGTCGTGACTACCATGTAAGGACTCTCCAAGTTCTAGTTCTAGTTTTTGTCTTGTTCCTTGTTCCAGTCTTGTCTAGTCTCGTTCTTGGACATCTTGTCTTGTCCTCTTGTAATCTCATAGTACGAGATCTTATCGAGTTCTTTCTTGTATCTAGTTCATCTCCGAGAAGGGAGTTCTTGTAATCCAAATATCTTCTTCCATACTTATGATCCTGGGTTGAGGGATCTCTTGTATCATTTTTAGTCCAGTTTTCCATACCTATCGATCATGAGTTGTGGGACGTATTGTGTCAGTTACGTATTCTTGTATCATTTTCCCTACATGGGTGTTCTTGAAATCGGAAGTGTATTTCCGAAATCTTGTCTAGTGTAGTCAGAGAGCACAATCTAGTGCTCCCTTGACATTTCCCTGACACTCCTACACTTATTAGGTTTTTAGTGATAGTGGGTACACAGAAAACCTTACTCAAAATGTTTGTCTTGCCATTGGAAGCTTTGACATTACCAATCTTCTCCACATTGTGCTTTGTGTCATCCCCTATTTGAACTTCATGTCTATGCTTTAGAATTTCCAGATCAGATAGAAGAGCAATGTTGCCTGCAACATGATTTGAACATCTTGAATCTATGTAGAACAAATGATAATCTTCTTTACCTTCTTTGTGGCTTACATTCATTAGAAGCAATGAGTCTTCATGTAGTTGATCTTTGGAAAAATTGTTGAAGTCTCTTCTATTATGGTCTCTATTGTTATTATTAAAATTGTGTCCACCTCTGCCTCTATTGCTACCATATCCACCTCTACAAGGAATACAGGCGCATAGCGACGGTTAAGGCGACACAGCTTTGTTGCTATAAAATTGCAAAAAGCATTGCAAGAAGCATCGAGTGTGGACCGTCGATTAAACAACGAGCTAAACTACTTTTTTTTTATGTGTGGCACGACGGGATGTGCGACACTTGCATAGAGCGTCGCTAAAGCGACGGTTTAAAAAAGCATCGTATAAACGATGCTTTTTTGCGTCGCATAAGCGATGCTAACAACATCTCTTATGTGATGCAAATTCTAGTGCTTTTTACGATGCCTTACCATCGGTTACACGACGGTCTGTTGACGAAAAAAATTAAAATGTTGGAGGCTCTTCGATCGGCATGTTCACACATCTGATCAAATAGCTCTCCAATGTTTGCAATTGTGCTGCGCTTATGAGCTCAAACAAGTATATGGAGAATTTTTGTTTTTCCTAATCTCTATCTTATTGGCTCTCTGTCTCTGTTTCTCTCTTTCTACGTCTTTCTCTCTTTGAATTCTCTCTCTATGTCTCTCCCTTCTCTCTCTCTCTCTCTCTCTCTCTCTCTCTCTCTCTCTTTATTGCAGGTTATTCAAGAAGCTAACCAAGCAAAAAGTATGGCTAACTATTGTAAGTACAATTTCCATTCTTTGTATATCATTTGAATTGTGTTATTTTCATTAGTTAGCATACTCACACTTATTGATATGCACATATACACTTATACATATGCACAAACATTTCTACAACCACATAAAAAGACTTGCATGCATGCATTATTGCATATACATATACACATACACACATTAACATATACTTAAATACATGTATATGCACATTCACATGCATGCACATGGATGCAAATGGAAATGCATCCACACGCACATGCATGTTTCATACATATACACATGCATATACATACATTTGTATATGTTTATACACATGCATATACATACATTTGTATATGTTTATCCACATACACATACATATGCACATATGTATATATACACACACATACACATATATACACATATATATGCACATATGTACACACACATATACACATGCACACACACATGCACATACATACATATACACAGATACATGCACATACACACATATACACATACACTTACACATATACATGCACATGCATATACACACACATACACATGCACATACTCATATACACACATATACACTTACCCATGCACATGCACATGCACATACATACATATACACACACATACACATGCACATGCACATGCACATACACATACATACACATATACACTTACACATGCACATGCACATACATGCATATACACATATACATATGTACATACATTCATATACACACACATATACGTGCACATACGTACACAGACATATTTACACATGCACATACGTACACACATATGAATGAATTATATAATTAAAGTAATAAAACACATGCTTAATATAAACAATAATAACAATCAATAGAACAAAACTTTTCATTACTTAATACCATACACACAATTCAAAACATAATTGAGATGAACAATATATAGATAAAAAAGAATATATATATATATATATATATATATATATATATATATATATATATATATATATATATATATATATATATATATATATATATCAATGTAAATACATATAATCCAATGTCATAATCAAGAATCCTAATCATCATCATCATGATCATCATCATCATCATCAGCATCATGATCATCCTGATCAACCTCATCCTCATCATCATGATCACCTCGTGACGATCGAGACCATCCCTCCTGTGTCTGTCTCTCCACCTCATCCATATCTGCCTCTCCATAATACTCCTGTATTACATATAACAAACATAAATAAGTAAAACAATTAAAACATTCATAAAAATAAAATAATTATATAAAACTTAATAATACTCACAAAGGCATCCGGATAATCTCGCATATGCTCGCTCAAATGCGGATATCCAAAATGTGTAGCACAGTCGATCTCATGTTTCATAGGATATCAGCCATAATCCTTTCGCTGCATTGAAACAAATAAAAAAGATTAGTTTCTTGCATTTTAACTAAAATAAAAAATATACTCATAATAACACATATACTTACAAATGTATCTACAAAACCATGATGGCCCATTTGGCCTAGGTGCGATGTGTGGCCCGACTCAACTCTCTTCTTTGCAGAAGCCTGTTTATTTAAGAAAAAAGAAATACATAAATTAAATGTAAAAAATTACTAAAATATATGAAAATTATAAATATAAACTATTAATTTGTATACCTTCTGCTGAGGAAATAACTCTTGAAAACTTAGCTGTCTACGAAAAAACTGCCATGTCTCAGGTGGTATGTTAGGTCGCTTCTTATTTTTTTCCACCATACAATATCTCTTGTTAATCTAATCTCAAACAGAACAAAAAAAATCAGAATACATACACATATATACACACACATACACATACACATACCCACATACACATATACATGCAAACATATACACATACATATATGCATACACATACACATATACATACATATAACATAAACACACCTATACATATCCACATATATACGTACACACACATGCATGCATATACACTCATTCATACAAAATACATGCATTTATCCCACAATAATGTGTATTTGTGTATATGTGAATATGTGTTTATGTGTAAATGTGTATATACATATACATATCCACATATATACGTACACACACATGCATTCATATACACTCATTCATACAAAATACATGCATTTATCCCACAATAATGTGTATTTGTGTATATGTGAATATGTGTGTATGTGTAAATGTGTATATCTGAATATGTGTGTGTGTAAATATGTATATGTGAATGTTTATCTATGTAAATATTCAGATTATTAATATCAAATACCATTATTTGTAGATTCTGATCAATCAGATGGAACTCCACCATAGTCTCCTCATCGTGCAAGGACTATATACTGTAAGTATACCAAACATTTAATTTTAAATATATTTGATGGATACATAACTTATATATTTTTTTATTTCTTATTATAATCAGATTTTGATCAATCAGAGGGCACTCCACCACCTCCTACCCATGCAATGACTTCACATGTGTCCTTCAATAGGAATTATGATGAATTTTACTATCAAGAGCATATTATATGTTGGTGTAAATCTTGTTATGGCACGTATCGAACACCACGATTGGAATGTATTGAACATGAGGCAGAGTATGGTACTTTTGAGCATGCACCATCACCTGGTCAATGTGATAATGCTTGGGTATGTATTTTTTCTATAAATTAATGTCATTATTTTATTTAAAAACCATATACAAAATCAAATTATTGTTGATATACATGAATACTTGCTCGATGATGATGATGATGATAATTTTTCTTATAATGTTAATATACCTCGTACACGTCATGGACTTGCTGTTCATCAATTACAAGCAGAGGTTTCTAGAAATCCCCTACCTCCTAGTTTAGAGACTGAAACGGCTAGAGATTATCCATTGCCAGCTCGTGATCATTCTCTAGTACAAACATATGATAGAAGAAGATATGGAGGATGGAATAGAGGACTACTTCCTTTAGATGGAGAGGTTTTCAACTTTTGATGTAATCGCTATATGATTGCTCCATCCACTATTACTAATGTTGGTCGTGGTCTCTTTATTGTAGAGGATTTGTATGTGCTTCTGAACTCTGAAGTCACTCTTATGTCATTTTGTCATATATGGATGGGGAGATTGGCATCGACTTGCATGTTATGTTCAAAGCATGAGTACTTATTGAATATGCTTGAATGCAGCATCCCTTACTAGTAGAAGGATTTCACATGCAGAAAATGAAAGATTATATATTGATGGAAGACCTTATATGCATGGAAATATAGCAGGCTTAATAAATAGTAGTCGAGAGTTACATAATAGTTCAAGGACTAATTGCACATTTGAGGAGCGTGAAAATAGTCATGAATCACCATACATGAGTAGAGATGTATCAAGATACATAGTTGTCAACGATATTACTACATTACATGTTGGTGATGAACTATTAGTGAATTATGGATGGCGTAGACCTCCAAGAGCACCTTTTAGCTAGAGAGAATGAAAATTTTTTATCCATATTTAATAACTTATATATTTAATTTTATATTTAAAGTTTCATTTTTATTCATTTATGGAATACTAATGAATTTTATTCATGTGTGTAGATTCCAACGTATGATGTTGATGATATTCCTCCACACCATTCACAATTGCCAGTAAGACCTCATTTATCAGAAGCTTCTATGAGGAGGCTATGCAAAAGTGATCCTGTGGAATATTATGCAAGGTTGAAGGATCTATATTCAAAAGAAGATAAAGTACAAGATTTGTGTGACAATGATGAAGATGATGGCATGGCAGATAAAAGTGCGAACTTACTTATTCTCAATCTTCAAAATCGATTTGGATGGAGTAATGTATCTGTTTCGACACTATTAAGGTAAAATTTTCAATTTTCTATATATATATATATATATATATGTATATATATATATATATATATATATATATATATATATATATATATATATATATATATATATATATATATATATATATATATATATATATATATATATATATGCATAAATATATATATATATATATATAAATACGTGCATATATAAACATACTCATAATATACATGAATGTATACACACATATAAACATACACACACATATACACACATACACATGTTATGAGAGTAAGGTCAAATTATACATACCTGTATCAAATGAAGATGTTTTGTCCAACTAGCCTTTAGAATTGTCCACCCAACCTTTAGATCTTCTTGACACATATGTTTCTCCTATTTTAGTCGACCTAATACCTGTGTTGCTAACTTTTGCATACAAATATTAAGTATCAGTTAGCTATCAAGGTATTAAGTCATTAGTAAAATGGGAGGACCAAATTTATCTAGAAGATTTTCAAGGATGGAAAAATACTTTTAAAGGATGGGCGGAAAAAAAGTGTCCATTCAATGCAGGTTTTTATTCTTACTTTAGCTAAGGTAAGAACAAGAACTCGCATTTAATGGACACTTTTTGTCAGCCCATCCTTTAAAACCATTCATGCATCTTTCAAAATATTCGCGATAAATTTGATCCTCCCAATTTACTAATGACTTAATACCTCCATAACTAACTGATACTTTATATTTGTAAACAACTTAGCAAGACAGGTAATAGATCGACTATAAAATGGGAGACAATCAGACGATCCAATGGTCTAGATATGAAAATCTGCAAACCACAATATACAAAAAAAAATAAAAATGAAATCAAATATACACAGCTACACATGCATACATACATATACATACATACATACGCATTCATACATATATACACATACATACATACATACATACATATACATGTATACACACATACATATACATATATGCATACACATACGCATACGTATATATACATACATATACACCTATAAAACACATATACATACATATATACATATACACATACACATATGTATACACATGCACATGCATATACACATCCACATACACATACACATAAGCATACACATATATAAAATTATATGCATATATATATATATATATATATATATATATATCTTTTTTTGATGAACTTACAGGTTATTATCTGAAAAGTTTTTACCAAGTCAGAATATTCTTCCTACCTCACATGATGAAATGAAGAAGATAGTCAATGTATACATGCATGTCCTAATGATTGTATTTTATATAGAGGTGAATATGCAAACTCTTTGACATGTCCCAAATGTCAATCTCCTCGATATAAGGACGAAGAAGGTAAAATCCCAAAAAATGTATTGAGACATTTTCCATTGGCTCCATGGATTAGACATATATTTCAAAGCCCCAAATTATCAAAGCTTTTGACATGGGGACATGATCATAAAAGTACTGATGGAATAATCAGAATTCCTCATGATAGTGTTGCTTTTGAGCATATTGATTCTACATGGCCTGAATTTGCACAAAATCCACAGAATCTAAAGTTAGGAGTTGCATTAGATGGGGTTAATCCATTCTCCATGAAATTGAGTAAATGGTCAACATGGCCAGTCGTAGTCATAAACTACAATCTTCCACCATATGTTAGCATTAAAAAGGAACATTTAATGCTTTCACTTTTAATCCCAGGCAAAAGACAAGTTAAAGATATGAATATATATCTTGCTCCTCTCATTGACGATCTCCAAGAGTTATGGAGAGGTATTAATGTCACTAATGTATCGAAAAGCATCAATGAAAGACATATTACGGTTCGTGGTATTGTGGCTTGGACTATTCACAATTTTCCAAGATATGGTGTTTGTTCAGGTATTGATGTAATTTTTTTATTCAATATGCATATAAATAAATGTGATTTAATCTAATTATATTTTTATCATTTTCATGATACAGGAATATCTACTAAGGTTTATAAAGCTTGTCCATATTGTGGTGATTGGTTGAGATCAATCTATAGTAAGAATCTCAGCAAAAATATTTATCTTCGACATCAAGGATTCTTGCCTAATGATCATCCATTAAGATCTAAAAGAGAAACGATAAATTTTAATGGAAATCTTGAAACAGGTCAGCGTCCAAAACCTATGACGCCTATGGATTGGTATAAAACATGGACAAATAGACCTTTGATAGATCCAGAAGCAGAAATATTCAGTGATGATGAAGATAATGAGTATGTGAAGAGAGGTAAAGGAAAATGGACACTCGCAGAGAACATATCAATATGGTATTCTTTGGAGTATTGGAAAGAGTTAAAAATATGTCATCTTCTTGATCCTATATATTCAAGAATATTGGTTATTCACTATGGCAGCATCTTCTTGGAATAAAAGATGCCATAGCATCAAGGAATGATTTGAAAGATCAAAACTCGAAACCAAAGTTATGGCCAGTTTTTGATAGACATCGACAGGAAATGACTTATGCACCTGCTCCTTGGGTACTCACAACAAAAGAGATATAGACTATCAACAATAGGATTCAATTGATTAGGACTGCTATAGGATATGGAGCATCTTTCCAAAACATGTTTACTATGGATGATAAGAGCTTATCTGGGTTAAAGACCCATGACTAGCATAACTTTTTGAAACATATTTTACGTTTGGTTATCGATGGATGTACAATGAAAGGAGTACGAGATGTGATCTATTGTGTCTTGGATCACTTATAAGGTAATTATGATACTTTTATATTTAATATGTATGAATATTGGATATCTTTTATTTTTTATTTAACTTCTTTATAAATTTTTTTATGATATGTATAGGTGGATTACATCAAAAGAGATTGACAAAAACTCGATCCCACAAAAAAAAATGTGAATGCAAAGAGCTACTATGTTTGATGGAGAAAAAGCTTCCTACTTCACTTTTTGATGTTCAAGCTCATTTATTAGTCCATCTTGTACATGAAATAGAGATTATAGGTGTTGTCAATAGTCAATGGATGTTTTGGGTCGAGCGATTTATGGGAATATTAAAAGGTTATGTGCGACAAAGAGTGAAACCAGAAGGATCCATGGCAAAGGGTTGGATGCTTGAAGAGTGCATGTATTACGTTGGTGAGTACCTTGAAAGAGTTCATGAAGAAGCTCCATGTGCATGGACCAATGAGTCTTCTTCAAAAATAACAAATGAGGTATTATCAGGTAAGGGAGGTCCATTTTTATTTACATTTCAAGAAAAAAATAATGTTTCTACTTTTCTAGCATATAATAGCGAATGCATGCAAGCATTCCTTAGCGAGTACGACAGGAACTTCAAAATCTCCGAAGTAAAAGACGAAGAAACAAAGATATAGACGTAATCTCGATAATAATGAGATTACAAATATATCTTCTTTCAGGGATTGGCTATATAGTCGTTTGCAACGTGCCAACACAAATAATGAAGAAATCTCAGATGAGGAGAGAGAGAGTTAATGATAGGTTGTGAATGAAAGGTAATTTTATTTTAATAATATTTTGTTTTTTCATATCTATATATTAGTTTCTATTTACTAATTTAATATCTTTTGTAGGCTCGAATGTCCACTAATATGTGGGCTTTTGGACAGCATATTAGAATCAAAGCCATTGATTCTTTACGTAAAACAGAGGATTCTAGTATTATTGCTTCTTTCAAGCAACTATCACGTGCTAGCTCATAAGACACGAACCTTATAGATGGCGAACTTGGTTACATGGGAACTCTTGTTGGTATCTACGAAATTTCATTTCGTACATTCAAACAAGTAGAAAAAAGTTTATATTTTTTATGATAGAGTTAGTTATTTTTTTAAGCACCTAATAATGGGTTTTTGTTTTTATATATTTTGATAGGTCATTTTGAAGGTTGACTGGTTTCGAGTCGAGTATAAAGGTAGTAATTCCACATTAAGAAAGGAATTATCTGGGTTTTGAGCAATTGATTCTTCCAAGGTAATGCGATCTACTAAAGAACCGTATATTCTTCCTAGGCATATTGAACAAGCATCTTTTTATAAAAACTCAAATGCTCACCCTTGGTGGAAAGTCATTCATGTTCAACCTAGAGGTAGGCCATTGTTTGAACAGTTTATTGTTAGAGAGATCAAAGAAAGTCCTCTTGATAATAACCATCAGATACTGATACATCAACATCTAAAAGAGAAATTAGAATCATTATACATGATAATGATACTAATCTTTTCGATGAAGAGGATAATACTCTACATGCAGATTCTACTGATGAGGAAGAGGAACTACCAGAAATCAATATTAATCCATCAATAGATGATGTGACTCATGAGAATAAAGATTTAAAGATAAAAGAACTAAATGAAATCAATAAGGATAATGAAGATGAGACTATATTGATGTCTTACCAAAATGATGGCAATAATGAAAACATATGAGTAGATTAGATAGTAAATTCTACTCTAGTTATCGATCAATAACTTGAAGCTTTTGAATGGATATCAGATAATAGATTCTTTATTCAACTTGAATAACGATGAATCCTACTAGATTTTCATCCATGTTCTTTTAAGTTAGAACATGAAGCTCATGGGTATGCCTAATTATTTTATATATAGCTTTATCTTCAAGGAGCAAACTTTTATCATGTATGTATGCATATGTGTGTGTATTCATGTGTATTATATGTATACATGTGTTACTATGAATATATATGTATTTCATGTATATGTATGTGTGTGCATATGTGTGATATATGTATACATGTGGTAGTATGCATATGCATTTGTGTAAAATATTCATGTATTTATGTAATATATGCAAGTGTTTATAATTGTGTATGCATGTATAAGTATACATTTGTGCATGTAGGCATGTATATGTGATGTGTACATTTATATATGTATATGTGTCTATGTGTAAATGTATACATGTAAATATGTATGCATGTATATATATTTATGTGTGCATTTAGGCATGTATGTGTGATGCATAATGTATCTACTCCATTTTATATTTATGTATGTGTATCTACATGATGTGTATATATCTTTATATATACTATGATCCTCGTTGATTCAACTAGCTATATATAGAGGCATAAGGTTGGGAGGAGAGACATCTCTCTAGTAGGACGTCAGAGGAATACATGCAATGTGTACATATACTTCAATCATATGGCTAAAAGGCTGAATTAGAGTTTCTAAATTAGGGTTTTAAAACCCTAATATCAAAATTAGTGTTTTTGAATTAGGATTTATATATATATATATATATATATATATATATATATATATATATATATATATATATATATATATATATACACACACACACACACATATATATATATATATATATATACATATATATATATATATATATATACATACACACACACAGATATATATATATATATATATATATATATATATATATATATATATATATATATATATATATATATATATATATATATATATATATATATATATATATATATATATATATACATATATTAGTATGCATGTGTGTATGTATGTGTATCTATATGTGTGTATGCATGTGTATGTATGTGTATCTATATGTGCGTATGCATTTGTTGTGTATGTGTGTGTGTGTATATGCATGTGTATATATATATATATATGCATGTAAATATGATTATGTGAGTCTATGTGTGTGTTCATATGATTATGTATGTGTATGTGTATGTGAGTATGTATATGTGTATGTGAGTATGTGTATGTGTCTATGTGTATTCATTATATGTGTGTAACTGCATGCATGTGTATATGTGTATAAAAATATGCATGTATGTGTGTGTATGTATAAATGTGCATGTATGTGTATATGTGTGTAAATGTGCATGTATGATGTATATGTGTGTTTATGCATGTATTTGTACCTCTAGTCTCACTCTTTTTCTCTCTCTCTCTCATATACATACATACATAAAAACACATACTCATATCCACATATATATACATAAAAGCAATGTGTACCATGCATTATCCCGACGATGAGCCATAAGTGTCTGCATCTCTTTTAGATGCCATGTATGCGACCATCCTGTCCCAAACTCTGTCTCAAGTGAACTAAGTATGTATTTTTTATCGCTCTCATCATGCTCACTACAAAAATAAAAAAGATCATGTAAATAAAACATAAGATATTTATTTTAATTTATATGTAAAATTTATACTTACTTCCATTGTAAGTGGACAAGGCGTAGGTAACAGTCGCATAATGCTCGCATTCTTCTCTTGAACTCCAATCCATTCCCTATGTACACAATGTTCCCCTCTGGCTCTATATTGCACTCTAGCCCTAAGGTGCCTATGCATGTCCTCATAGGCACCTATGCTCTGCTATCATGATCTGCAGGTGGTATAGGTGTCCTGAAAATAGATAGATAAAAATAAATTAAAATATGTATATAATATCATTAAAAAAAATATGAAAAAAAAAACATACCTATGAGCAGATAGCTGTCTTCCTGCATGTGGAGCTGCAGAAGAGCCCTCGACTGATCGCTAAGTAAGCATCAGAATTTTATAATCCAGCTCATCATCAGCCATCTCTGAGTACTCATGCATGATGATCCCTAGAGTATCAGGCGGAACTCTTGCTCTCATAAGACTTTTTATGAGAGTGAGTTTCGCCTATCTCTCTCTACTAGGATCCATAATACCTGTACATATAAAACAAAATGGGTTAGAAATCAATATATATACATGTACATATGTAAGTGTGTATATGTGTATGTAGGTGTATATGTGAGTGTGTGTATGCATGTAAGCATGTATGTATGCATATGCATC
The DNA here is from genome assembly GCA_020310875.1 of Ceratopteris richardii. Taxonomy (NCBI): domain Eukaryota; kingdom Viridiplantae; phylum Streptophyta; class Polypodiopsida; order Polypodiales; family Pteridaceae; genus Ceratopteris; species Ceratopteris richardii. The sequence continues at coordinate 188,146,933 of CM035413.1, forward strand.
ATGTGCATTATGTATGCAAATGTATGCATGTGTGTGTATGTGTGTGTGTGTGTGTATGCATGTAAGTATGTAGGTATGCATATGCATATGCATTATGTATGTATATGTATGCATGCATGTGTATGTGTGTGTATGTGTCTCTATGTGTGTATGCATATATATGTGTGTATGTCTATATGTGCCTGCCTATGCATATATATGTGTGTATGTGTCCATGTGTGTGTATGTGTGTGTGTCTGTGTGTATATACGTTGTGGAGGTGATCGCAATCCGGGTGGATCGGGTCCGGTCGTGGCACACATAGGGTGTATGAAGCTAATGAATGTTGGATGGTTTAAGGACATGAAAGTGAAATTAATGTTGAGTATGGAGAAGAGAGAGATGTTGAAATGATTATGGGAATGGGAAAGTAGGAGTGCAAGTTAGATTTATGAACATGAATGATAAGAATGAAAGAGAACCATACACACGAATCAAATTTGGAAGGAAGAATGGTCCATTGAAGGAGCTTCTTAAACACTTCCTAATTCTAATTCATATGCATAGTCTTCTTTGGATGATATGTATGCATGACGTGAATAGATGGAATCCTTACACATAAACCAGTTTCGAAAGGAAGAATGGTCCAATATTGGAGCTTCTTATACACTTTCAGAAACTAATCAATATGTATGGGTATGTATGGATTATATGCATGCAAGTGAATTATGATGATAGAGTTTACTCACAAGCTCAAAGAAACATCCTCACTGGCTCAACGCAATACTGCGGAGCCTTCTCATACATAGAAGAAATAGAAGACATGTAAAAATACTTAAGAGACTGAGAGAGGAGACAAGAGACAAGTGACAAGTGACATGAATTAAAAGGATTTGAATTAAGGTACATGTATAAGATTGTGGTGGTACGTCAAGCTAGGCAGTCTACTGATCAAAGGTGGTTCCGACCCTCAAACCATGACAATTCAACCGAATGTCACACGTAAGAAGGTGAGTTCCACTCCAGTGACCCTATGTATGTCTAGGCTCGTAACGTCTAACTAAAGAAGTCTAAGACTCATTAAAATCAGCTCTAACTCACTCACACGCTCCACCGAGGGTGAGTCAAGATAGAGATGCTGGTTTCAAGAGCCTATCCTAGATTGGAGTTCTGACTTAAATTTGAAACTAGGTACTATACTCATACTAGCTCACCTTGGATCCTCACTCGCTCAACCGAGGGTGATCGTCTCAAGGAAACCGTAAGCTAGCATGAGCCCTATGGATGCCTAACAATGATGCTCTAGGAGTTTGGAGGGGGGTTTATATAGTTTTTTGAATGGATTTGGGCCCTTGGATCTAGAGAAATCAACTCTTAACTCTAGGATCACTACTTTCGATTACAACCATTTGATTAATCAAATCAATGGCTTGGAATTGTTCTTTCTATCAAATCTAGTGTAAAGGAGTGAAATTTAGGCACCTTCATTCTCCACCATTGGATCTGGGGATGATCTGGACCGTCGGATCAGTGCTGACATCAGTTTGGATAAGATAAGCCACTATTTTTGGAGAAAAGCTGCATTATTGATCTTTGATTGTCAAAAAAAACTTCTTTTATGGAAAAACTCGTGGATCCTCCTTGCTTTAAGCATAAGTGCATCTCCACCCTTGAATATGAGCTCATCTTGATCGTACAACATGGCTCAATCAGCTTTCGCCATGTGGTGGCCCTTCAACCCTTCAATTTGCTTAAACTAGAAAACTGCGGTGATCCTGAAAACTGGACTTTGTACTCTTTGACCCTCCAAATAGGCTTTGCTGAAGATGAAACTTTGTAGGACTATGTTTCCAAAGATCTCCTTCAGGAATATGTAGAGAAAACTCCCATCTGAATCTCCCTTGTACAAGTTTGACTACATTTGGAAGCTTGCAAGGTGGCATTAAGGTGTCTAGGAAGCTCTGATAGCCTTGAAAATTTGTACAAATATGTAGCCACATATGATCTTTATACATGCCAAACCATATGGCTAACATAAATTTCTATACAAGAATTTGTAGGGTCAAACTAGAAAAATTACATTTTTATAAAATGAACATAGCATATCAATGTGCTACAAAATCCATTTTTTGCTGAAATTTGGGCTATAGACTGCCTTTGACAATATTTACAAGTATATGAATTTTCATCTAATTTGGTGACAATGAAATTTTTGCCCTAATTTCCCAACTTTGACCAGCTTTGACTGCTACCATGGACTTTCTTGATTTCTTTGAAACTTTGTATGTGAGCTTCCTTTGACATCCTTGATGCATCCTAGACTTCTCGAGGAATTCTGGCTACCTTCACCAAATATGTTTTTTGTAGGCCTTCACAAATGAGAGAGGAGAGAAAAATCTCGACGACATTCGCCCCCACTAAACCTGCGATTCCTCCGGAAGCGCCACTCTAGCATCTGTGAAAAACAAAATGTTCCAGGCATCAAATTCTTTTATAGGCAACATAAGAAACATGGAAGAAAAATTGATTATATGCATGAATAAGTAGGTAACGTGACATGAAGCAAAATTTGCATGAAAGAAAGAATTGAAACAGGCAACATGCATATGCATGAACAAATAGGCAACATATATGCAAATGAACAAGCAACATTGGCAACAACAAAGAAAAAAAACAAGCATCAATATGAAGTGGAAGTGGATGTATTGAGTCGTTTTAAGCATCAGTTCCTCTCATCTTGAAGAAAAATTTGTACCTTTTTCATAAAGCAATCTATCTTAAATACGATTATAAACAAAGATTTAGGATTTTCAAAAGACATATTTCATCTTTAGCTTATTTTAGATCAACTCCTTTCCTACATAAATATGAATATGCCCTTTCTCTAATAACATGCAAGGAAATCTAACTTAACTCCACTAATGCATAAATCTGCCTATATAGCCTGTGATTTATTCTACTATGCCTCTTTATCCTCCTTTGGTTTGCTTTTTTTTTTTTTTTATGATGATGATTCGGCAACTTTATGGTTACGATCACTTTTTTGGGGTGGAAGAAAGTGTAAACTTCCTGTAACACGTACCAACTTTTTTTTTTTTGATGACGGGGAAAAATTAAACCCCGATACAAGGTACAACCATTTTTGATGACGGAGAACAGTCGTTTAAACTCCGATACAAGTGCTGTGAGATGGACTAAGGATGTAAAAACATGCAGTAGTAGGAGCTAGGATTTCAACAATTATGCTTTCGATACAGGATACATATGCATGTTTATATATGAAACTCATGTCACCAAAATAAACCTCCAAATCTACATGTCCTATCTTTCCACAATCCTAGATTATAATCAATTTCTTTGTAGATAAGTTACTACTTAAGATACAATTTTACACAAGTAGAGAAATCATCATTTGTTTTTTTTTTTTTTTTTTTTTACTCAAGTGATGTGGATATGCAATGCAATGCAAAGACTGAAAAAAAAACATGCATAAAACAAGCATGAAAAAAAAAAATAGAATGAACTTGAAAAAAAACAAAGCAACATTAACTTGAAAATTAATGATGTTTTTATATGTTTTTAATTTTTTTTTCTTTTTTTTATTTTTATAACATGGATACTCATGTTTATGAATCGGCCTCATTGTTGTCATCTTCTTCAATGTCCTCATCCAAAATGTACTCGTCATTATCACGCTTCTTGAATAACTTTATCCTTTTACCTGCAATCAAAGTTTTTAGTGCAACACCATTTAATTCACAAAGAGCATACGTACCATTGTTGTTGACTTTTGATACTATGTATGGCCCAAACCACCGTTGAGTGAGCTTTTTGCGTGCATCATATTGAGAGTCAAATGTACTATCATAAATGAGCACCCAATCTCCTACTTCAATTGGATTAGGACGTAGTCGATGAGTTTTATCAAAATAATGCTTGTTCTTCATTCTAGATTCTCTTAATTTTTCAACAGCATCATCAAGTCTTAATTTACCTTGTTCTAACTGTTTAATACGCAAACTCAAAAAATCATCAGTAGACATGTTTTCAGACCAAGGCAAATTTGACCATGCAAAAATATGAGACTGAATTGGAAACAATGGTTTTTGATAGTACATGAGTTCAGCAGGCATATATCCAGTAGTACGTGTGCATGTCATTCTATCTGCCCAAAGTGCAAAAGGTAAGAATTTAGGCCATTGTTTGATGTCACCGTTACATGCTTTAGATATGGCTTTCACAATAGGTGGATGCCCTCTCTCTATTTTACCATTGGCCTCTGGGTTATATGCAGTAGTGAGAGACAAACGAATACCATGACGCTCAAAGAACTCTTTAGCTTCTCTCGCATTTAACTCTCCACGATCGGCAACTACTTTCTCTATGTACCCAAAGCGACTTATGACATCTTCAAGCAAGAATTTGCAAACATTGTAAGTGGTCTTAGATCGTAGTGCACGTCCCTCTACATGATTAGTTAAGTCTTCTCTTGCAAGTACAATGTAACGCATTTTGTCAATACCTTTAGGCATAGTTACAAGATCTACTACCCACTTGTAATGAATACAGGGTGGATAAGTAGGATGCAACGGATCTCTATGTTTGACTGATGAATGAAGTTGACAAGTAGAACATGTAGAAACATAGCTACTAATGTCAACATACATCCTAGGCCAATAATAGGTACTTCTAATTTTTTCATATGTTCCAAAAAATCCTTTATGACCTGCCCATAATGTCTCATGCATTTCCTTCATTACTTGTAATTGAAGACCTCTCTTTCCTAGGACTCGTTGTGGATTCTTAACCTTACCCTTAGCATGTCTCCAAAGATAACCATTACATAGGAAAAAGTTATAAGCTCATTTCCTAATGTTACAGAATCTATTCGTAGTCTAGCTAGGTAATGGTTGTAGTGTACTCAGATACTTTCCTATGTCTCTCCCTTCATCTTCGTACTCAGACTCATGAAATTTCTCATACTCATATATATGTGGAACATAGTCAACTAAATTCACATTCTTTATTAGATCACTTTCAAGATCATCATCAAATCTAGCTCTCGATAACATATCAGCAACTGAGTTTGACTTACCTGAAATATGAACTAACTCAGGATTTATGAACTTAATATATGAGATCCATCTAAGCATGGCTATATCAGGAGATGAACAACTGGCTATCATTCCAATGAGAGGCAAACAATCAGTCTCAACTTAGACATTTGCACCAATGAAATATTCTTTGTCTGTTTTCAAAGCTGTTACCATACCCCATAGTTCTCGTTTGATCTGTGGATATTTTCGTTGTGTTTCATGTAGAATTTTGGCACCAAACCTAATTGCATATCTATTCCCTTCACTATCATCTTGACTTATGACCCAACCTATACCAATAGGACTAGTATCAACAGTCAATATAATAGGTTTGTTAGCAGAATAGTCTACACGCTTAAGGATGGGAGCTTCAAGCAATAATTTCTTCAATTTACGCATAGCTTGAGTGTGTTTGTCAGTCCAAATAAATTTTCGTTTCTTCCTCAACAAGTCATAAAGACAATCAGCAACATGAGCAAAGTGTGGGATCCAAATAACATAAAAGATGCAAGCACCAAGAAATCTACGTACCTCACTCACGTTGTTACATGTTTCAGAAATATCTTGCTAATGGCATCAATTTTTTGTGGGTATGGCTTTCGACCATAATGGCCACATAAATGTCCAACAATAAGTACCTCGTTGACACCAAAAACAGATTTCTCTATGGAAAATGTGAGACCTACCTCTTCAAATCGTTGAAATATTCTTTCACAATCAGAGATATGGTCAAGAAAAAATTTACGACATCTCGATGAATCTAAAGTAATGTCCTTTACACGTTCCTCACTCCCTTTAATTGGAATATCATCAATGAATGGCATAGTTATATGAGGGATAAAGTCATGTAAGACCATATTCATAGCACTCATCATATGAGCCACATAATTAGTCGCTCCTTGAGGTAAAGTACACATTCGCACTAAGCCTAAAGGAGTTTTCATTGTGGTTATGTCACGACTATCAATTGCTAATTGGAATTGGTCATATCCCGAATATAAATCACCCATTGAATAGATAGGATGTCCTGAAAATGATTCAACAAACTCATCTACAATGGGTCTTGTTCCTACATTCCTTATGGTGACTTTATTGACAGGTTGGAGATCTTGAATAAAAGGTAGTTTCCCATTCTTTTTAGGCACAATGAACCATCTGTTTGAGTAAGGTGCAAAAGATGGCTCTAAAATTCTCATGTTTATCTTCTCCTTAAGTAGTTTCATTAGCTCAGGTAAGTTAGGACAAAGATTCCATGGAATATGTGGAATAGTAAAGATTATCATGGGTGCAACTAGCTTAGGATCTACACAACCAATCTCATGAGGATACATAGTAAAGGCTTTTCCATGGCTCCGTATAACTCTCTCAAATTTATCTCTCTCTGCTGGCAAAAGAAAGTCATCATCTCTACCAATTTTCACCTGTTTGATTGTCTCATCCGTGAATGTATGTCCTATGTTTTTCTTATCCCGAAGTATTGGATCATTTTTCACATCAATAATTTTTTCATTACTTCCTTGAGGTAATGGTTGAGCTATGGGTTTGATTTTTTTGTCTACAGTTTTGTACTTTGTTTCAACTAAGGCATCATGTATTTGGTTAAATTTTGAGCACTTGTCAACATTGAGAGCATACTCTTGGATTAGAGCATACTCATCAAGGCAAGAAAGACGAATAATATGGGAATTAGAATTTTATCGAAGACATAACTCTAACTCCTCAAGAGTAGAGAAACAATGAGATGTTTCAATCACATGCTCAATGTTCTCATCATGTTCCATGATTTTGTTGTTTTTGTATTTTTTTTGGGTTTTTTGGATAAAAGACTTGGAAAATTGACTCTTATGAGGAAAATCTAATCTAGAATGTGGAAAACAAAGTGACAAACTATTGTACAGGTTGGTTGGCTGGGAGATGTCAAACCAATATCCACTGTTGTCCCGCTCAACAATGAATTCTATCCAAAATTTTGATCATATGTAGCTCCAAACATGAATCGAGGTGCACAATCACTACAAGCATGTTCATGACTCTGAGTAACAATAGGTTTCTTTCTAATTGACAATCGATTCCTAGGATGATTCACTCCTACTGTCATGACTTAAAGTGATTGCATTCCATCCTTAGACTTAAATCTAGCATAGGTAGACCCATCATCCATGGCTTTAGTTTCCATACGACTCTCACAAATAAAGGGTTGACCTAAGAGAACTTCATAGGAGCAATTATCTTGAATAAAAAAGTGAAACTCTTCTGTGATTCCTCCTATGGATATGGGCACACTAGCACAAGCTCCATACAGGGTACCTACACCATTATCTGCAGTTCTCATACGCCATCCAAAATCTTTATCTATGGGCCATCGAAACTTATCATAGACTTCTCTTGAAATCACATTGATTTCGGAGCCGGAATCTACTAATGCATTTACAGTGATAGTGTTCTTATCATTTCCTATTTTAACATGCATCTTTGATGTACCTCTAGACCAAAATGTTCTTTTAAAGTGACTTTCAGGATTGTTTTCATGATTTTCATGGTCAGGTTGAATAGGTCCTAAGAAATTTTTATTAACATTTACTTCATCATCATCAAAGTCCTCTTCATCAGATTCATCAAAGTTTAAGGCTTCATTCATAGCTTGATCTTAATCTAGAGAATCTTGCATCTCAGTATCTAGATTAAGCGAAAACCTCTTCCTTTTAATTAGGCTGATAAAGTTATCTTTAAAAACAGGCTTTACAATAGAGAAAACTTGTTCTAAAGACATAGTCACTTGACTCTTAAGCAAAATGTCATCTAAAATCTCCATAGGATCTATTTTTCTCTCAATTTCTGAAATCAAGATGGCTTTAGGTTTTCTCTTTGGTTTCTTTTGTTTTTGCTCAGGATCTTGCTTTTGTTCATGTTCTTGTGTTTGGTCTTCAGTTTGTTTTGATTGTTCTTGCTTATCTAAAGGCTTTGGTTCTGTTTCTCTTTGCTTTGTCTTCTTCCCTATTTGTTTCTCCTCTTGTTTTTGTTCATTGGGTTGTGATTCTTGTTTTTTATCTTTAGATTGTGATGTTTCTCCCTGCTCTATGATTGTTTCTATTCCCTCTGAGGTTTGTTTTCGCGTCACTCTTCTTTCACTAGGCTCACCTTCATCTCTTTTTCGTTTTTCTTCTACATTGGATATGTGAGAAATAAGAGATTGATCTTCTATTGGTGATTCCTAAGCCGTTATTCTCCTAATCTCATCTCATGCTCTTACTAAAGCCTCTATGGAAAAATCACCTTCCTTTGTGGGTTTACTTGATTCCACTTGTTCATCAAGAGCTTCTAGTTTCACTCCTCTCGTTACTACATCTGTTATGGTTATATTTTCATAGTGTTTTTTCATTCCTCCCTTACCATAATTTCCTTGCAAAGGTAGCCTAGATCAATAGTCACAGATTTTCTTGTCTATGTCTATTACTAGTCGTTGCTCCTTAGCAGCCTTCAATAATTCACAATCTCTCAAAAAGTGCTCTAACGAATCACACCAAGGACACCTACGAGGGCCACGCACAAAACCATTTTGATTTTGAGGATTTTGATTAACTTGTGGTGGGAAATTTTGAAATTGAGGATTTTGTTGATAAGGTATTACTTGAACAGGATAATTAGGATTTTGAAAAGGCAATTGATGTATTTGAGGAGCTTGGGGAGCAACATGTGGTACTTAAGGTGCAAGAGGAGCTTCCATATTATACGTTTGATGATTTTGAAAATTTTGATTTTGAGGATTTTGAAAAGCTATTTGAGAAGCTTGAGGATACATGTTTTGATACATTTGAGGATTTTGCACATGAGGATGAGGATTTTGCATTGAAGGATTATGCATTGGAGGAACTTGATATGCTTGAGTAGGAGCTACTTGTGGATTTTGATTGGTAGCTATAACATGTTGATTAGGCTCTTGAAAAGTCATTGGGTTCATTTGATTTTGGAAAGTTTTGGTGTAATTAGATTGTAAAGCATCTATAGTCTTGGCCAAATTGGATTGTGTAGCAATAAGACTTTCCATTTGCTTAGTGAGAATTTCCACTTGAGATTGTTCAACTACACTTTTATTTGGCTCTACTTTAAAACCTTGAGTAGGCTCCATCGTTTGAGGAATAGGAGTAGAGTCAAAAAGCATAGCATGGGATTGTTCTCTAACTTGCTCCTTAGTTTGTGGAAGGCTAGCTTGAGGAAGACTAGTTTGCTCATAAAGCATGGATTGCCTTTGATGTATATGGGCTACAACCTCTACTACTTTACGCACTTTTTGCCAATTGTCAGTAATACCATAGTGCTTATCCGGCTCTTCTAATCGTCGTTCAACTTCCCTACGAGTTTCAGGATGAAGAAGCTTAAGAAAATTCATCACAAGATCAGGTTCCAAAGTTATCTTATCCTCATCAGGAAGTTGCTCATAGCGTCTAATATACTCATTTTGTAAGTAAGTAATAGAGCTACTAGGCTTTGGAGAATTGACCCATCGTAAGAATCCATCTCGATTATGTTGGCTATAATCTTCAAGATAGAATTCTTTGAGCATCTCCTTTCTAAAATCACTCCAAGGAAGACTACCATATTGAGTGACACGGTTTATGATAGAGCTATCAACAATTCGTTCAAAGAATGATATCAAAAGATCTTCGGGAAGACCAAAAATCATAGCTTGCTCTTCAAACAAATCTAAGTAGCTTGTGATGTTGATGCCATTGAATTTTCTGTTCTCTCTCAACATAGAAGAGACTATTCTTTGGCCTTGTTTCTCAACAATAAGGGATTTGAATCCTTCCTCCATCTTATGTGAATAAGCAAGTGATGCACGATGCTCTAGATCTCTCACAAATGTGTTTACTTCACGACGAAGATGTGCACGATACTGTGAGAAATCCAGTGCAACACTCAAGATTGATGATGATGATATGATGAGGATGAAAAATATGAAACAAAGGATATGGATCACAACCTCCCAACAAGATCAGAAGCAAATGCCACGAAGCGTTTCACGTCGGGTTCAAATGTGGAGGTGATCGCAATCCGGGTGGATTGGGTCCGGTCGTGGCACACACAGGGTGTATGAAGCTAATGAATGTTGGATGGTTTAAGGACATGAAAGTGAAATTAATGTTGAGTATGGAGAAGAGAGAGATGTTGAAATGATTATGAGAATGGGAAAGTAGGAGTGCAAGTTAGATTTATGAACATGAATGATAAGAATGAAAGAGAACCATACACACGAATCAAATTTGGAAGGAAGAATGGTCCATTGAAGGAGCTTCTTAAACACTTCCTAATTCTAATTCATATGCATAGTCTTCTTTGGATGATATGTATGCATGACGTGAATAGATGGAATCCTTACACATAAACCAGTTTCGAAAGGAAGAATGGTCCAATATTGGAGCTTCTTATACACTTTCAGAAACTAATCAATATGTATGGGTATGTATGGATTATATGCATGCAAGTGAATTATGATGATAGAGTTTACTCACAAGCTCAAAGAAACATCCTCACTGGTTCAACGCAATACTGCGGAGCCTTCTCACACATAGAAGAAATAGAAGACATGTAAAAATACTTAAGAGACTGAGAGAGGAGACAAGAGACAAGTGACAAGTGACATGAATTAAAGGGATTTGAATTAACATACATGTATAAGATCGTCGTGGTACGTCAAGCTAGGCAGTCTACTAATCAAAGGTGGTTCTGACCCTCAAACCATGACAGTTCAACCGAATGTCACACGTAAGAAGGTGAGTTCCACTCCAGTGACCCTATGTATGTCTAGGCTCGTAACGTCTAACTAAAGAAGTATAAGACTCATTAAAATCAGCTCTAACTCACTCACACGCTCCATCGAGGGTGAGTCAAGATAGAGATGCTGGTTTCAAGAGCCTATCCTAGATTGGAGTTCTAACTTAAATTTGAAACTAGGTACTATACTCATACTAGCTCACCTTGGATCCTCACTCGCTCAACCGAGGGTGATCGTCTCAAGGAAACCGTAAGCTAGCATGAGCCCTATGGATGCCTAACAATGATGCTCTAGGAGTTTGGTGGGGGGTTTATATAGTTTTTTGAATGGATTTGGGCCCTTGGATCTAGAGAAATCAACTCTTAACTCTAGGATCACTACTTTCGATTACAACCATTTGATTAATCAAATCAATGGCTTGGAATTGTTCTTTCTATCAAATCTAGTGTAAAGGAGTGAAATTTAGGCGCCTTCATTCTCCACCATTGGATCTGGGGATGATCTGGACCGTCGGATCAGTGCTGACATCAGTTTGGATAAGTTAAGCCACTATTTTTGGAGAAAAGCTGCATTATTGATCTTTGATTGTAAAAAAAAACTTCTTTTATGGAAAAACTCGTGGATCCTCCTTGCTTTAAGCATAAGTGCATCTCACACTTGAATATTAGCTCATCTTGATCGTACAACATGGCTCAATCAGCTTTCGCCATGTGGTGGCCCTTCAACCCTTCAATTTGCTTAAACTAGAAAACTGCGGTGATCCTGAAAACTGGACTTCGTACTCTTTGACTCTCCAAATAGGCTTTGATGAAGATGAAACTTTGTAGGACTATGTTTTCAAAGATCTCCTTCAGGAATATGTAGAAAAAACTCCCATTTGAATCTCCCTTGTACAAGTTTGACTACATTTGGAAGCTTGCAAGGTGGCATTAAGGTGTCTAGGAAGCTCTGATAGCCTTGAAAATTTGTACAAATATGTAGCCACATATGATCTTTATACATGCCAAACCATATGGCTAACATAAATTTCTATACAAGAATTTGTAGGGTCAAACTAGAAAAATTACATTTTTACAAAATGAACATAGCATATCAATGTGCTACAAAATCCATTTTTTGCTGAAATTTGGGCTATAGACTGCCTTTGACAATCTTTACAGGTATATGAATTTTCATCTAATTTGGTGACAATGAAATTTTTGCCCTAATTTCCCAACTTTGACCAGCTTTGACCGCTACCATGGACTTTCTTGATTTCTTTGAAACTTTGTATGTGAGCTTCCTTTGACATCCTTGATGCATCCTACATTTCTCGAGGAATTCCGGCTACCTTCACCAAATATGTTTTTTGTAGGCCTTCACAAATGAGAGAGAGAAAAATCTCGACGACAACGTGTGTATCTATATATATGTGTCTATGCATATGTATGTATGTGTGTGTGTAAATTTTTGTGGATGTGTGTATGTGTATGTGTAAGTGTGTATGTGTCTATGTGTGTATGTGTGTGTATATGTGTGTGTCTATGTGTGCATATATGTGTGTATCTCTATATATATATGTCTATCTGCATGTGTATGTGTGTGTGTAAATGTGTGTGGGTGTGTGTATGTGTGTGTGTAAGTCTATATGTATCTATGTGTGTATGTGTTTGTTTATATATGTGTGTGTATCTCTATGTGTGTAAGTTTGTATGTGTGTATGTGTGTGTGTCTATGTGTGTAAGTGTGTGTGTGTCTATGTGTGTATGTTTGTGTGTATGCATGTGTAAGTCTATATGTGTGTATATGTGTTGTTGGGGGATTCTTAGACAAGAATGATGGAGAGTGTTAATCTCCAAAAAAACAAGTTAATCTTGAATTTAGACCACCTCTATATCAAGATCAACTTTAGACTCCACTAAATTTAGAAATCATTCACCAATTTATCAGAAAATTGATTATTCTGAAAAATTCAACTTCTCAGAAAAGTCTGCTGCAGATTAATCACTCATTGACTAATCAATCCTGTAAAGTTTTTGATAAAACTTTGTAGACTACTTCGCCTTAAGGTTGCGCACCTTCTCCAACTTAAATCTCTGCAAATGGTTTAGTATACTCTGAGAAATCACACAGACAAGTTACCTATGTGTAAAACGCCTTCTCTGTAATAGCGACTTTGACACCTGCAACTTCTTAGCTACAGCTCTCACAATGTCGAACCCGTTTGATCAAGATCTTTTAGCCATAGATGGCTTACCTTCCAACTTAGATTTTAAGCCCTCACTTGTGTAAAACTTTACACCACACACTGAGAAATGTTCATTTCTCTGAACATGAAATCTGCGCCAGTTTTGTCGACTCTCAGAACATCATCACATATGAATGTTCCTAAACTAAATTCTCTCAACCTGATTACAATTAGCCTCTCAAATTCTAGCCATAGATAGATTAGCTATGGACTTAGACACATGCAGAAGGATTTCTCAAAAGATTAAACACAGAAGGAGCAGACAGCAAAACATCGGGCGCAAGTTTTTCTTGATTACTCAGAAAAATACAATTGAGTGAAGTTGATGATTTCAACTCACTTCTCATGTGTCTAATGACACTCTCTACTACTCATTTCTTTCTTCCTATTCTCTATTCTTCTTCTGCTCTATTTGCCCGACATTTTTCAAAGTATTTATAGATAAATATATACAAGTTTATGACTAGACAAAAGTATAAGTCAGCTAATGTACATATGTGTACATATCTTTGGGTTTCTGAATATGTCCTTCCTTCAACCTTCTGAATTTGTTCTCTTCTTGACTCCTTGACTTCATTTCTTCATAATCCTTCAATTGATGATTGACATGCACCAACAGCTCCCCCTCAATCATTAATTGAGGTTCTTCTCTATCTTCTTGATTCCTGCCATATCCTTGAATCTTTGTAGCTTTGGTCCATCTAGACTTTTTGTCATCATATCTGCAAGTTGATCTTTTGTAGGTGTATGCATAACCTCAATTTCTTTATCAATGACCTTCTCTCTCAGAAAATGATATTGTATTTCAATGTGCTTAGTTCTAGCATGAAACATAGGATTAGCTGCCAAGTATAGAGAACTCATATTGTCTCTACAAACAATTGGAGTACTTTGAATCACATCAAACACCTTCATAAGTGTCTTTAGCCATATTACCTCCTTTGCAGCTTCCACCATACCTTTGTATTCTGCTTCTGTAGATGACAAAGCAATTGTATGTTGCTTCTTAGAACACCATGAAATCAATTTGTCTCCTACATAGCACAAATATCCATGGGTTGATCTTCTATCATCCACATTACCTGCCCAATCTGCATCACTATATATCTTCACTCTTGTATCAGAAGTAAACCCATAGTACAACCCTTCTCTGAGTGTACCCTTGATGTACCTAAGTACTCTTTGTCCTGCAATCCAATGTTCCTTTCTAGGACAATGCATGAATTGTGAAAGCACACCAACTGCATATGACAAATCAGTCCTTGTTAATGTAGCATAAATCAAGCTACCCACCAAACTTTGATAGAGCTTCATGTCTCTGAATTCTTCTCCTCCAAATCTAGACAATTTATGGTTCACTTCCAAAGGTGTAGGTGCAACCCTGCAATCTTCCATTTTAAATTTGGTTAGCAAATTTTTAAGATACCTTTCTTGGGTCACATATACTCCATGTTGAGTATAAGAAATCTCCATTCCCAAGAAAAATGATAAGTTCCCCAAATCACTGATTTTGAACTCTTTCTCCATCTGCTTCTTGATCATTTGTATTCCTTTATCATCTGTTCCTGTAAGTATTATGTCATCAACATAAATACAAACATAAATGAATCCATCTTCACTTGCTTTGACTAGCAAGCTACTATCTGCCTTTGATGCTTGAAATCCAAGATCATTCAAGAACTTTACAAGCCTATAATTCCATGCCCTTGGGGCTTGCTTTAATCCATACAAAGCTCTCTTGAGCTTGCACACATAATTTGGATTCACTTGATCTTTGAATCCATCTGGTTGCTCCATGTAGACTTCATCTGAAATGTAACCATTCAAAAAAGCATTTTTAACATCTAATTGAGATAACTTCCAACCTTTGCAAGCAGCAATTGCTATGAGGGTTCTGATGGTTGTCATCTTTGCCACAGGACTATAAGTCTCATCATAGTCCACTCCATATGTCTGTGCATACCCTTTCACAACAAGTCTAGCTTTGTATCTAGACACACTTCCATCTGCAAATCTTTTTGTTTTGTAAACCCACTTACATCCAATAATTTTCTAGCTATTAGGTTTAGGAACCAGATCCCAAGTCTGATTCTCTATCAATGCATCATACTCCTCTTGCATAGCTTCTTCCCAATTTCTCTTGCCTTTAGCTTCATCATATGTAGATGGATCTTCATCTGTTTTTACCAAATACGCATAATCTTTAGTAGTCAAGAATGAGGTGTCATAGCTATACCTTGTAGGTTGCCATTTGTGCCTAGATGACCTCCTAACTTCTGCACTTCTTGAAGTCTCTGGTTCATCACATTCTGGATCAAACCTTGGCCTCTCTTCAACTTCAACCTGTACTTCATTAATCTCATTTTCATCAAGTAATTGAATCTTTGCTTTACCTTTCCTTTGATCCACTACTTCTTCAACATCTGCATGTTCATTATATTTACCTGCATACCAAGTACCTTGCTCATCAAATGTAACATCCTTGGATACAAGGAATTGCTTTGTGGATGGACTCCACAACCTGTATCCCATTTGCTTATCATCATAACCAATGAATACATACTCTTCTGCCTTAGGCTCCAACTTATGCCTCAATTGAGATGGCACATATGCATATGCCACACTGCAATGATCCAAGGTAGGTCTCTTACCCCACCAAGCTTCATATGGTGTCATACCTTGCAAAGCTTTACAAGGCAATCTATTGACCAAATAAGTAGCTGTATTTACAGCCTCTGCCCACAAATAATTTGGGCAATTCTTCTCTTTCATCATGGACCTTGCAAACTCAACAAGAGTCCTATTTCTTCTTTCTGCTACCCCATTTTGTTGAGGAGAGTACCTGCAAGTAACTTCTCTCTTTATACCTGCATTCCACAAGTAATCATTGAATTCATTTGAAAAATACTCTCCCCCTCCATCTGACCTTAGCCTCTTCAATTTTTGACCTGTAATCCTTTCTGCATATGCATGATAGTGTTTAAATGTATTAAACACTTCTGACTTTTCTTTAATCACATAAATTGTGATCCATCTAGTAGCATCATCAACATATATGACATAATATCTTGAACCATTTATACTAAAGTCCTTTGAAGGTCCCCACACATCTATATGCACCAATTCAAGTCTTTCTGAATACATAAAACCATGCTTGGAATAGGATTGCTTATGAGCCTTACCTAATTGACATGCCTCACATCTGTATGTCATGTGTTGACCTGCAATGTTAGGCAACCCAAGAACTGAATCATTGTTAATCATTTCTTTGATACCTCTTTCATTGAAGTGTCCAAGTCTTTTATGCCAAAGATCCAACTTTGACACCTTCTGCTCTCCATATGTGAACATAGCATGTCCAACATTTCCTTGTATCTTCAATGTGAAGAGCCTTCCTTCTTTCTTTCCTGTAACAACCTGTTTATACCCTTGACTAGGGTCTTCAACATAGACTCCATCATTGGTGAATCTTACCTCATATCCTTTTTCCACAATTTGACCTACACTGATCAAATTCTTTGGAATTGTGGGAACATAAAGTACCTTACTCAGAAGAGTGCTCCCATCTTTAGCCTTGACTGAACCAATCGACTTTACCTTATGCTTTGTATTATCACCTGTCTGAACTGTATGATTAATTTCATTATGATCTAGGTCAGTCATCAAAGCAATATTTCCACTTAAATGATTACTACATCCTGAATCAATGTAAAACACTCTCATGTCCTCATGTGAGGTTTCATATGTTGCATTCATAATTAGAGTCGAATCCTCCTTCTGATCTGATGCATAGTTATAGTAGGTGTTATTATAGGATTGATTTTGGAAGCTTCTTCCTCCACCTCTTCCAAAAGAATTCCTACCACCTCTACCTCTGAAGTTTCCTCTCTGAAATCTACCACCTCTTGCTCTTTGATTAAAGTTCTGATAATTACTATTATTCTGATTATTGTGCCAACAATCATGAGATAGATGATTGGTCTTACCACATATCCAACAAGCTCTTGCATTATCTTTGTTGTGTCTGCCTCTTCCTCTACTTCTGCCATTTCCTTTTCCTCTTATGAAATTTGCTTGGTTTGAAGTACCTTCTTCTTCACCTGATTGTTGCTTCCCTTTGTTAGCTTTCTTCTTGTCTTTAGAATACATTGCATGACCTGCACTCTTATCACCATCTCCTTTGATATCATTCTCAAAAGTTAGCATATGACCTAACAATTGATTCAAATCAGGAGTAAAGTGATCTAATGAAAGTTCTGTAGATAAAATGAAAGGCTTCCACTTCTCATCTCCTCTTAGCCCTGTGAGAATTTGTCTTACCAATTTATCTTCTTCAATATCTTCATCCACTGCACCTAGAGAATCTGCAATGTCCTTCATCTTTGTCACATAATCAGAGATTGATTGTGAGGCCTTCTTCTTGAAGGTAGTAAATTCTGCCCATAGTGAAGCCTTCCTTGATTTGGTTGTGTTTTGGAAATGCTCCTCCAAAGCATTCCAAATGTCACATGCACTTTCAAGTCCTCTAATGTGAGGAAGCAAATAGTCATTGACTGACATGTAGATTATGCTCCTTGCTTGAGCATCCTTCTTCATCTAATTCTTCAAGTCTGCAAGCTCCTCTCTAGTTGGAACACTAGAGTCTCTAAATTCTGGCTTTTCTTCATCTCCTGTGATGTATCCCATCAGATCTTTGCTCATAAGATGAGCTTCCATCCTCATTGACCATGCAGGATAGTTCTCTCTATCCAGCTTCTCAATTTGGAGACTATCTCCCATTATTTCTTTACCTGTATTGTCAACTCTTTAATCTTTATGAGAAATAAATGTACCTTCACTTTGAATCTCGCTCCTTCTGATCCTTTTGATAGCTTCAATGTGTCTACCTTCAAGTTTTCTTCAACCTTTATCCTTTTGCACCTTCAAGATGTAAAGATTTGTACTTCTGCAGTAGTCGGAGTCTTCTTCACTTCAATTTTGACACATCCTGCTCTGATACCACTGATGGAGAGTGTTAATCTCCCAAAAAAAACAAGTTAATCTTGAATTTAGACCACCTCTATATCAAGATCAACTTTAGACTCCACTAAATTTAGAAATCACTCACCAATTTATCAGAAAATTGATTATTCTGAAAAATTCAACTTCTCAGAAAAGTCTGCTACAGATTAATCACTCATTGACTAATCAATCCTGTAAAGTTTTTTATAAAACTTTGTAGAATACTTCGTCTTAAGGTTGCGCACCTTCTCCAACTTAAATCTCTGCAAATGGTTTAGTATACTCTGAGAAATCACACAGACAATTTACCTATGTGTAAAACGCCTTCTCTGTAATAACGACTTTGACACCTGCAACTTCTTAGCTACAGCTCTCACAATGTCGAACCTGTTTGATCAAGATCTTTTAGCCATAGATGGCTTACCTTCCAACTTAGATTTTAAGCCCTCACTTGTGTAAAACTTTACACCACACACTGAGTAATGTTCATTTCTCTGAACATGAAATCTGCGTCAGTTTTGTCGACTCTCAGAACATCATCACATATGAATGTTCCTAAACTAAATTCTCTCAACCTGATTACAATTAGCCTCTCAAATTCTAGCCATAGATAGATTAGCTATGGACTTAGACATGTGTAGAAGGATTTCTCAAAAGATTAAACACAGAAGGAGCAGACAACAAAACATCGGGCGCAAGTTTTTCTTGATTACTCAGAAAATTACAATTGAGTGAAGTTGATGATTTCAACTCACTTCTCATGTGTCTAATGACACTCTCTACTACTCATTTCTTTCTTCCTATTCTCTATTCTTCTTCTGCTCTATTTGCCCGACATTTTTCAAAGTATTTATAGATAAATATATACAAGTTTATGACTAGACAAAAGTATAAGTCAGCTAATGTACATATGTGTACATATCTTTGGGTTTCTGAATATGTCCTTCCTTCAACCTTCTGAATTTGTTCTCTTCTTGACTCCTTGACTTCATTTCTTCATAATCCTTCAATTGATGGTTGACATGCACCAACAAAGAAGGGATTTGAGTTCCTACAGCTCCTGTCGCAGTTGGGCCAATTCCTCTGCTTGGGCCTCCTCCTCCTTTTGGAGCTTTAATGCTTCAATCTCCCTTCTCAACTGAGTTACAACATTCTCCTCCTCTCTGTGGGGCTTATTTTATCTGCTCCAGTAGTATCTATGCATATGCATGTGCATTATGTATGCATATGTGTGTGTATGCATGTAAGTATGCATATGCATATGCATATGCATATGCATTATGTATGCATATGTATGCGTGTATGTGTATGTGTGTGTATGTCTCTCTCTATGTGTGTGTGTATGCATATATGTGTGTGTATGTGTGTGTGTATATGTGTGTATGTGTATGTGCGTATGCATGTGTATGTGTGTGTATGCATGTAAGCATGTGTGTATGTATATGCATGTGCATTATGTATGCATATGTATGCATGTGTGTGTATCTGTGTAATCATGTAAGTATGTATGATGCATATGCATATGCATTATGTATGCATATGCATATGCATTATGTATGCATATGCATATGCATTATGTATGCATATGCATATGCATTATGTATGCATATGTATGCATATGTATGCATGTATGTGTATGTCTCTCTATGTGTGTGTGTATGTGTAATATGTGTATGTGTGTGTATGCATGTAAGCATGTATGTATGCATATGTATAATTGTATGTGTATATGTGTGTATGTCTCTTTACGTGTGTGTGTGTATGCATATATATGTGTGTATGTGTATGTGTATGTGTGTATGTGTATGTGTGTATGTGTGTGTATGTGTATGTGTGTGGGCCTATGTGTGTGTGTGTATGTGTGTGTCTATGTGTGTATATACGTGTGTATCTATATATATGTGTGTCTATATGCATGTGTATGTGTGTGTGCAAATGTGTGTTGATGTGTGTGTGCGTAAGTGTGTATGTGTCTATGTGTGTGTGTGTATATGTGTGTGTATGTGTATGTGTGTGTGTGTCTATGTGTGTATGTGTGTGTCTCTATGTGTGTATGCATGTATCTATGTGTGTATATATGTGTGTGTGTATGCATGTGTATGTGTGTATGTAAATTAGTGTGTATATGTGTGTGCGTGTGTATATGTGTGTGTGTGTATGTGTGTGTGTCTATGTGTATGTGTGTGTGTGTGTGTCTATGTGTGTATATATGTGTGTGTATGCATATGTATGTGTGTGTATATGTGTGTGGGTGTGCGTACCTGGCTTCAAGGAGTGTGTCGATCTCTCTCCTCTCTCTCTCTCTCTCCATCTCTCTCTCTTCATCTCTCTCTCTCTCTCTCTTTGTGTGTCCAAATCCCTACACAAATGTGGTAGGAGAAATCAAATTTTTTTTTTAACATTCTTGAGCATCGTTTATGCGATGCTCTGGAACACAAGACGTTGCTTATGCGACGCTAAAGCATCATAGCCAGTTTGCCAATATTGTAAATATCATCATTAATTAGCGATGCTATTTGTGATGCATAGTTTGAGCATCGCATAAGCGACGCTAACATCGCTTATGCGACGACAACTCTTAAAAAAAAAAAGGGCCATTGCTTATGCGATGCTACCATCACATAAGCAACGGTTCCCGTTTTTTTTTAATTCGGGGGCATTGCTACGCCCCCCCTATTTCTAGTAGATGAGGTCTTCCTTTCTGGTTCTTCCCATTGAACCAGCAATTCTGAATGGTGTGGTTAGTCTTATCGTAGATGACACAAGGTGTAACATTCTGACCTTTGGCTTTGTTATGCTTTGGTCCTTTCTTCTTCCCTTTCCACTTGCTCTTGCTTGCGAAGTTGGCTTGGGAAGTCTCCTCTTCATCTTCTTCTTTTTTCTTGCCTTTCAGCTTCTTATCCTTCTTCTCTATATATAGAGCACTAGTTGAGTTACCATGATAGGAGTTACCTTCCTTTATGCTATTATTGGCCTCTTCATTGAAGATTTGTCCAAGAAAAATGTTGAAATCTAGAGTTTGCACATCCATGGTGAGATCATAAGCTATGGTGGCCATTGCTTATCACTTCGAATCCCATTGAGAATTTGCCTCATGATAATCTCTTCTTTAATCCGCTCTCCAATGGATACTAACTAATCCGCAACCTCCTTGACCTTGGTAACAAGCTTTGTGATGGTTTGTTTAGGTATCTTCTTCATTTGGTTGAACTCGTCCCAAAGATGATTCTTTCTTGCTTTTATACTAGCAGAAAAGAAAGTCTCAAGGGTATCCCAAGTCTCTTGAGATGTCTTGCATCCTCTAATATGTGGTAATAGAAAGTCAGAGATAGAGTTTAGTATGTACGACCTTGCTTGAGCATCCCTTGCACACCAAAGTGCGAGTTTATCTATCTCCTCTTGTATAGGTCCTCCTTTGGATCTTGGAATAGGCATAGCTTCATCACCTACTACAATTCCATAAAGATTTCTACCTTGCAAATAGGCCTCCATTCAGATTTGCCAAGCCACATAGCTATGTGAATCAAGCTTCTGAATCATTGAGGGAAAGCCATCATCCATCTTGATCTAGCTCTGATACCACTGAAAGAACTTGAAGAAGTTTGGAGGAAGTAGAAAAGTGAGTTGAGAAGTGATGAAGTTTGATCCAGCCAAGTGGCATAAGACCAACCCTTGAGCTTATGGAGACTCAAACAGACCTTATAGGCATGCCATGAGTGCAATAAAATG
This sequence comes from Ceratopteris richardii, assembly GCA_020310875.1. Taxonomy (NCBI): domain Eukaryota; kingdom Viridiplantae; phylum Streptophyta; class Polypodiopsida; order Polypodiales; family Pteridaceae; genus Ceratopteris; species Ceratopteris richardii. The sequence continues at coordinate 188,168,738 of CM035413.1, forward strand.
CACTATGTACTTTGGAGCATCAAGGAGAAAGAGTCGATACAATCTAGACAAGTTGTAACCAACTGTGATTTTGTCAAATCCTTGCTTTGTGGGATATGAGGGGTCCAGCTATGCCCACTCATCTGCACAATTGTGCATTGTTCTTTCAAAACTAAAGTTTGAGGAATGGATACTTGCCGAACCTCCATTAAAAAAAATATATGTATGATATTCTTAATGCGCAACAGCATTGATTTGTTCGCGTGTTTAGTCTGATGGCCCCGGACGGGCTTATGGAGAAGAATGGTTGTGAACTACTTTTACTGTGACTGCCGCATGGTCCGCATGGCTTCTTCTTTAATGCCGACGATGATCATTACTCATTCATTACTTACGAATCGTCCAGTTCAGGAGATGGTACGCTCAGCGCTGGTGCGGTATTTATAATCGCACCGTGGTCCGTCGCTCGTGCTTAGGCTTTCCCTCAATAGCTTCGTGCCAAGATTCACGAGTTACGACTCACGACTCACGAGTCCTAAAGAACCGAAAGAGGTTTTGGGCTTTACAGCGCTCGCCGCTTGCCCCTGTGTCTGTAATAAGACGGAGAACTGAACAACGCCTTGTCCAAGCTGGAACATACACAAGGCGATGGCGTTTCTGTGTAGCAGCTAGCTTGTGGGTTGCCGTGATCTACTGATTTCTGCTACGTGTGGGGGAGCATGAGGACCCTACTTGATGATCAAAACTACTAGAATTTGTGGAGTCTGGACTCTTCAGAAAATTCCAGCTGCCAGCACTTCGGTCTTCAAAGGCATTCGGGAAAAGCTTTTGCTTTTCCTTCAAAAGCTTTTGCTTTTCCTTCAAGATCTTGCTCCGTACTTTGGCAGATCCCCGGCTCATATGTTCAAATGCGTTTGGCCTTCCCTTAAAAAAAAATAAATAAATAAAAGGAAGTTCGGCCTTAGCCTAATCTCCCGGACTTTAATTAAAATAAAGAAAAAAAGTTACAAGTGAATGGGACTAGTGCCCATGGGACCCCCCAAATTCCACAATGCAAGGGAGGAGTATGGCAAGCTAGAGGGCATTACAGATGAGACGGATGAATTTATCATCACCCTCATGTGGGACCCATTTGGGTTTCAACTTGTTGTTTTCAAGGAGATAAATACAGTGATGTCTAAACGGTGGGGATCTCTTATCTCGGGAGATTCTTTTACCTAGGAGAAACAAGGATTTCTCGATCGACCATTCCTTAGGAGTTTGGCCAAAATTGATAGCACATCGCTCCCTCCAAATCTTCCAGAGAGTCTCACCTCTGATGGCATTCCACAGCCTCAAAGAGCAGCCGACCGCCTCACCCAACATCACCTGTTGCCAGTTGATTTGGTTCGTGAGTCTCAACACTCGGGTCACATGACGCCAAATAACACGGGACTTGGGGCAGTCGAAGAATAGGTGAGCTAAATCTTCGATGCACCGATGGCAACACTTGCACCATGGCGGCACACCACAAATTTTGTTAGCCTTGGCATTGGTCCAGATACCTTTATGCAAAATCTGCCACATGAGAACGGACTTTTTGACCTCAATTAGGGGGTGCCAAATAGACATGAATTTTAGTTCCCACCGAAGTTTGGTCCAAGACAGGCACCACTCTTGTTAAGGGTGTGGTGAACATCTAAATCCTCTTTGAATTTGGGGGTTTTGGATAGCTTCTTGCCATTGCTCCATTTGAGGCCCTCCAGGCAAGGAAGATCCTGACCGCAGAGAAGGCGGGTAGTTGAGCGGTCCCATGCTAAACACCTGCTTTGAAGAAGAGTCCATTCCTCAAAGGTAACTCTAAGTCTCGGATCCAACTCTTCGAACCTAATCCATTGGCTGGTCTCTTGTTTCCAGAGTTGTTTCCATTGTTTGAACCCCTTGTTCCATAACCGCTTAGCAGTTTGGAGGTTCCAAGACTCCACCCCCCTAATGCCGCTGATGGGGAACCAAATAGAGTCATTTTGTCTTATCCTAGCCGCCCACTTCCACTCATCACTGATTCTGATGAACTGTTTGGCCTTGTTCCAATTCTTCCATAAGGAACACACGAGGCTAGAGCCTTTAGGGGACACCGGGTGGGGGGAGAACAAAAGTGTGAGAATCCCTATGTCCTTACAACCAGGATGGCCAACTAAGGTAAGGTCTTCCGTGTTTCTGAAGATCAATTTAGCCTAAGAGGACTCCCTATTGTTCCAAGCCTTGATAAGCCACTTTGCCGCCAGCTTGTCAGCCAACCCAACAATATCCAAAATTCCCAAGCCCCCCGAGTCTTTGGGGCTAGTGCAAGTTTCCCATTTGATTTTGGGAATCCTCCTCCTGTTGGGGTCCCCAGTCCAAAGGAAGTTTCTACAGATTCTTTCCACTTTGGCCAAGTCTTTCTCCTTAGGTCTCCAACATGAGATAAAGTAAATAATTGTAGACAGCATAAATGTGACTTGCATACCTTTCCAATGATTCAGCTTGCTATCTAGCTTGGATAGCACCCAGTTCCAACGTTGGTCCATTGAGATGTCGAATCCCATTGGAATGCCAAGGAGGCGGAAGACTTGACCGCTAGGGATAACTTGACACCCCTGATCCATCAACAGTTGGGGAGTAGATCCGCTGATTGCTCTAAAAGCAGTTTTAGCATGGTTCATTTTTGAACCTGACGCCACACAAAAGGTGTCGAGTGCAAGAGAACAAGGATTACGACCACCACATGCTAGAGAGATGACCCTCCTCCCAACCAAATGCCTCTATATATAGCTCTCTCCAGGGGACTGCCTTCTTGGGCAGGTGGATACTAGCCAGCCAAGTGTCAGCCATGTAACTACATGTGCGCCAAGTGTCCCAGTTAACTCGAGTTAACTCAAGTGGATGCTTCTAGAAGGCTCTAGAGACCTTTGGGCAAAACACTCTCCCCATGCTCCCCATGGGGGTTGAACCCAAGACCTCCTCCTTCACATCCTTGAGACTTAACCACTAAGCTAAGTGGATCACTTGTTCACAAGAGCACAAGACCTCCTAGTAAGTCTAAACTCGAGATCTTTGGTCATACACACGGATGACCAAACGGTGTCCGATTTCAGATCTGTCTGAACCGGCCAGACCCTTGGATCATAGACTTACTTTATTACATTCTTCCCCCCTTGGAAAATATTTTCGTCCTCGAAAATAGAGCTATATACATACTGTAGGCAACCCCCGAGCCTCATGTTCTAAAACTGGAAGAACATGGTCATGTTCTAGAACTGGAAGAACATGTCTCATCTCTGTGGTGGCATCCTTGCCCAAATGATTCTAAACACTATCTCGCTTTGCACTTTGATAAACTAGTCAAAGTACAAAATAGTGAATGAATAATAAAGGTGGATCTAAACACATATCCCTGGCTAATTCACAGTTTCTGGATGTGCGATCTAGGCACAAACATGTGAATTAGGTGGATTCAAATTACTAGTCCATTTCTAGGCATAACTGGTGCATGGGCTTAGAAATGAAAGTGGGATTCTTATCCCTCGCAAGACTTTGAGAATTCTTGATTCACTTGAATTTGTTTTGGAGAACTTAAAGTTTGATTGTTCCATACATCTAACTTTAGATGTTTATTCAATGGTTTACTTTGATCCAACAGTTACTTGATTTTTCACCCGACTAGAGGACTATTTTGTCCCAATGAGTTGAAAAAATCCTATGTAAACTGTACGAGAAAGTTTACCATTCCGGTGGAATCAACCATAATAACTTGACCAATTCAAATTCAAAATGAAAATTGTCCAACTTAGGACACTTTTCTCAAAGACTTTTAACTGAAAGTTCTTGGGAATTGTCAATCTGATGAGTAATTCCTAACTTCCCTATTCTAGAGTATACTGGACTCCAGGAAATTATTTATGCTATAACTTGAAGCAAAATCAAATGAATAAGTCTACTTAGACTTATCATCGTTTGAAGATTGAAAAGGTTCTTGTACATAACATCTATCTAGGATGTTCAAGTTAGTTATCTAATTCTAACCGGCTATCCCTGGTCTTTTGCAAAAAGAATCAGATACCATATCTGAGTCAATTCCAAAAGATTTGGAAAGCGGAAAGAGATAACTAAGACTTTGTACAACCAATTCAAACTTCGAATATACATAAACTTGCTATGTAAGGAATTGAACTCACAACCTCTTGGTTAGGAATGTGATGGGCTAACCACTTGCCCCAAAAGCCATGGTTGAGGATTACTTCCTAATCCTCTCTCTTAGGGTGTGGTTCAACCATCTCCTACCAGGATTATGTTACATTCTTCCCCCCTTGAACTCCTAGGGAATGTACCCTGACCAGCTATGGGACTGGTAGGATGTACCCTGGATGTACCCTGGCAGGATGTACCCTGACCAGCTATGGGACTGGCAGGATGTACTCAATCAAGTTCCATCCAAGGATTCCCAAGAAATTCACACATTGCAAGCTAGCTCATTGGAAAGTTCGTTCCGAGAGCTTTCCAACGGTATATTACACGCCTCAATCCGACCTACGGATTGGGAGATACACCCCAATCATTGTAAGGTCCATCATTGAAATCGACGCGCGCCTTCCACAATTCCTACCCTTTCACATGGAGGATGCCCAAGCGCCTTTTTTAGAGGCCATTGGATCATTCCACTTTGCCCAAGCCTACTTCCTAGGCTCTGATACCAATGTAAGGAATTGAACTCACAACCTCTTGGTTAGGAATGTGATGGGCTAACCACTTGCCCCAAAAGCCATGGTTGAGGATTACTTCCTAATCCTCTCTCTTAGGGTGTGGTTCAACCATCTCCTACCAGGATTATGTTACATCGAGGCACCACCAAACACCTCAATGCTATTTCTATCGTTATGCACAAAGGCATTCATGTCATCAGCAAAAAGTCTCGCAATCATTTGGCCGTGATTAAGAGGTAGGGAAAGACCCTTGAGATTGCCAGCATCCATGTGATGCTTTAATAGGCAACTGAGTCCATTCGAGGCGATAGCGAATAGTAAAGGAGCCATAGGGAAGCCTTGCCTAATTGATCTTTTTAAACGAATGGGCTCAGAGAGCTTACCGTTGATATTTATTCTAGTTGAAGCATTTCCAAGAAGAGTGGAGACCATCTTCGTGAATTTTTGGCTACATCCAAGGTCTTTCAATGATTGAAGAATAAAGCCCCATTCCAATCTGTCATACGCTTTGTCGAAGTCGATCTTAATGAAAACGAGATCTTGAGCAGACTCCTCAGCAAACGCGAGGCCTTCCCAAATATCGACAATTGCTTCAAGTATGGATCTACCTTTGATAAAACCTTTCTGGTCCTCACACAGCCATGACTTTAAATGACAAGAGATTCTGTTGGCGATAACTTTTGCAATTATCTTGTATCCTGTTTGGAGCATGGTAATCGGACGCCAGTTTTCAATTTTGTTCTTATCTCCCCTTTTGTGGATTAACTTGATGACGCCATTATTAAGACACTCAGGGAGGGCACCGAATGAGAGAGCCTCTTGCCACACGAGACATAGTGGGATGGCCACCTCATGTTTGAAGGACTTGAAAAACTCATTGGTGAGGCCATCCCCACCCGGACTTTTCCCATTGGGAAGGGCATCAATAACTTCGATAGTTTCGTTCTCGAAGATGTTAGCATCCAGAAGAGCAATCAAGTTCTGTGGGATTCTGGTTTGAGCAATCCTTGAGATGGTTGCCATGGAGTCATGCCTGTGGGGGGAAGGAGGAGTCGAGACTCCGAGAAGATTGGTAAAGTGTTCGACGATGATAGATCTATTCTCCACTTCCGTGCAGCATTCGGTTCCATTGTTATCGATCAATAGGGGGATGGATTCCCTAGCTTGTTTCCTTTTGAGGATGTTACACATCTCTTTCGATGGTTTGTCAGCCTTCCCCGCCCACCAGTCTTTGAAGAAAATTTGAAGGTTTTTCCTTTGAACCTCCTCCTCTAATCTTAGTCTTTCCCTGATTTTCAAAAGACCATGTTGGCAATGTAACTTACCTTTGTTCACCTCTTCTTCAAGCCGTGAGAGCCTCCGGTACACCGTTTCTCTTCTTTTTTTTCGCATATCTCTTATAGCCTTTTGAATCCTGATTAGAATTTTTCGAGTCCTTTCCACCGCGCTTCTCCAACACTTAGCCGATTCATTACAGTAAGCAAAGGCTTCCGCCCACACCTCAGAAATTTCTTGGTGGACAGAGGGGAGGGAAAACGATGTCTGACAAGCATGAAAGCAAGGGGCTTTCTGGAACATGGGAATCGGTTTGAAAGACAAAGTAATCGGGTAGTGGTCCGAGATCGTCAGGTCCATGTGTTGGGAAATCGAAGGAATACCTCATTGAAGGATGGTGTTCTGATCGATGTAACATCTATCAAGTCTTGCTTTCCTCAAAGAGTCCCCCGACTGGAGATTTGACTAGGAGAACCCCTTCATGTCTTTCACCTCGACCAGGTCCAGATGGAGCTTGATTTTATCCCATATCTCTTTCTCCTGACCGTCAATAATTTTTCCTTTGTTATTCCATCGGTCCTCAAGAAAATCAACCATGTTGAAGTCCCCACAAATCAGAACATTATGTGAAAGGGAGTCGAGTGAAGCCCAAGTATCCATTCTATCTGCTTCTCCATTAGGGGCATAAATTGAGACCACGGTGAACTGGAAAGGGAACCCGATAGAGGCAGCAATCCAATGATGATTCCGACCTTCAAAAGTCGAGGTCACATTGCCAAACAAGGAGTGACTAATACCGATAGAAGCACCCCCCGTCCCCCTAGGGTGCGAAGTGGAGAACCAAAGATGGTTCGGAGAAATGCATTTAAGCCGTTTTTGGAGATCCTCTCCGTTGATTTTAATCTCTTGTAAGCAAATAAAGTCAGGGCTGAAGCACTTGTCTTTGAACCACTGGCCAAGAATCGCAGCTCTTGACGGGTCAGACAGACCCCTGACGTTTAGTGATGTGAATTTCATTAATGATGGTTGCCCTCTTTGAGGGGAGGGACCCGATCTTTTTTCTTCTTGTGGTCTTCTTTTATCCTCCCAACTTCTTGACTTAGGATCTTACTCTTGAGGGGGCTCTTCCAGGGCATGCCGGAAGGTTGTTTTCCTTTAAGCTTTGACTTTTGTTGCGGTAATCTTGGAAAGCATGCGGGAAGGGTAGGACCAAGAGAGGAACTTTCGCTGTCTGGGTTGTCTTCATTGCTAGTAGTGAAGCCTTCCTCTTTACTTGTGGTGTAACCTTCTTGGTTGTCTTCTTTGCTGGTAGAGCACCCAAGGTTATTATCAGTGGGGTCTTCTTCAAAGTGGTTGTCCCCTAAGAAGTCGACCTCATTAAGGCTCTTTTTCTAGGTTACAGTATATGTTATTCGAGGTTACAGTATATGTTATGCTGGTTTGGCCTTCCTTTCGGCCATCAAACACAAAGCTTTTTAAATGTGTATGATGTTTTGACAGGGTATCTAGCAGAATCACGGTCTCATTGGAAGGAAGTGTAGAGATATTAGCAAGTGCATGCTCATGATTTGCGGTTGAAGTCCGGCTGCAAATACAAATCCTCAAGGTGTTGTACTTGTACTACACATGAGCGAACTATGCGCATTTCATAACATCGATCTCCAGACAATATCCATCCATTGTGTTCTATTGCAATACACCAATTGTATTGTAGTGTTCTATTGCAATACACCAATTGTAATATGCTCTAGCATGATACCCGGGCTGAGGTGTACTCTATCACGACTTCCTTTCTTCGGGGCCATGCTTGAGGCCATGGCCATGCTTGAGGCCATGCTTGAGGTGTACTCTATCACGACTTCCTTTCTTCGGGGCCATGCTTGAGGCTTTTATGGGAATTCAACACTTTTTTTCCCCATCTCCTATCTATTTCCTGATGATAGACCATCACAATGATTGGCCTTTTCCCAATGTCCGTCGGATCCAAAACTTGAAGCATTGATCACATGGAATCGCCTTATTAATTGCAGAGCTTTTTTTCGTTTGCAATCTATGCTATTCAAGGGCTTCAACGAAAGGAGAGATTGAAAAAATCAAGGGGCTCACCGGGACCCCAAAAGCACTTCATTTCTCTCTCTCTCTCTCTCTCTCTCTCTCTCTCTCTCTCTCTCTCTCTCTCTCTCTCTCTCTCTCCTTCCATCTCTTTCCTCCTCTCTCTCTCTCTCGCATGGTTGTAGCTTCGCTCGTCATTATTGATATGGATCCGATCATCATCATCATGCAAGGAAACGAGTCTCTCCTCTTTTCTGAGTGAAGCCCCCAATATTGTCATGGATAAACACCAAGGTTACAAAGATTGAAGAAGAACTAAAGAAAAATTGTTTGAGTGGCCACTTACTTGGTCCTTGTCTCTCCCCGCTCCTCCCGATCAAAGGCATCAAACATTGCTCCGAAAAGAATGGTTTTAAAGAGGCATAATTGTTACAAAGTTAAGAAATGCATCTTCATGCTCTCAATACTACCACCTCGAAAATGTAGAGAACAACAATGTGCCAATTGAAATGGTATTTTGCTTTCATCCTAAAGGAAATAAAACCTACCAAATTTCCACTACGAGTGGAAGTACCTAACCTACCTTTCTACCTTTACCAATTCATCAAAGGTATTGTCTCCCTGCTTGGCAACCTGCTTGCTAGGTTAATGGTGATGAGTGGAATGCAAATGCCCAATATATGAGGGTGCATCACACTTATTTAATGTTCATTGGCACCTGCATGTGTGTGCATATGTAGACCTCAACTTAAATTTCCCTTCACCCATGAGCATCAATGTTGGTGAAAAAAGTATCTTGGAACAAGAAATCATATGTAAGAATCTACATGCATGCTTCCACTATGGGCTTGGAGGTCACATAATTAAAGAGCACCACTTGAGAAAAGCAACCAAAAGCCAAAATGAGGTAGGGATGTGGGAGAAGTAGGTGGTGAATTTCCCCCTTAGCACTCCCAAAATGCAGATCCAAAAATAACTCAAAAAGTCTCCTCAACCTTCGAAAGAAACCATAGATGGCTTCATGGAAGTCAAAAGAATGAAGAAAACAAGCCCTAGAAAACATCAAAGGTGAGAATTTTCTCATGCACACACAACCTCAAGTCTTGAGAAAGAGGTCAGCATTTTTGGCTTCTAGGGTGGATTCAACTAGGTAGAGGAGATTGAACTCTCGGATAGTGACAAATCACAAGAAGAATACTCCTTTAATAAAGAGAACAATGTAGACATTGAAAGCTCCATCATTGGATCCACCTATCTTGGACTCCAATGCAAAGATGATTTGCAATCAGAAGGGGAAAGCCCTCCTTGATCTTGTACTTGTGTGGAAGTGCCCTACCAAAGAGAAACTAGCCCCAAATAGTGGGCTAACACAAAAACAAAAATGGAAGTTTGAAATAGAATAGAAAATTGACTCTAAGGAAATCTTATATGAAATCTTGTTAAAAAGCCAAGTTACAATGACCTTAGAACACATTTTTTTGATTGCTAAACTTGAGTTTAAGGACAATTTTATCAAGCTACAAAAGAAAGGGGTCTCCACTTTCTCAAGAAGTTGAGATGCAAGACATTGCAAACTTGACTTAAGTGAGAAATGAATCTCTTATGGTTGATGAGTCTGATGAAGAAGGGAAAGACAAGGATCATAATGTTAATAAGAATTCCCTAGGTCCAATCATGCCTCATGACAAAAGTAAACAAAATGAAAGCCATTTTAGGAAAAGTTCTTGGGCTAAGGGAACATCTGAAATGAAAATTGAATTCAAAACTTGTATTCAGCTCTGTCACTTGTTGATTCAGGGTCAGATATCAATGTTATTTCCAAAGAACTTTATGATAAATTCAAATGTCCAATTGACAAAAACCATGGATGGATTTCTCATTCATTCCATTTCTTCATCCAAGATAAGTGCTCTTATGAGATTATTTTAAGGTCAACCTTTCATATGTGAGTGGAAACAAAAGTAATGGAGGATGGGTCCAAATATGCTAGGATTCAATCTAAAGATAATTTGCAATCACTCCAAGTAATGAACGTTAACCCAAATCATACATGAAACTAAGAACAAATAAGAAAATCTCCCACGCTCACAAGAGAAAGTATGTGAGGAATACTTACCTCAAGTATTACCTCTACATGAGTTTTGGATCTTTAACCAAACTTTTTCGTAGACTCCATTGTTGAGCAGGATAACAGTGGACACTGGATTGATGTCTCGCAAACCCTTGTACATACCTTTGAAAAGTTTTTCTATTTTGTTCCCTTCATCAAAATTGCATTTCTTTCATAACAAAAACATACCTTAAAAATCATAAAAAAACCAAGAAAAATACTTAGAAAACAAAGGATACATTTTACATGATGAGCACATTGAGCATATTATTGAGGTTTCATCTACTTTCTCATTACTTGAAGAAATTCAACAATCTTTACAAGAGGTGAACACTTGAAGATTTGTGCTTCTTAACTCCCTTGATGCATATGAGCTAATTTCTACTTTTGTTAAGGAGCACATAAATGAGGAAGTTCAATCTTTTCATATGGATATTGGAGAGTTTTTGGTAGAGCATTTATTTATAGGGAATTTGTGGAAGCAAACATGTGCAATAGGTAAAGCATCACAACTAGCAATCAACAACTAAAGTAGGAACGAATGGAGCATATGTGACCAAGAAGCTATGGTAGAGAGTGTTGAGAAAAAGATGATGAGAAGCCAAGCATGCAATATCCAATTGATTTGAATCCCAACTTGCATGTTGAATGAAGGTCAAATTGGACCATGTAAGGTATTGTAAGGAAAGGGAGTTATCAGGGTCCCTAATTGTGGGTTGCGAGCCAGGTGGAGCAACCCCGACTGGGGGTCCAAGGGTCTAGATGGCTCCCTGGCTAGGCGGTCCCATGGGGCCAGGGGTCCCCCTAGTGGGGGTCTAGGGGTAATGCCTCGGATGTGATGTCAAAGGGAATATTCTATGGAATATTCTCTATCAAAGTAAAAAATCATTTATATTTATTTGGTCGATTGAATCAACCTAAGCCATGTATGGTGACTATGCGGGCGGTGGCCGTCCATGCTCTATTGCCCATGTATATCAGTCCATGGAAGGCCACCCATTATCCTATATATACATGACCTCTTCATTACCCTAGATATTGAATCAAGCCAACATACCTCTACCTCGTAACTCATTTTCTAGAGTTGTCTAGATCACCATTTAAGCTCTACCTTGAGAGCACATGGGTGGACAATGCCATCATCTTTGTACTTGTTTTTAGTAGAAAATTATTGAGATTCTACTATATTTGTTATGTTCTCTCCTACTGGTCCTCTGTTATATTGTGTAACTATTGCCTTACAAAAACTTCCTACTAGAACTGCAAATATAGCTAGTGAAGGTGATGTCGACGACATTGAAGATGATGTTCTTTAGGTTCCTATTCCCATTGTAGTTCCTACTCACCTACTATAGAGAAACTTTGTTGGGAGGGCACAAATGTTGAGGCACATGCATTGATAGCCTTGTCTATCAAACATGCTATTATTCCTCACATTCTCTCATGCGAAATAGAAAAGGATGCTTGGGATACACTTAACACTTTATAACAGGCAAGGAATGAGGTCCATGTGCTTACCTCCAAAAATAGTTGGAGAGTGAGCACATGAATGAAGGAGATTCCATGGACAATTTTTTGACAAACATCAAAGATTTGAAGGAGCAATTGATTTCTACTTATGAAGTCTTGCCAGACAGTTCACTTGTGAAGACTGTTCTAAATGATCTTCCAAATTCATATCAAAGAAGAAGTTGATACAAAACAGATAGGTTCGCTCATCGACTAGCTCAAAAAACTTACTATCTTTGGAAGAGACAATAAACTTCAAATGCTCATAGCGACCAGTGTGATTACAATTAGAAAAATTCCTTTCATGGGAGTGATACACATAGGGTTGAGTGTATAGAATTCACAAAATTATAGGGTTGAGCAAAATATGCTATAGGAATGAATCATACATTCACCGGTCATACTTCCTATTTTTTAGGAATACGTAGATATTGACCCCAAGATAGAAAAACTACGATTTCTACCAATCTACTGAACCAAATGCTATGAACATTTACAGGCATAAACAAGACACTAATAGATTTCTAATGAGCCATCTTCCACTCAATTTGGAGCTCTATAGAGAGAGCAGCAGCCTCTACAAGATTACTATTGGTGAAGAAGATGATGCAAACAATTGAAGGAGCAAGACAATGATGGTCACAAGTGTATGTATATTGCTTCCATATCTTGTAAAAGTGATTTCAAGTCTTTATGTAGACTCTAGGAGTGTTCCAAGACTTTTACAAGTGGATTTTGAATTCAAATGAAGGTGGGAATGGTTGTTGGAGGGAATCAATTCACTTTCCTACAATCTAGGAAAAGTGAAGTTTTAGTTTGATCTACTTTTAGGTGATTGATTGCTTGATTGAATGCAACTCAAACACCACAAATTTGTGGGATTTGAGCTCTATCTTTCTTCCTTTACATGTGTAAAGCTCAAAGCTTTTACAATGGTAAAAGATCCATGAAAAATCTTTTTTAAAAAAGTATAATAAGTGAGCATAAATAAAAGAACTCTCCAACAGATATTCTTTCGACGAGATGGCCTTTGATGTAGATCAAATCCACCTCAAGCATAGTGTAAGCTTGATGCTCCAACAGCTCCTCTTCAAGCTAAAGTATGTTTGAGTCTTCATTCTCTAATATATTGAATACCTACCATAGTGTTGAATCTACAAAGCTTTATTCCATCAAGTGCCTTTGTCATCATATCTGCTACTTGGTTTTCAATTTGAACAAAAGAAATGTCAATATCCTTTGCCATGAGCTTCTCTCTGATGAAGTGGTAATGAACCTCTATGTGTTTGGTTCTTGCATGGAAAATAGGGTTTGCCGCTAGATGCATGGAACTTACATTATCTCCAAATAAGTGAGGTTTGGAACTCACAAGTCCCAAATCTGTATACAATGCCTTTAACCATATTGCCTCTTGAGTTGCTATGGTCATACCTCTATACTCTGCTTCATTCGAGGATAAAGCAACTCTTGGTTGCTTCTTGGAACTCCATGACACTAGCTTTGAACCTGCAAATGCTAAGTAACCAGAAGTACTTCTTCTATCATCCTTAGCTCTACCCAATGTGCATCTGAATAGATTTTGATATCCAAATCTAAAGCGTAAGGATAGAATATACCTTCATTGATTGTACCTTTGAGATACTTAAGTACTCTCTTAGCTGCATCCATGTGTGGTCTTTTCGGTGAGTGCATGAATTGACTAAGCACTCCCACACTATATAAGATGTCTGCCCTTGTATGAGTAGCATATATCAAGCTACCTACCAATCTTTGATATTATTTTATGTCTTCAATTTTCTCACCTTCATAAACACTAAGTTTATGATTCATCTCCAAAGGTGTACCTATAGGTTTAGTGTTCCCCATTTTGAACTTGAGAAGTAGATCCTGAATGTATCTTCTCTGAGTCAAGTACATTCCTTCATCTGTGTATATCACCTGCATACCTAGGAAATATGTGAGCTCACCTAAGTCACTGATTTCGAACTCCTCTTGCATGTTTCTCTTGATCCTTTAATGCCATTTAGATCATCACCTATCACAATAATATCATCTACATATACACATAGATAGATAACCTCATCGTGATCCCTTTTGATGAATAGAGAAGGATTTGAGTTGCTAGCTTTGAACCCTTCATCTTGAAGATATGTAACCAACCTCTAATTCCAAGCTCTAGGAGCTTGTTTCAATCCATACAATGCTTTCTTAAGTCTGCAAACATAAGATGGATGATAAGGGTCTTCAAAACCTGGTGGTTGTGACATGTATACCTCTTCACTTATCCAACCATTTAAGAATTCATTTTCTACATCAAGCTGGAGGAGTCTCCAATTCCTTGTAGCAGCTACACTTATCAATGTCCTGATTGTAGTCATCTTTGCAACTGGTGAGAATGTTTCCTCATAGTCTATACCATGAGTTTGTGAGCATCCGTTGGCAACTAATCCTGCCTTGTACCTGCAGATTGATCCATCTAAATATCTTTTAAGTTTATATACCCATCTGCAACCAATTACCTTTTGATTCGATGACATTGGAACCAAATCCTAACTGTGCATCTCCTTCAGTGCATCTATTTCTTCTTTCATGGCCTTTTCCCAATTAGGGTTTCCCTTTGCCTCTTCATAGGTTGATGGTTCTTCTGGAATTGAATCTTTTGCCAGTAGATTGAATGCTTTGTAACAAATGTTGAATCATATCCATTCCTTTCTGGTTGTTTCTTCTCTCTTGCTGATCTTCTAGGTTCTTGTTTGGAGCATTCTCCAACCTCTTGCATCTTTGCTCTGCCTCTTGACTTCCATAGTTTGTAATCCTTTTCTCTTTCATCTTGGTCATCGTCTGTATCACTTCTTGGATCTTGGACCTGTGTATCATGCTTGCTTCCTAATTGATGAAAATTAGAAACAAGAGCATATGGTAGAGTTACATTTTGTTTGTCTTCATCATACCAAGATATATGTTCTTCAAACACAACATCTCTACTTGTAGTGAATTGCTTGGTTGAAGGATTATAGAACATGTAACCCATCTGAGTTGAATCGTATCCAATAAACATTGTCTTTGTTGCCCTTTCATCTAGCTTACCTCTTATTTGTGATGGTACATGAACATAAGCCAAACAACCAAAAACCTTGCAATGTCCAAGACTAGGTTTTCTTCCATGCCATGCTTCATAAGGAGTCATACCTTGAAGTGATTTGGATGGTAGTCTATTGACAAGGTACACAATAGTTGAAATAGCTTCTGCCCATAGATAATGTGGCAACTTCTTCTCTTCAAGCATTGTTCTGGCTGATCCAACCAATGTGTTGTTTCTCCTCTCAACGATTCCATTTAGTTGAGGAGAGTACCTGGTATTCACTTCCCTTTTGATACCTTTATCCTGCAACAACTCATCAAACTCTTTGGAGAAGTATTCTCCCCCTCTATCATATCTAAGATTCTTTAGTGATCTACCTATATGGTTCTCCACATGTGCTAGATACTTTTGAAGCAATCAAACACTTCATTCTTACTCTTGATAAAGTATAGAACAGTCCATCTACTATGGTCGTCAATAAATGAGACATAATACCTTGATCCTGCTAATGAAGGTTCTTGACTTGGTCCCCATACGTCTGTATGTATTAAGTCCAATAAGTTGTTGTGGATGTAACCTTTGTGGTTGAACGGTTGTCTTTGTGCCTTCCCAATCTGACATGCATCACACCTTTTGATCATGTGTTGCTTTGATATGTTCGGTAGTCCTAGAACACTTTGATCCCTGCATATATCCTTCAAGGTTCTTTCATTCACATGAGCAAGTCTCTTATGGCACACTTCAAGCTCACTTAGGGTTTGAGACCTAAAAGTGAATAGAGCTATGTTCTTGGTTTCTCCTACTTGAAAAGTAAAGAGCCTACCATGCTTCTCACCTCTCGCTAGCCTTGATGTGGATCTTCCACAAAAGCTCCATGTTGGGTGAACCTAACTTGCAAGCCTTTTTCAACTATTTGGCCTACACTTATTAGGTTTTTAGTGATAGTGGGTACATAGAGAGCCTTACTCAGAATGTTTGTCTTGCCATTGGAAGCTTTGACATTACCAATCTTCTCCACATTGTGCTTGTTGAAGAATCACTCACGAATTTGACATATAGACAGACATAAAGATAAAGAAAGATAAAGAGAAGCAGAATCAAGTATTCAGAAAAAAAAAATCAAAGCCTTAGTGAAGGGACAAATTCACGACTGTAATGTACAACGTAGAAACTTCCAAAATTAGAGTTTGTTACACCGGATCAAAACTGTATATATATTAGATAGGAAGAAGAAAAAGTATGAGCATGAGTGCATGTGAGTAAAGCGCATCGTATGAATAGAACGCATATAGAAATCAAGAATAGGTCTAGAAGATGCCAAAGATTGCGTATGTAAAGATGAATAACAGAAACCTGAAATGTCAGGTATTCATCTAAGAGAAATGGTAAGAAGAAACTACTCAGTATAGGAGAGTTTCTATAGCTTGAGCAAGAAGAGGCCAAGCTAGTTTTGTACACATCTTCTCTAATAGAAAACACATGTTCATGTGGAAATTTGTGTGCATTCTTCGTATGTGAAGAAACCTGAGTATTTTCATGTTACGGTATAAAGTTAGTAAACAGTTACAACTTTCTCAGTAAACGTATTTTTTGGTCAGTTACAGTTCTCTTAGTAAACGTGTTTTCCGGTAGAACAACGAAGTAGATCTCACAGAATAATGTAAAATTGTGTATGAGAGATAGCTTATCTTGTAGCTAGACTTCTCTACTATCAGTTTATCAAAGATTTTGGTGAAACAAATATGTACACATAATACAAAGTCTGACTGGAAAGAGGCACTTAGAACTGGTGAAGTTTTTCTTTAAACTTCAGAAAGAGTTCATTTAGTGAAGGAAGTTCACGCATCGCTTCCTTACTTCTTGTATATTCACTTGAAGTAATTACAAATAGAATTGTAGTTGATTCCGATAAGATTCTGGTATAATTACGGTGATAGTCCGGTGACAGTTTGATGAAGTTCTAGTGGAATTTTCAGTAAATTCAAAACACAGTCTTATATGTTTGAGTGACAATAACTTTGCAAAGCTACTGTTGATTATAGAGGTGTTCTAATATCACTCTAGCTTAGCCACCTTCATTGGCGCGGCGAATTTCGCAGACTTGACAAGGTTTGAGTCTTTGCCGTGTCATCAACAGTGCTTTGTGTCATCCCCTGTTTGCACTTCATGTCTATGCTTTGGACTTTCCAAATCAGGTAGAAGAGCAATGTTGCCTGCAACATGATTCGAACATCCTGAATCTATGTAGAATACATGATCATCTTCTTTACCTTCTTTGTGGCTTAGATTCATGAGAAGCAATGAGTCTTCATGTGGTTGATCTTCTGAATAATTGTTGTAGTCCCGTCTATTATAGCCTCTATTGTTATTGTTGAAGTTGTGTCCACCTCTGCCTCTCATTGGACCGAAGAAGCATTGGAAAAAGATCTAACTACCTTGGGTAATGAAATTTCTATCCATTCTTTACTTTGCATACAAGGTACTATTAATGGTAAAGTTGTTCATCTTTTACATGATGATGGTATTTCTCATGATTTTATTTCTTATACACTAGTGCAAGATCTCCAAACCCACTTCCTTCTATGTATAAACTTAAGGCTTCATTTCAAGGAAATAGATTTAATGTTACAAGTGATGTGCATAACGTTCAGATTTGTATAGGTTCATACATAGATAAACACACATCCTTAATTGCTCCTTTGTAGTCCTATGATGTTATATTTGGCATGCATTTTCATCATGATTATAATCCATGCATTGATTATTGTACACACACAATTAGTTTTAAGTCTAACAATCAAGACATTTCTTTGTCTGTAATGCATGACTTCCAACGATTTCTATTAATTAGTCATACTCAAGTAAGACATGCATTTAGGAAAGGCTACAATTCATGTATTATTTTTGTTTTTGTTACTAACATAGTTGATTATATACATACACTTCCTAATGCACATAAATTATTTATGGCTTCTTATAAGGATTGCTTTATGGCTGATTTTCCTTCTAAACTACCATCTTATAGGGGATCCCTTGACCATAGTATAGACTTAATTCCTAGATGTTCTCCTCCCCATAAAGCACCTTATAAGCATGGACCTTTACATAAAAAAGAAACATCTAATCAAGTTAAAGGAACTTTACCACTCACTCCTATTTTAGATGATTCTCCTTAGCTTGAAGAGGATGCTGAAATTTTAGTTCAAAAGAAAATACTTGATTATGATGTTACTACTACACACATTGGTAAGCAATATCATAGATATTTAGTTAAATATAAAAATCAATCACTTGAAGAATCTCAATGGATTCATAAGACATCATTAACTCCACATTATGACCACTTGATTTCTACATATCATTCACAGTCACATTAAATTCTAGTTTTCCATTTCCATGGATGTTTTTTATTTTACATGGAATATGCTTATGATTGTTCAATGATGGAACATGTGACTTGACATCCATGTTTATTTTATTCTCATCAACTAAGATCAGTTGCTTGTCAACTAGGAGGCATGTTATACTTTATGGAATAATGGATTTTTAAATGGATTTTAATGTATTGATGTTTTTAATGTGATTGTGTTTTTATTTTGCAAGAGAAGAATTATGAGGGTGTGAATATGCATGGATTTACTCAGATATTTTTGGAGATATTTAAAAGATTTTATTTTAAATATTTTTGTAAAAATAATAGATCACTTAGAAAATGACATTTTGTAAATGAAGCAGATTTTTCTTTTCTTGTGAGAGTTCAAGTTCAAGATGTAATGAAAATGCCTACAAATACACATACTCTGAGAGACTCATTCATCAGAGTATGTGGGGAGAGATTGTACCCAATCTTGTGTTCATTCTTGTCTCTCTCTACTCTATGTGTGTTCTTATGAGATTTTGTTATTTTATTATCTCTACGTACATGCATCTACAAGATCTGGTTACAATTACCTCATAAGGTAGTTTTTTCACTTCACTTGAGTTGCCCCCTACAGGGAATACAATCACATGCACCAACAACACCTCTTATCCTGTTATCTCATTCTGACTGTTGTTGATGGTAGTTTCTTTACATTCTCAGATGCTTTATTTGTGCCAAGGATCAAGGAAAATTTGTTATCGATTTCAGCATTAGCCAAGATTGGATTGGTTGTGAAATTTATTGATGATAGATGTACAGTTCATGATCTGCAAAATGGAGACATCATTATTGCTTCTGGCAGCTTATGTCGTGGGTTATATAAGCTCATAGATTATGCAAAATCTATGAATGATTCAATATGTAGAGTTCAAGTTTCTCAGGCTATGGTAGATGCAAAGTTATTGCATGCACGCTTTCATCATCTGAATTTTTCTAGTTTGCTACACTTGCAGAACTCTTAATGGTTTCCTCAATGATCAGACTTGAGGAACTTCATAAACATGTCTCAAGGTGAGTTGGTCTACCTTGAGTGTTAAGGGTTGTTAGTAATCCATCATACTTTCTTGCAAGAATATGCATACATCTTCAAACCAGCTCTTCCGGTGTTATAACTGTTAGTATATGATCAATGTCTACCCCTCATGATTGTATGCACATTTTGTAAGGCCCCCTGTTGCAGCTCAAGATCAAGGACAAAGCATGGAAGCGCATCAAGGAAGTGAACACACGAGAAGAAGGAGCAAGTAGGGAGCTCCAAGATTCACATGTCAAATTTTCAGAAGAAATCCCTATAAAAATAGTGATTTTTATCACTAAATATCATTGTAAATACCATTTTCTATTTTTACAGCTCCATTTTGTTCAAGCCAAGCAGTCCTTGAGCTTGAGGAGTATTAGATGTATCATACTACCAATTTTCATAATTTTTAGATTTCGTTTGAGCCCCCAAATAAGCCCTAGAACCTAATTTTTAACTAGGCCGGACACTAGGTCTGGACAGGGCCAAAACCACTCAAAAACTATAAAAAGGGCTGGAGAGCTCATTTTTGAGGTTAGCTTGTTGTAGATTTCAGCTTTGTAAGAGAGCACTTTGGTAATCGAAGCTTTCCATTGTTCCACTCTTTGCTCTTACCTTGTGCACATGTGTGTGTATGTGTATGCATGCTTGTGTGCTTTCACTCACGCACTTGTGCATGTCACTTGCTCTTGGTCTTCATACCGGTCCTCACGTCTCCACGGATTGACATTTATGAGGTGTATCTCCTCACGTTGGTACTCACCATTGTGCTAGAGTGACACCAAATTTGGCGCCGTTGCCGAGGAGAGAGCTTGGAGGACGAGCGTGTGACGGTAAGACGTAGAGTAGCGACGTTGGAAGGTAAAAAAAAAATAAAAAAAAAATCATCAGTTTCAGTTCAGTTTTTGAGTTTTCCTTCTTCTTCATCTTCATCATCATCACCATCTCCACCCACCTTCATCTTCTCAGTTTTTTCCATTTTTTAGAGTACATTCACTTTGTTTTTACTTGTGGTTGTGAGCAAGAAGCTTAGAGAGGGTGCAGAATAGAGGCGCTGAAGAAGTAGCACCAAAATAGCTGAAAATCTGAGGGAACAGCCCCGGACATGACGAAACCTGCACCAAGTATCGTGAGTGCAATATCGTGGGTTTGAAGGAAGATTTGGCACCTACAGACACATAGGAGTGACAAGGAGGACACAAGGTACTCATATTTGTAAAAATTTTTGAATTTGGACTCCAAAAAATCCAAGTATCGTGTTTCTCCCGCGGTTGAGGTATCGCGATACCTGACAAGTATCGTGAATCTCCTGTGGTTGAGTATCGCGATATTTCCCAGATATCGTGTATCGTCTCAGGAAGATTGCGATACTTGAGAAATATCGTGTATCGTTTGGGTCAGAGATCGTTTTGGCCAGAGATCGTTTCGGCCAGAGATCGTTTTGACCAGAGATCGTTTCGGCCAGAGATTGTTTCGGCCAGAGATCGTTTCGGCCAGAGATCGTTTCGGCCAAAGATCGTTTCAGCCAGAGATCGTTTGGGTCAGAGATCGTTTCGGCCAGAGATCGTTTCGGCCAGAGATCGTTTCAGCCAGAGATCGTTTCGGCCAGAGATCGTTTCAGCCAGAGATCGTTTCAGCCAGAGATCGTTTCGGCCAGAGATCGTTTCAGCCAGAGATCGTTTCGGTCAGAGATCGTTTCGGCCAGAGATCGTTTCAGCCAGAGATCGTTTCGGGCAGAGATCGTTTCGCGCAGAGATCGTTTCAGCCAGAGATCGTTTTGGCCAGAGATCGTTTCGGTTAGAGATCGCGTATCGTTTCAGGTTGAAAGATCGTGTATCGTTTTGTTCCACATCAAAGATCGTGTATCATTTTGGGACAAAGATCGAGTATCGTGTCCTACAAATATCGTGTATCGCCTGATTTGAAGCATTTCCTGAGAGGCCCTGTTTCCCTATTTTAACCCCCAAAACCCTGAACTGGCATAACTTTCTCATACGAAATCCGTTCGGAGTGATCTTGGGTTTGTTGGAAAGCTCGTGAGGAGTACAAAAAAAACATCGACTGGTTATGTTAATATTAATACCAGGATTATTAGATAGGGTATTTTTAAGTTGACCCTCAGGTTGGACTAGGAAGCAAGGGGTTCCACAAGATTTTGAGCAATTCAAAGGACAATTGTGGACCTGTAGACAAGGCTTATGAACCTAAGCTCAAGATGATACCTAGGAAGAGATAGATAAAGTACCATATCACTTGAAACTAAGATCAACCACACAATCAAGTCAGGGACTCCCAACTCAGGGGTTAACTCTACGTGCTGAGTTCATAGACAAGTGAGTCAAAAATGTCACTTAACTGGGAGAGGCTCTTGGTTTCTGAAGACATGCATAGTTCCGTACCTAGGGAAGGTTTTATGTCTAGAGTGGAAGGGGGATATCGAATGTCTCTTCAATATATATCCACTAACTTGCAAGGAATACCCATCTACCTTGATGGTCTACAGAGAACGGCAAGAATGATAAACACCACAGAATTAGAAATAGTTCCAAGACCAGCTGTCAAGTATGAAGACGGAGTCTACATGGACAAGATGGGCCAGATATATGTAGTAACTGAAAGTCCTAATCAGATTAATGAAAGAGGAGAGTTAGCTGAAGATCAGGAAACTACCTCGCAAAACCCATTCGAAACCCAACAAAGAACAGAAAATGTGACGTTAGGACAAATGAGCCAAGGTAGCATACCCGATAGACTACATGAACAATTCAACATGCCAAGAATCAACCCCCACGGCCACTCTAGTCTGAGGATGGGAAATATGAATAGACCTACCTTTAGGACAGAACCGCCCCAAGGTGTCCCCATCATAACTCGATCCCCAGAACCCGACAGAAGACTGAGACCAATCCAATTGGCCAAATGTATGATAAATCGTTACGATGGCACAAGAGAACCCTATGACCACATTGCAGAATTCAAGCAGGTGTTGCGAGCAGAGCAAGTGGATGACTTTTTCATGCAATATGAATCCTTTGGGCTAACACTTACGGGAATAGCCTTAACTTGGTTTCAATCTCTGGATCCAAATTGCTTTGAACATATTGAACAATTCTTCCAAGAACTTATTTGGGAATTCACGAAGCGCGGGATCAAGCACAATTCGTCATCCTTACTACATAGTTTCAAACAAGCTCCCAATGAGACAGTAAAAAATGCAGCACGAAGGTTTAAGCAATACGTAACCCGATGCCCTGTGACAGAGAGACCTTCTCAGCAAAAAATGATATCCCTATTTTTAGAAGGTCTAACCAATGGAACATTGAGAGTCTTAGTATACGTAAAACGACTGCAAACCCTAAGTCAGTGTCTTCATGAGTGCATAGATTTGGAAGACAACTTAGCTGAGGATCTCAAAATCACACAGGATCCTATCAAATCAGAGGAGACAAGGAGCAAGGAAACTTCTAGTTTGAGTTATGTGGAGGAAGTGACAGAGTTGGTGGCCAAGAAATTAGGAGTACAAGGACAAAGGAACTACCAGAACTCCCCCTTGAGAATGCCAATGTTAGGATGTTGCACACTTTGCGGTGGGGATCATCCATCTCATGTCTGCAACCAAGAAGCATTAGGATTATCACAACCTTACCTGTACGATAGACGACCAACTCAAGCGCCTAACATGTACTCTTATACTGAGCCAAAGTACCCCAACTACAACAATGAAAACTATCTAATGAATAGACAGCCACGACCATTTGTACCACCCCACTATAAACCATACGGGTACCCTCGAGAAGTTCCTAGGTATAGCCCATGTCCAGAACCACGAGGAGCAACTAGACCATATGAACATGAAGGAAATAGCCAACCTCAATCTATGCCAAGACAAAAACCACCCCACACACTAGCTTCGACACAAGGGCAGAACATCACGATACAAGTTGTCTGTCTAGAGTGTGGCAAAGAACAGCTTTTGAGAGATTGTCCCGGACATCCCGCTAGTGTACCAAAGGTTACACCCATTAATGTTGTCGGCCTAGCAAGGGATTCAAGTTCCAGTAGTGATAATGTGGCTCCTATACACGCAGTTACTAGGGCACAAGCCTTACAGCAAAATAAACCAGCTGAGCAATCAGAGCCAAGTGAATCAGGAGAGCCTAGTAAGAGAAGAACAAGAACATGGAAGGATACTAGAGAGAAGGCCAATCGTAAGTGGACCAAAAAGTTATCCGAACTAGAAGAAAGCCTAAAAGATGCAAAAACAAAAATAGAAGATATTGCCTCTCAAAGCCCCTCACAAGTCCAAACTCCATCCACATCACCTCATCCCCACTCACCAACCACGGTAAATGAACCACCACAACCGGGGTCTGTTCTTGCAGATCCAACCCCAGAACACTTGGACATGATGTTCAAAGCATACCAGGCTCGACTTCAAGAAGGGCCAACACCTGCAAACCTAGATAGGAGCTACCCTAGAGCAGATTTAGAGATTGAACGGACAAAAATGTGCATTAAAATGGTGGAACTAGCTCAACCTATGTTCGAGGCCAATCAATCATTCAATCAGACGAATGCTATTACACCGGGTTTGCACTTCCAGGGCTTACTAGATAGATTATAGCAGTTGGTAAACAAGCCACAAGTTTCGTTACCTCCAGAGGCTCAACTAACTATTGAAAGAGAAAGCTCATCACCAAAGAAAGTCTATGTTCCTGACTCCATAGATGAGGGAGAGCCTCTTTCAATTCAACAACACTCTCAAACGTTCTTGCGGGAAATACAAGAAGAGAAATGGGCCAAGGAGAAGGATAATCCTCCTCCTATCCTTGAGATTGATGACCTTCATGATCAGTTTCCACAAGACATTCCATCTACTTATGAAGAAGAAACAGAGCAACAAGAAGATGAACGGTTAGATTTTGAATCTAATTGTTTACAAGAGTTGCCACAGTTCACAGACCCATGGGAAACTGAATCTGTCCAGATTAGAGCTCCCACAATAGTGGTAAGAAATGAAGACTCGGTGATTCCAAGAAACACTGACGTCGTGAAGAACACTAAAGTTCAGTGTCATCTCACGGTAGAGGAGCTGCTCAAAGCAAAACCCGAGCTATGGAATCATGTGAAGGATCAAGTTCCCGAACTTGATTCCAAAATGCCAAAAGTAGGCTCTAAAGAGAAAGTTCCAGAGATACCTATTGATAAAATAGGGGACATGTGTGAAGGTGAAGAAGGTAATACTTATCTTCCGATCACCTACCAAGGTTACACAACCAAAGCAATCATAGATTCAGGTGCTGGCGTTGCTATTGCGACCACATCCTTGTGGAAGCGATGGGGCAAACCCACATTAAAACCAACTAGAATGAAGCTTCAAATGGCAGATGGTCATTTTGAAAGACCTCTAGGATTGCTAGAGGGGATAACTCTAACCACTTGTGGTGTAGAGTTTGAACACACATTTGCTATATGTAACTTTGAAAAAAATAATGTCTACGAGATGATCCTAGGAAGGCCCTTCCTACGACAACTGCAAGTGGTACAACATTGGGGAACCAATTCCTTATACTTGCAATGCTTAGGGGTCACGACCAAGGTAAATTTGAAGGATTACACCTTCAGAGATGTTCCACCCCTACAGTGGAATCCTATCCACAAGGAGCAAGAAGATTCAGTCTCTCTGCATTCTAAAAGTTCATCTGATACATCTTGGATGCATGAGGATACTCATTTGTGGATGTGCAAGATCGCAAAGGAAGAGGAAAAACGCTTAAAGGCTAGAGAAAAAGGAACTTCTCAAGGAGATAGACCAGTTAGAGACCCAGCCTATACGCCGATGATATTTCTAGATGAGGAATTTGAGCCTCATGGTTGGGCAGAAATCCTAGCCACCATGGACATTGCTGTCAATGAAGAACAATGGACACCTCATTGTGATGAGGAGGGATATGATATTTCAGTGTTCATGTGTCAGCCCTTGCTAGAAGAATGTGACCCTAGTGAATTCATAAGAGAAGAAGAGAACGATGATGATCTAGAGTCCATTGTGATGGATAGCTGCTTTATTTCAGAGGAGCACTATCTAGAAGACATAGGAGTATTTACCCAAAAAGAAGAAGAATCTCTCACAAGCATCAAAATGGTAAACTCAAAGGATGGGAGTGAAGGTAGTCAAAAGAAAAAGAAACGAAAAGTAGTGAAACAAGGAGAGGAGGAGCAAGTGTTTGAAGTACCAGAAAATTTCAAGAAATATGAAGTAGAAGACCGAAAAATTTTGGTACGAATGCCTAAGAGAGAGGCCACGATAGGAGAAGCATATGATAATAAAGAAAAGACAAAAAAAATCATAGTCACCATCGAAGAGAATGAAGAGAGATGTACATACATAGGAGATGACCTAAGTAAAGAAGAGGAAGCAGAGTTGGTAGCCTTGTTAAGGGAATATAGGGACGTATTTGCATGGCACTACAGAGACTTGAAAGGAGTAGATCCGGAAATTTGTTCTCCTGATTGGAATAAGCCATTCCACGTACATGTGGATGCATCCAATTATGCAATAGGATGTGTGCTGTCACAACCAACTGGTGAAGGGAATTTAGATTTGCCTACAGCATATGCTAGCAGGCAATTGAATGTTGCTGAACGAAACTACACCACAACCGAAAGAGAAGGCTTAGGCATGGTATATGCTGTAAAGAAATTTAGACACTATTTATTGGCCAACAAGTTTAAGTTCTTCACCGATCATCAAGCCTTATTATACTTGGGCAATAAACCTTGCAATACTGGACGCTTAGTAAGATGGTTCCTCTTACTAATGGAATATGACTTTGAAGTGGTTGTTAGGCAAGGTAAGACCCACCTCAGAGCGGATCACCTTTCTCGCATCACTTCAGGAGAGCCATCGCAAGGAGTGTCGGATGAATTGCCCGATGCTTATCTGTTCAATCTAGAAGTTGTTCCTAAATGGGCAAATAAGTTGGTACCAGTCCTAACCTTTGGACCCGCAAATAAAAAGGTGAAGACGGACAGGGATGAAATTGTGCGGTCACAAAGCTATCAAATATTGGCAGGAAGCATGTATAAACAAGACACGGAAGGTGTTCTAGCTTGTTGTGTCGAGGATGATGAGCATAGTAGTTGGTTGCAACAAGCCCATGAAGGATTTCTAGGGAATCACTATTCTAAACAACGAACACTGCAAAATCTAAAACGTTTAGGAGTGTATTGGCCTAGTATGGATAAAGAAATTCATGAGTGGATAAAGAATTGTCCAATGTGCAAAGAGCGACCCCCAGTGGAGCATGCTACCCTTTATCGCGTGTCGTTAATTCCTGACTGGAGTGCTCCATTGGTAGAATTCATGAGATCGGGAACATCCCCCAAGGAGGCAAGTCTAGCAAGAAAACGAAGTATGGAGCAGGAGGCTAAAGAGTATGCCTTAGTAGGTGATAACCTATACCGAAGAGGCAAAGATGGCTATTTAAGATTGTGCGTTCATGAATCAGATTATTTGAGAGTCTTAGAAACTGCACATAGCAGTGTGGCAGGCGGACATTTTGGTCCTGATCGGGTAATTAAGACTATTCTATTCTCAGGACTTTGGTGGCCCACTCTTCATATGGATGCACATACCTATGTGAAGAAATGTGACACATGCCAACGTACACAATATCCGATTAGAAAAGATGAGATGCCTTTGAGACCAATGATGGGAGGACGTGCATTTTCGAAGTGGGGCATAGACTTTGTAGGTCCTATTAACCCCCCAGCCAGAAACTCCCATGCCGAGTACATTATTGTAGCCACGGATTATCTCACAAATTGGGTAGAAGTCAAAGCCACAACAAAGAACGATGCTCAAACTACAGCTAAGTTCTTATTTGAGAATGTGTTCACTAGATACGGATTACCAATAGAGTTAGTAAGTGATGGAGGCACACACTTCTTGAATGATGTCATTGAAAATCTCCTCCAAGAGTTCTTGGTGATACATAAGAAGTCTGCCCCCTATCATCCACAAGCTAACGGACAAGCTGAGAGCACGAATAAGATCCTATGTAACGTATTGACAAAACTCGTAAATAACAAACGCTCTGATTGGGACAAACAACTTCATCATGCTGTTTGGGCCTACCGAGTTGCTTATAAAACGGTACTCAATGCCACCCCATTTCACATGGTCTTCGGACAAAATGCTGTGCTACCATTGGATTTCCTAATCCCAACTTTAAAAGTAGCACAAGAGCATGATTGGAACGGACACGAGTTATCCTCGAGGATCTTTGATTTAGAACGCTTAGGTGAGACAAGGCTACGAGCAGCGGCAGGCATCTATGCTGCAAAGAAAAGGCAAAAGGCATACTTTGATGCACATATCAAGGATAAAGGCTTGAAAGAGGGAGACCTAGTGTTGGTTTATACACTAAAGCAACATGCCCGTAAATTGGAAAAAAGAGGATATGGACCCATGATCATTAATAGAATTTCCACTAGCGGTGCAGTTCAATTGGCCACACTAGAAGGCGATGTCTTACCAAACTATATCAGTGGTTGTCGAGTCAAGCTATATCAAGAACCTCTTACAGAGGAAATGCTAATGAGACTCAACACTGCTAAGAAGCAAAAAGAAGAGGAGTTAAGGGTTAGAGAAGAAGCACAAGCAGAGGCGAGAGAGCGCATCAGAAGAAATAAGTTACGACGAGTAGGCCTAGAGATCAACACAAAAGCTCCAAAATATCACATGGACATGTGCCAAAAATCGGACCTAACTGCTTCTCAAATAATTGATCGACGTCCATTTGTGACCATAGCGGTAGGGCAAGGGAAGAATGCAAAGACTGTGAGAGCATTAATTGACTCAGGTGCAACAACTAGTGCAGTTAGACTTTCATACTGCCAAGACCTGCAATTGGACATCAAGCCCATAGAAGCCTATCTCATAGGATTGGGAGGTGTGGAAACCCCTTGTTTAGGCGAGGTGGAACTTCCCATCTACCTTCAAGATGTTCCAATAAAAGTCAAAATGCTAGTGTGTCATGATGCGGACCTTACAGAGCCACTTGTCCTAGGTCAAGATTGGATCTATGACCATGCAGTCAACTTGAACCTAAGAAGTCAACTTCTTCAAGTTTGGGTCCATGAACAATGCATTACATTAGAATTAGGCAAGTGCATGCTCACAAATCCAAAGGTCACACATTCTCTTAGTTCTCCTGAAACTAATCTTCATAAAGAAAATTTTGTGTGTGTCACCGACCCTATGACGCACAAGGACTCAATCATGAAAGCCAAAGCTCAAAGGCCAGCACACCTCCCTTCTTCTTCACATACTAATGCAAGTGTCACCCAACCAAGGAGGCAAGCAAAAATGACATCTGCTATATCAACTCGACAGACAGAATTCAAGAAGAAAGAAGTTATGGGCATGAAGCAGATCTGGGTAAAGAAAGGAGTGCAACCATCGATGTTGCCTCAAAGATTCCCACCCAACCAGATCGACCATGAAAAAAGAAGGACCAAGAACCTACGACAGGCTCAAGCACGAAGAATCCAACAAATTTGGGTACCGAAGCTATCAAAGAAGGCCGACCACAATCATGTACAAATTTGGGTGCCCAAAAAATTAACTACAGCTCAACACGGGCGATTACAGATGTGGGTACCCAAGAAGCTCTTACATACACAACGGCCTATGCTCCCCACCATGCAAAAGGTCTCAACAAAGAAGCCAAGGAAAGCAAAGGGGAAGAACAAAACACAAAGAACAAACGAAGATAAACGCAACCCTTCTGCAAAAGTAAGCAGGCAATCATCAAGGATATGGGTTTGGAAGCCAAAAGCACCAACAACATCCCCAGAACCAAAAGGCCAACCACACGGGATACCAAAGTTTGGAAAGCATCCAAAGATGAAGTGGCCTGAGGTGATCTCTACAGTACCAAACCCTATTCCAAAATGGGTTCCAATCCGGAGGATTACATCATTTCGAGATTCAATAGACACCTCCAATCAAAGAATTCATCAAGTATGCAAGTAATATCAAAAGCCTCGACCAGCAGCAACCATGTGCCTTTGGCATAACCCAGTCGTTTGCACCATTCAGGTCATGCATTTCCAAAGTATGCATCAATATAGGGCCACCTTACATGGCCGTGCATAGACACAAATGAGAAATCCCAGGCACATGAGACACAATTTTCACATGCAAAATATGTTATTGATACTAACCTCTTTCTTCTTGTTTGATGCCATCGTGTGTTCCAAAAAAAAAAAAAAAAAAAAGGGGCAAAGAAGAGGACTGTGCTTGAAAATGCTCATCAGCAAACTTTCAGCAAGGACATCCATCAACAAAAAGGACAAGCCGATGGTCAAACACCATGATGGAGCTACATCACGAAGAGATGAAGATCAACGGACCCTTCACCATGGTAAGACATGTATGCTTCAACAACACTATAACCATGATCGATTAGGAAACCTCTTCGTCAGCATACCCTTGAGCACTTAGCTCAAGACCCAATCTCTTGCACCATACTTCTTGCCATGCGTTTTCCAAGTACGCATACGTAGGGCCACATTACAAGGCCTTGCACAAGGCACATATTTTGTTCAACCCACACACTAAAGCACTTACCCATCATCATTTCTGGGTTACAAGTACTGGGCATGAAAACACGGAACACCATCTTTGGACGAACAAGCGGACATCACGGTGACAACAACAAGCGCAGAAGCAATGCACCATGCGAGTTACTCATAGTCCATAGTGATAACCTCTTTTGAGTAGCTCACAATTTTTGAAAGCTCACAAAGACAATATCAAGCTGGAATATAAGGAAGAAGTCCATGCAAAGGCAGCAATGACAAAGTGAAGAACCAGACAAATGACCAAGCTGCATTGGAAAGATGGACCGGTGCTGTTGACACATGAAGGGCACTACCTCTCAGTGTACTACATGGAACAACCACTACAACAAGGGTCTATCAGGGACGACAGACTCTAGCGGGGGGGGGAGTGTTGCAGCTCAAGATCAAGGACAAAGCATGGAAGCGCATCAAGGAAGTGAACACACGAGAAGAAGGAGCAAGTAGGGAGCTCCAAGATTCACATGTCAAATTTTCAGAAGAAATCCCTATAAAAATAGTGATTTTTATCACTAAATATCATTGTAAATACCATTTTCTATTTTTACAGCTCCATTTTGTTCAAGCCAAGGAGTCCTTGAGCTTGAGGAGTATTAGATGTATCATACTACCAATTTTCATAATTTTTAGATTCCGTTTGAGCCCCCAAATAAGCCCTAGAACCTAAATTTTAACTAGGCCGGACACTAGGTCTGGACAGGGCCAAAACCACTCAAAAACTATAAAAAGGGCTGGAGAGCTCATTTTTGAGGTTAGCTTGTTGTAGATTTCAGCTTTGTAAGAGAGCACTTTGGTAATCGAAGCTTTCCATTGTTCCACTCTTTGCTCTTACCTTGTGCACATGTGTGTGTATGTGTGTGCATGCTTGTGTGCTTTCACTCACGCAGTTGTGCATGTCACTTGCTCTTGGTCTTTATACCGGTCCTCACGTCTCCACGGATTGACATTTATGAGGTGTATCTCCTCACGTTGGTACTCACCATTGTGCTAGAGTGACACCCCCTTTATGAGGAGAAGCCAAGCGTGCATTACCCAATTGATGGGAATCCCAACTTGAATGTTGGATGAAGGTCATATTGGACCATGTAAGGTATTATAAGGAAAGGGAGTTACCAGGGTCCCCAATTGTGGGGTCTGGGGCAGCGGTGAGGAGCCCCGGCTGGGGGGTCCAAGGGGGCCAGCGGGCCCCCTGGTGGGGGTCCGGGGGCAGCGCCCCCGGCGCGACGGTAAAGGGAATATTCCATGGAATATTCCCTGTTGGAGTCAGAAATCATTTATATTTGTTAGGTCGGTTCAACCAGTCTAAGCCGTGTATGGCAATTACGCGGGCGGTGGCCGCCCACGCTCTACCGCCCATGTATAGCCGTCCATGGCAGGCCACCCATGATCCTATATATACATGACTTCTGCACTACCTAAGACACTGAGTTGAGCCAGCATACCTCTACCTTGTATCTCCCTATCTAGAGTTGTCTAGATCACCATTTAAGCTCTACCTTGAGAGCGCACAGGTGGACAACGCCATCATCTTTGTACTTGCTACTAGTAGAAAATTGTTGAGATTCTCCTATATCTGTTATCTTCTCTTCTATTGCTCCTGTGTTATATTGCGTAACTATTGTCTTACATGGTATCAGAGTTGTAAGGTTCGAATAGCTTGAGAAGTATCATTATTCTAGCCTACTAGCAGACTAGAATATCAGTAGATTATTCGAGTGATTACATGATGGCTTCATCGTCGAACACTAGTCTTGGTGCTTCAGCTAATGTTAATGCTGCACCTATTCGAATTCGTCCACCTGCATTCACTGAAGGGAAGCTGGATGGAACCAACTATACACTCTAGAAGTTCAAAATTTCTGCAATTTTGGACTCCTATGAATTACTTGACACTGTCATGGGACCGATGGGATTGGATCTAGAGCCTATACCAGTTGAAGATCCAGCAAATTCAAGATTGATGATTCAGCCAGATCCAGATCTTCTACGAGCTTGGAAGAGGCGGAATGCTGATGCATTATGTGCGATTGTCACTAGTGTAAGTGATTCTGTGCTTACTTTAGTTCAACATACTACTAAAGCACATGAGGCTTGGGGCATATTGGCTCGACAATATGAGACCAAGAACCACACTAGGATACAGAATTTAGAAAATCAGTTGGCAAATGAAAAGCATTCTGATTGTGAAAAGGCTGAAGATTTTATCAAACGGATCAAGCATCTTCAAGATCAATTGGCTGCAGTTGGTGTTGTTATAACACCAGAAGAGTTGGCTCGAAGATCTGTACATGTTCTTCCAGCAAAGTATGATGGATTAGTAACAGCCCTTAACACTCAGGTAAGGCCAACTCCTCTTACATTTGAAGAGTTTTGTGCCATGCTTTTAGAAGAAGAGATGCGGCTGAAGAATCGGCAAAGTACAACTGATGCTGCATTCTCAGCAAATGCAAAAGGTAAAGGCTCTTCAGAGGGATCAAAGAAGAAGCCAAAGAAGAAAAAGTTCACAGGAAGTTGCTTCTACTGTGAAAAGAAAGGCCATGCTATCAAGGATTGCAGAAAGAAGCAAGCTGATGAACGGAATGGGACTGTAAAATCATCATGGAAGAACAAAGAGTCTACAAACAACACAGAGCTGGAACTTTGGGTAGCTATTAAAGAGGTATGTTCATCTGCTCAAGCTCATGTTGATGAGCCATGGATTTTAGATAGTGGAGCTTCTCGCCATATGACTAGTAAAAAGGATTGGTATAGTTCCCTAGTGCCTCTGCGGGAATCCATCAATGTAGTGGTGGGAAATGACTCCAAGTGTCCAGCTGATGGAACTCGAACCATCTCTTTTATCACTTCTACAGGTGTTGAGAAAAAGTTATACGATGTTCTCTATGTACCTACACTCAAAAGAAATTTGTTGTCAGTTTCTGCAATAACAGGTCGTGGACTCGAAGTTCACTTCAATAAGAGTGGTGCGGAAATCATGGATTCATCAGGTAATGTTGTAGGTAAAGGCATACGACGGGATAACTTGTATGAGTTAAGTGCTTTAACTGCTACAGAAGATAAAGATGTAAGCAGGTTATGGCACCAACGATTTGGGCATCTCGGATTTGCAGTTTTGAAGGAGATGCAACGAACAGGGATGGTTGCTCATTTGCCTGTATTTTCAGAGTTGCAAGAACCTTGTGAAGCTTGTATGATGGGCAAGCAACAACTAAAGGCGTTTCCAAGAGAGACCAGCAATCGATCTCAAGCTCCTCTAGAGTTGGTACATGCTGATCTCTGCGGTAAAATGTCTACACCTGCTTTAGGAGGATCTTTCTACTTCTTGCTGTTAGTCGACGATTATAGTAGAAAGATGTGGGTTTATTTCATTCGAGAGAAGGTTGATGCTTTTGAAAAATTTCAAACGTGGCATAAGTATGTAGAAATTGAATCAAGAAGGAAACTGAAGAAATTTAGAACAGATAGAGGAGGTGAATTCTTGTCAACAGAATTCAACAATTACTGTAAGGAGCATGGTGTGAAAAGGCAACTTACCACAACTCATACACCCCAACAAAATGGCGTTGTTGAGCACAGGAACAGGACAGTAGTTGTAATGGCTCGTTGTATGTTGAAGGCTCAAGACATGCCTGATTCATTCTGGGCAGAAGCAGTCAATACAGTAGTCTACATCCTCAATCGAAGCTACACAAAAGCACTGAAGGGGATGACTCCTCAAGAAGCATATTCTGGTAAAAAGCCTTCAGTTTTGCATTTCAAAATTTTTGGTTGTTTCTGTTATGCACATATTCCTGATTCAACAAGATCAAAGTTGGATTCAAAAAGCAAAAAGTGTGTCTTCCTAGGATATAGTGAAGAGTCTAAAGCATACAGGTTATGGGATCCTGAGGAAAGGAAGATTTTTGTCAGCCGAGATGTGGTGTTTGATGAACGGCCACACTTAGTAGAAGATAAAGGTAAATCTACTATCTCATCAAACGGAGAAATATCTCACCTTGTGCCTATCAAAAGACAGGTTAAAGTTGAGGAGGAGGAAACATCTGATGGAGAAATTTCCTTAATAAAAAGCCAACCAGTTGTAGCTGCACAACGTAAGCCACTACCGAAGTGGGCACAACAGCTCTTTGATGATCACAATCCACATGTAGATGTACCAGAATCATCATCGGATGGATTACGAAGATCAAAGAGAATAGAGGAGCAAAGAAGAGCCTCAGAACACATTGTTAACATGGCTCTAATGGCAGATATCATGGGTTTGATAAAGGAACCTACCACCATTGAAGAAGCCATTGATGATCCAGGTTGGAGAGCAGCAATGCAGTCTGAGTATGATAGTATACTCAAAAATGATACATGGGATCTAGTCGACTTGCCGCCAAAGAAGAAGGTAATAGGTACTAAATGGATTTGGAAAGCTAAGTATAAAGCTGATGGAACATTAGAAAAGTATAAGGCACGATTAGTTGCACATGGTTTTTCACAGATTGAAGGATTTGATGTTCAAGAAACTTTTGCACCAACAGCACGCATGACAACTATTCGGACGGTACTTGCAGTAGCTGCACAAAAGTCTTGGCCTATTTTCCAGATGGATGTCAAATCTGCATTTTTGAATGGTCACCTCAAGGAGGAGGTATATGTATCTCAACCACCAGGTTTTGAGGTGCCCAATTCAGAAAATAAAGTTTGCAAGTTGAAGAAAGCTTTGTATGGACTTAAGCAAGCTCCACGAGCTTGGTACCAACGAATAGATCATTTTTTCAAAAATATGGGTTTTGAAAGAAGTACTTCTAATGCTAACTTGTATGTAACGAAAAGGGATAGCAAGCTAGTTGTTGTCATTGTATATGTAGATGATTTGATCATTACAGGAGATCATCAGGAACTCATCAATCAAACTCGGATCAGCTTGGGAACTGAGTTTGAAATGACAGACTTAGGTCTACTCCATTTTTGTCTGGGAATTGAAGTATGGCAAAGGAAGGATGGCATTTTCATCTCACAACAAAAATATTCCAAAGAAATTCTCAAAGCATTTGGAATGATGGACTGCAAACCAACTAGCACACCTATGGAGGTAAATCATAAGCTATCTATGGATGATAACATGCCTAATGTAGATGCTAAGAAGTATAGGAAGCTCGTTGGAAGTCTTATTTTTCTGTGCAACACTAGACCAGACATTTGCTATGCTGTTGGAGTGTTAAGCAGGTTTTCCAACAAACCTAAGGAGAGTCACTGGAATGCTGGAATGCGAATTCTAAG
Source organism: Ceratopteris richardii (assembly GCA_020310875.1). NCBI lineage: Eukaryota > Viridiplantae > Streptophyta > Polypodiopsida > Polypodiales > Pteridaceae > Ceratopteris > Ceratopteris richardii. The sequence goes on from CM035413.1 coordinate 188,203,820, forward strand.
GTACATTGCAGGAACCTTGGATTTTGGTATTTTGTATACCACAGGTGATACACTCCAAGGATATTGTGATTCAGATTGGGCTGGAGATTGTGATTCTAGAAAATCAGTTTCTGGATATTGTTTCTCACTTGGTTCAGGAATATTCTCTTGGGTAAGTAGGAAGCAACCAACTCTCGCACTCTCCTCCACTGAAGCAGAGTACAAAGCAGCTTGTTTTGCTTCTTGTGAGGCAGTCTAGTTAGGGAGAATTCTTGCAGATCTAGGCTTTCCATCAAATATGCCAACTGTACTCAAGTGTGATAATCAAAGTTGTATGGCTATTGCAAAGAACCCAGTATTTCATGCTCGCACCAAGCACATAGAAGTACAGTACCATTACATTCGTGAGCTAATTGAAGATGAAATTGTGGAGCTAGAATATTTCCCAACAGAGGCAAATTGTGCTGACATATTCACTAAAGCACTTGGAAGAGAGCAGCTCAACAAGCATCTTCAACAGATGGGCATAGGACCGAGACCTACTTGATTTATCATCGGTAAACATTGAGGGGGGGTGTTAGTATATGATCAATGTCTACCCCTCATGATTGTTTGCACATTTTGTAAGGCCCCCTTTATGAGGAGAAGCCAAGCGTGCATTACCCAATTGATGGGAATCCCAACTTGAATGTTGGATGAAGGTCATATTGGACCATGTAAGGTATTATAAGGAAAGGGAGTTACCAGGGTCCCCAATTGTGGGGTCCGGGGCAGCGGTGAGGAGCCCCGGCTGGGGGGTCCAAGGGGGCCAGCGGGCCCCCTGGTGGGGGTCCGAGGGCAACGCCCCCGGCGCGACGATAAAGGGACTATTCCATGGAATATTCCCTGTCGGAGTCAGAAATCATTTATATTTGTTAGGTCGGTTCAACCAGTCTAAGCCGTGTATGGCAATTACGCGGGCGGTGGCCGCCCACGCTCTACCGCCCATGTATAGCCGTCCATGGCAGGCCACCCATGATCCTATATATACATGACTTCTGCACTACCTAAGACACTGAGTTGAGCCAGCATACCTCTACCTTGTATCTCCCTATCTAGAGTTGTATAGATCACCATTTAAGCTCTACCTTGAGAGCACACGGGTGGACAACGCCATCATCTTTGTACTTGCTGCTAGTAGAAAATTGTTGAGATTCTCCTATATCTGTTATCTTCTCTGCTATTGCTCCTGTGTTATATTGCGTAACTATTGTCTAACAATAACAACACCAACTGTAGCCAATTAATCTTGTTGATGTTTTATCCGTTTGATAAAATCTTTAGCCTTTTCAGAATCAGAATGCTTTTCATTTGCCAAATGATTTTCTAGATTTTGTATCCTAGTGTGGTTCTTAATCTCATACTCACAAGCCAATACGCCTCAAGCCTCATGTGCTTTAGTAGTATGTTGAACTAAAGTAAGCATAAAATCACTTACACTAGTGACAACTGCACATAATGCATCAGCATTGTGCCTCTTCCGAGCTCATAGAAGATCTCGATCTGGTGAAATCATCAATCTTGAATTTGTTGGACCTTCAACTAGTGTGGGCTCTAGATCCAATCCCATTGGTCCCATGACAATGTCAAGTAATTCATAGGAGTTCAAAGTTGTAGAGATTTTGAACCCCTCGAGCATATAGTTGGTTCCATCCAACTTCCCTTCAATGAATGTACATGGATGAATTTAAGTAGGTTCAACATTAATATTAATTGGAGCACCAAGACTAGTGTTTGACAATGAAGCCATCATGTAATCACTCGAATAATCAAATGATATTCTAGTCTGCTAATAGGATAAAATGGTGATATTTCTCATCTTATCAAATTTCCTTAGCAAATGTTTATATATTTTCTCCAGTTATTTTAATGGAAGCCTTTGAGTTCCATAACCCATATATGTTGGAGTTTGAGGTCTACAGAAGCACACAAGTAGCACAAGGAAGAAGAAGAAGCTTGGAGCACAACACACAATATTAAATGTATTACCATGAGAATGTACAAAGATAAGAAACCTGTTAGGGTTATAGGCATATATACAAGCTGGGGGGACAACCTCCTAAACTGGGAAAAAAGTTCCCTAGTGGTCCTAATGTGTTCACAAAAATGACTACCAAAATATATCAACAAATCCCCCTTTGGAGTAATGTGGTGAACAAGGAAGTGCCAAGCTATGTGGAATCAATCCACAAAAGTAAGTAAGCCCAAAGCTTTGCAAAAGGCTTCAAACTTCTCCCTAGGGAGAGCCTTTGTGAAAAGGTCTGCAATGTTCTCCTATGTGGGCACATATTCCAAATTGATCTCTCCTACAGAGAACCTCTCCCTAACATAATCATACTACACCTCATTGCGCTTAGTGCAAGCATGGAATACATGGTTCCGTGCAACTCCAAATTCACTCTGACTATCAGTAAAGATGGTGGTGGAAGAAGGCTCACCAACACCCAAATCAGCCATAAGGCATTTGAACCACACACACACTTAACAATCACTATGAAAGTTTCCCTATATCAGCCTCAAAACTAGAACAAGCTCAACCAAGATATGCATGGGCTACCAAGGATGAAGCAAAAACCACTACTGGACACATGAGTGTCATAGCAACCAACCTAGCTAGAGAAAAAAAGGCATGTTAATCTGGCAGCAATGATACCCACTTGGGATAAAACAATGCAAGTAGTCGGTTACCATCCAAGTATTGAAAGATGTCCTTAACCACCTGTCAATGCTTGACACCTAGGCAATGCATAAACTTGCTCATTTGTGAGACAAAAAATTGAATATTTGGTTGAGTAACACATAAGTAAATCAAGCATCCAACAACCTGCTGATAGAGAACATCATGAAATGCATTTCTAGCACCACGAAAACTCAAGTATAAACTTGTTTCTATAGGAGTGACAATAGATTTGCAGTCTTCAAGGCCAAAACACTACAATAATGTGTCAATATATTTTGTACAAAGCTATTTTGCCATCAACTTGCATATACTGAGTGCCCAAATAATGAAGCAAATGTCCCAAATATGACATCTCAAATTAGGCATGCAAATCAACATTAAAACCAGCAATATGCTTCTCATTAGGACTAGTGAGCCACATGTCATCAACATAGATAACAATGATCATAAGCACATCATTTGCACACTTAACATATAAAGTGCTCTTAGTTGGATTGTTCTCAAAACCATGTGCAATCAAGTAGGCATGTATCTTTTCATACCAAGCACGTGGTGCTTGCTTTAAACCGTATAATGCCTTTTTCAACTTGTACACTTTGTTTTTGTTCCCTTTCTACACAAAACCATAGGGCTGAAAAACATACACTTCTTAATGCAAGTCAGCATTTAAAAATGCAATTTTAATGTCCAACTAATGTACGTTCCAACTATGATGAGCTCCAAGTGCACAGATGCTATGAAGAGTAGTCATTCCACATGTAGTAGCAAAGGTCTCATCAAAATCATTGCCTATTTCTTGAGCATACCTTTTGCAACAAGCCTAGCCTTATACCTATCAATTGTTCCATCAAACTTATGCTTTAGCTTGTATACCAACTTAGTGCCAATGGCCTTCTTGCCAAGAGGCAAGTCACATAGATATCAAGTACCATAGCATCATATTATGATTGCATAGCAGCTTCATCAAACAAAAAAGTCTCATTTTCATCACAAAGAGTAGAGGTAGCCAGAGCATAGAAATCTGATGCAAAAGAGTCATTGTGAGAGCCTGAATGAGTACAATATGACAAAGGTGCATGTTGTTTATTCTATTGAGGTGTACATAGCACTATACACATGTTTTATCCCACGTTCATCCAGAAATTTATTAAAATCACAAGACATCTATTCCCCCGTTGATCAGTATGGAGGGTTCCCATTTTACATGCTGACAGATTTTTAGCCAAAAACAAAAACTATTTGGAACACATAAACACTTAGGACTTTTCTTTCAATGGATATAACCTTGCATACTTAGAAAAATCATCAATGAAAGTCACAAAGTAAAGGTATTCCCCAAAAGAAGGTGTTTCCATAGAACCACAAACATCACTCTGAACAAGCTGCAATTTTTTAGTAGCTCATACTGAACCATCTTTTAGGAAGGAGGAACACTATATTTTACCCAAAATATAGCCTTCATAGACATGTGTCCCAGATGCGTCAAGTTTGGGCAGAGAGGACACCATTTCAAATTTTTGCAGGTGTAGCAGACTAGCAAAATTTAGATGACCAAAGCATGCATGCCAAATCTTTGCATTTGACACAGCATGAGAATATTCTATTTTGCATAATCTATGATCTTATGCAACCCATGACATAAAATGCCAAAAGCAATAATGACATGTCCATTTGACGGATCATAATAGTACATCATTCATCAACAAATTTCACAACCAAGCCGATCTTGGCTAACGCTGAAATTCATAACATAGTTTTCTTGATCCCTAGCACACAGAAAGCATCCGACAATGTCAGAGAACCACCATCAGCAATAGTCACTATGATGTTAACAACTCCCATGACAGGATAAGAACAGTTGTTGATGCATGATAGTATTCCCTATAGGGGAAGGCTCAAGTAAAGTGAAGAAACTACACTACGAAGTAATATGTCTGGTTGCTGCACTATCAAAGTACCAAACATCTTAGTCTATTGTAGACATACAATGTCCATGAGAAGATGGGTCATACCTGCAAGCAGTAATAAATGCCCATTCTTCATTCTGCACAAGATTTTCAAACTCCAATTTGGGCGTAGAGGCCTATGCAACAACCATTCCAGCCTCTTTTTCCTTTGCCTTTTTTGCAGCCAATTTTGGAAAACTCTTTATAACATGATAATTGCCTTTACAGTATTTGCAAAAAAAATTGCTTTTCTATTTTCTTCTCATCTTTGTCATCCTTCTTTGATTTTGTAGAATTATCTTATTTTTTTTCTTACTAGTAGATGAGCTCCATTTACCTTTGCCCTTCAGATTAGCCAAGAAAGCTTGATCTACAACATGCATAATGGACCTGTTTTCCCTAGCTGATCTTCTTGCAGCATAATAGAGACTAACTCCTCAAATGTTAAGGAATTTGGATTGCCTTTCATCATCAATCTAAGAGTAGAAGAAAAGCTCTGATATGAATCTAGAAGACCATTTAGAACACTCTGCACAAGTGAAGTGTCTCGTAAGACTTTGTTAGCAGAAATCAACTGCTCCTTCATATCTTTGATCTTTGTCAAAAAATTATCTATGGAATCTCCTTCATTCATGTCCGCACTCTCCAATTATTTCTGTAAGTAAGCAACATGAGCCTCATTCCTTGTCGATATAAAGTGGTACACGTATCCCAAGCATCCTTTGCTATTTTGCAGGAGTGAATGTGAGGAATAATGGAATGTTTGGTAGACAAGGCTATCTATGCATGTGCTTGAGCAACTATGCCATCCCAATGAGTTTGCTCTGCAATAGGTGTAGCAAGAACCATAGCATGAACAGGAACCTGAAGGACATCATCTTCAATGTCATTTGCATCACCTTCAGTAACTATAATTGTAGTTGTTGTAGGACATTTTTCAAAACCCTACATAATATTCCACAGTCCCTTTGCAACCAATACATGATGCATCATATATGGACATAATGGATAAACCATCCAAGTTATCCTTAACAACCAACATATGTAATACATCACTGCTTTCAGCCCTAACTAAAGTACCCTAATGAAGAAACATGATTGTATCTCAAAAAGTTGAACAAAACTATCATGTCGAGTTCTACTAAATCTGTAGCAAATTTCGAGCTGCCTATACCAACAAACCAAAACCTGTGTATATGTTTGGCATAAAAAGATGAAATTGCTTGCACAAGCACTATGATAGTGCATTTTGAGGCCAAAACAAGCTCAGATCATGATTTTGACACTAGAAAGGGAAGCAGTTTTGAACTCCTAACTACCTTGATTATGCTCACCATTTTTTGTGCCATTATGAGATTATGACCGAAGGGGTGTTGATGATGGCCTAGACAAAGCGATGACCTGTTTTGATACCAACTGTTGGAGTTTGAGGTCTACAGAAGCACGGGAACAACACAAGGAAGAAGAAGAAGTTTGGAGCACAACACACAATACTAAATGTATTACCAAGAGAATGTACAAAGGTAAGTAACCCATTGGGGTTATAGGCATATATAAAAGTCTAGGAAAAAACTTCCTAGAGAGGGAAAAAAGTGCCCCGATGGTCCTAGTGTTTTCAAACACAATATAAATCCTTGAATCTCATGAAACATATAGATTTTCTCTCTCATCAATCTTGAATTTCAGATTTTTGACCTTAAATATATTGTTCTTTTCGTTTTTTCATGTGTGGGCATTTTTAGATAGATCCCAATCCGTATAACTTATCCCTTCCTTCAGCTATTATAATTGTTCATTAATAGCATATACCATGTCCAAATCATATGTTTTCATCTTAAATGGCATACATAATGTCCATATACCATAATGGTGCAGTCAAAAGTGAGGAATAAATAAAAATTAATGGTGAGAGTTTTACATGTGTATGTGTAATCCACCTACCTATGATGTATTGAATCCCTTACACAAATCATACATAAATTTTTTTGGAATTTTAGATAAATGTTATTCACCTCCTTGTTCAACAATAAATCTAATGATTCTGTTTCCCCTTTGGATAAACCCAATACATGAAACAATAGATATTTATAATTTATGCAGCTACAAGACAAATGAAAAACTATTGAGCACTAAAAAGAGAGGATCTTTCCAAGCGTCACTCATGACTTTTGAAGGTGTAGAAATCAAAACAATTCCTTGCCCACATTTGGAATTAGATACATACCAAATTCATATCAAAGAAGTCACAAACATCATCTATGTAACTATATAAAGGTAACTATAGAAAATTAATTCTTTAACTAGAAGGATCAAATGATCTCTGTTTCTAGCAAACTTTGCACCTAAAGAGATCTTTTGAGAAACTATTGGAACAAATGCAAAAGCTCCGCATGTGGAAACTTTAGGAGAACTTTATGTGTCCTAGAATTTGGAAGGTACTTGAAAGTCACCAACGATAAATATGCATGTCACGTACCACTTTGGAAATCCACCAATTAACTTACGAACATTTCTTGAATATTAATCATAGTGCTCTTGAAATTTGGAAGAAGACATGAGGATAAATTAATGGAATTGGATAAGATTTGAATACCTAGGAAGTAAAGGAAAATGTCTTCTTTCTCTATTTTTCCTTTTCTCAAGTAGGTACCCTTTTTCTTTCTCCTTTTTTCATTGTCTTACTCTTCCCTTTTATTTGTGTTTGCTTTCCTCCTTCTCCCTTCTCTCTTCTCTCATCTCTCTTCTTTCATCTCTCATCTCTCATTTCTCATCTCTCATCTTTCATGTCTCTTCTCCCTTCCCTATTCTCTCCTCTCTCTTCTCTCTTCTCTCTTTTCTCTTCTCTCTTCTCTCTTCTCTCTTCTCTCTTCTCTCTTCTCTCTTCTCTCTTCTCTCTTCTCTCTTCTCTCTTCTCTCTTCTCTCTTCTCTCTTCTCTCTTCTCTCTTCTCTCTTCTCTCTTCTCTCTTCTCTCTTCTCTCTTCTCTCTTCTCTCTTCTCTCTTCTCTCTTCTCTCTTCTCTCTTCTCTCTTCTCTCTTCTCTCTTCTCTCTTCTCTCTTCTCTCTTCTCTACTCTCTTCTCTCTTCTCTCTTTTCTCTCCTCTCTTCTCTCCTCTCTCCTCTCTCATCTCTCCTCTCTCTTCTCTCTTCTCTCTTCTTTCTTCTCTTCTGTCTTCTTCTCTTGTCTCCCTTCTCTCTTCTCTTGTCTCCCTTCTCTCCTCTTGTCTCCCTTCTCTCTTCTCTCTTCTCTCTTCTTTCTCTCTTCTCTCTTCCCTCTTCCCTCTTCTCTCTTCTCTCTTCTCTCTTCTCTCTTCTCTCTTCTCTCTTCTCTCTTCTCTCTTCTCTCTTCTCTCTTCTCTCTTCTCTCTTCTCTCTTCTCTCTTCTCTCTTCTCTCTTCTCTCTTCCTCTTCTCTCTTCTCTCTTCTCTCTTCTCTCTTCTCTCTTCTCTCTTCTCTCCTCTATTGGGGATGTAAGGATCATGCGACCTTACCCCCATATTCATATATATACATCACATATACAGCATTGCCTCAAGAGAGATCATTATGTGGGTTTTGAGGATTCCACACATGTGTGCATGTCTCTGTTGTCCTCTCTTTCCCTCCATCTCCTCCTTGCTTCTGTTGTTCTACACAACAAAGCCCTTCATTGGTATTAGAGCTTACTGAAGGCTTGTGTGCAAGAAGCTTCAATGGAAGCTTAAGTCACAAGCGGTGAATGTATAGGTCAACACCTCTCAACAACTATTCAATATTTTGGACATAACTCAAGTTACAAAGCTTGGATTGGTGTGTTTTAAAGTTCTGCACATTGTTGACATAGAGGACTACAAATTTGCATGATGGAACAATACCTGCTTTGGAGTTCTAAGTCACCGAAAATTCAAAAAATGCAAACTGATGCAGAAGATGAATCTATAATCACTTGGACAATAGGTTTGTTTCTGGGCTGTAACTTGAGTTTTACAGGTCAGATTCAAGCGATTCAAGATGTTGTGCATGGCCTAAAAATGAACCGTGTATCAGTGTTGTAGATGAGGGTGAAATTAAATACAAATGCTTGTTTTCTGTATATCTTGAGATACGCACCTCGAATTGAGGTGTTCTATATATCGTTACATAGCCAAGATAGATTTCTTGAAGTATTTTGAAGAGAAAAATCCAAATTCATAGGTTATCATCTCTAAAATAGCAAAACACAAAGCAACATATTTTCACCATAAGAACCCTAATTTCTTTTGGAGGTTCATTTTGTTGTCGAACTTCTTTGAGAGAGATTTTTTGGTGTATGAGCTCTTATTTTGAGAGATTGAAGGCATTATCCATGTATGTTCAATGTGGTAGCTCCTTCATATGAGAGTAGAGCATGATCTTTTCATGTGTTTTGCATGTGAGATGACATTGTGGTATAGATTTTTTTGAGGTTTATGTCATCATGAGTTTGATCATAGCATTGTCAGTGGATGTATAGTGGCATTGTTGTCTCTATCTCATTTATGTCACTTGGATATGGCTTAGCTTGCTACTTGTACATATTTTATGAGAGTTGATTTTGGATCTTGGCTAGTGTTCGTATTTTTGTTTTCTATGCAGGTACATGGTCCAGATTGGAATCTCAGTTGCACATCTGTTTGTCACCCTAATTGGCTATTATTTTAGCATATGGACATTGATTTGATATCCATTTGCCAATGTGATTCTTGGCATGTTTGGATGGTGGTTCCCACATGGTTATTTTGGTTCAGAGTCCATTTTACAAAGGAGATGCTGCTGAAATTTTGTCAGCTTTTATGCTAGAAGAGTAGTCTAGTAGATCCTTTATGCATGTGTGATAGCTTTGGATCATTGCTTATTTCCATTTACTTGGACTTAGTCATTGGTTATTGGTGACAGATTAGACCATCTTCCAGGATTCATTCTTGAGTGGGAGGTGTATCACCATTGTATTGGCTTGTATTGCCACTAATTTTTGGCATGTGTATTTGCCATTATCTTTGGTTGGATTAGTGATAGGTCGTGATAGGTTACTTATTATTCTTTTGTTATTGATTATCTTGTTTGATTGCTCAGTTTACAAGGGATACTCTGTCAAAATTTTTCCAGTATTCTTTCACATCTACTTGGATAGTTTGGAGACTTGGTGAGCAAGCTTATGCTCATGGTTTTTTGTGCATGCTAGATGCATGGTTATGTGACATGTGGTTCACATGGTTTTTCTTCTCTAGTGAGATATATGTGATTGAGTTATGCATATGGATATGCAGACGTGACCCTATTGAGGATAGAGTATTATTTCTAGTCTCTTGTTACATTTCTAGTCTCTTGGATTGCCAACATGGTGTCTTCTCGATTTGATGGCACTGACTTTTTGAGATGGAAAGCTCAGATGTGGCATACATTGCTTCATGCAGGGTTACATATGTATGTGCATAAAGATGTGCAAAGGCCTCGTTATATGCCCCACAATGTATGGATGGATATGGATGCATTGGCTATAGTCACTATCCGATTACAACTTCTGGGTTCTATATATGAGTCTGTTATGTATGAGGAGACGAGTAGTGCATTATGGTAGAGACTACATGATATGTATGCGAGCCGATTGACTCATGTAAGACATAGATCACATTGATGACTTTGATGTTGGCATTGTGGTCATGACGGCCATATTCAATGATGTTTCTTGAGGAGGATGCATTGATGACAAAGATATGCATGTGATGCAAATCAGGTAGTGGTTTCAAGAGAGTCTATGGAGTTGATTATGCTAGTGATGGTGATATCACTTTCTCCTATGGTTCATCTCAAGATTCCTCTTGTTCATTGGATAGCACACATATGGCTTGGTTGCTTGATGCATTAGTCAATTTTCATGTTACTCCACATCGCAAGTGGTTTTATCGATTCTCAGGTAAGAGTTGTGGATGTTTGCACTTGCCTGATCATACAACATATGACATTGAGGATGTAGGAGATGTATGCCTTATGCTACCTAATGGAGCATCACTTATACCCATACATGTATGCTATGTGCCTTCATTCCCTATGAGCTTGATTTCAGTTAGTTAGTTATAGGAGAGAAAATGTTATGCATTCCTTGGTGATCATCATTTTGAGTTGTAGTTGGGATAGCTTATGCTTGTCATAGGTGCCAAGATTAGGCACAGGTATCCACTATAGGTACTTCTTGTGAGAGACAGTCTCATCTCAGTGGGAGTTTAGTCTTATGTGCAATGTGAGACTCGTCATGTCTCATTTTGTCTACCTACACATAGGTTTATTGACATTCATGATGCACATGTATGACAAGATTCAGATGCTCATATGGATGTGTTGCTCTAGCACAATGGTAAGTACCCCGTTAAGAAGCTTCACCTCCTTAATTGTCAATCTGCGGAAGAGATAGGAGTGATATGAAGATCGTGAATGTGAGATGAAGTGAGAGTGAAGGTGAGAAGCACAAAGATGCACACACACATACACACACACTACGAAGAGACAACCAAGACACAATAGAAGGTGAGAAATTAGCTCTATTGCTCAAGAACACTATTACAAGCTCAAAATAACTCTAAGCTCAAACAAGCTAACCTCAAAAATGAGCTCTCTAGCTCTTTTTATAGTTTCTAGACTAGTTTTGACCGGTTTCACATCTAGTGACCGGCATAGTTAAAAAATAGGTCCTAGATGCTATTTGAAAGGGTAAACGGTGTCTAAAAATAACGAAAATTGATACGCTTGTTCTACCTAAGCTCCTCAAGCTTGAGGACTCCTCGGCTTGCACAAAATGGAGCTATGGATTACAAAATGGGGTTTTCTATGTTACATATGTTACAATAGTGATAAAAATCACTGTTGGAGGTTTTTGGAAAGTATTTGAAAACATAATTCTTTGAAAAAAGATTTGACTGGCTCCCTGCTCCGTCGTTACATGCTTCCGTGTCTTCTATGCCTCTGGCTGCTTCCAACACCCCCCTCCCTCTCGCTTCTGTCGTCCCTGACAGAACCTTGTTGTGAGGTCTGCCGGATATAGTTCTGTAGGAGGTCTTGAGCGAGGGTGTGCTCGGAGATACGAATGCCTCGAGCCAGATCGGCCTCGAGTTTCTCCCAGTCTATTGGTTGTGGTTCTTCTGGTGGCGGGAGCTGATAGTGTGTGGAATAGACCATTCGTTCGCAGGCAAATAAGTGTAATAAATGTGTAGGTCTGCTTATGAATACCTCTGAATGGTAATCCCAGAAGCCGGTTGTGAACATCTCTTCGAACGTCTGCTTGTAGCACGCCGGTAGGTACTTTATTCTGCAATGCCAGGCATAACACACCCGTAGCGATGGCGCTGTACTCATATCATATACTAGATCAAAATTGCCATGCTCAAAGCCCGGGGTGTTTACATGAGGTGCCTTGACACGTCGGAAGACTTTAAAAATCATTTGCATCATGTCAAAGATTTTGACAGTCATGTGCGCCGCTATATCGTCCATATGCTTTAGTCGAGGGAGCCAGTGGCGAATTGTAGCCATCATGTAGCCTACAGTTGGTAACTCGATGGGTGGCTTAAAATAGGGGTAATTCAACCAGTCCTGGCACTGCTTATTGTTTTGTACCTTAATAGCAAAGGCAGTCCAGGAGCGGCGTCGTGGTACTGGTCCCCAACATGGGTTGTACTTTAAATGCAAAGGTGCCTTTACCCATGTACTCATCATTTCTGGATACTTCTGTAGTAAATCTTTGCACCACTCTGGTTGATAGATCTCTCCTTGTTGCGCATCAAGTGGTAGATCGTCCTCCTCGAATTGAGTCGCATGCGATGGTTTCTTACCGGTTTCTTTCTCAATGGCTAATTGGTATTCGGCCATTAACATAAAATACGGTTTATACTGTAGCTCATGCCTAGATATGTATCGTCGCGGGGCCAAATGAGCAAAGAATGGAGATTGTAAAATTCGTTCTTCTATCATCGCCATGGCATGTAATTGTGCCTCTACTCTAGCTGAGTGCGTTATCCCAAGTTCTTCAATTGTCTTCATCCACGCGGGGGTCAGGAGTTCGTAAGTCATCTGGCCGTCGGCCGTGACGCGTCCGCCTGGGATGGGTTGTGGCTCGTATGCCTCTTCAAACGTTTCCTCCACCGGTAGCTGGTAGCTCAGGTGGGGAATCTGGCCTTGGTGGTGCTTCATATACTGCGATCCTTGATTCAAGGTTTGATACCTGGGCCCTTAATGCGTTGAGTTCCTCTAAGACGTCAGGAGAGGGTTCCACAGGTGCTGGTATGTCGGGGTGTGCCGGTGCTCGTAACTGGAGTAATTTATGATCTTCTTTGAGTTTTTGTAACTCCTCATTCATGCGATCGTATTCATCTAGTAGCCTTACATGATCTTCTAGCAGCATCCTCATCGAGTCTGAGGGAATGGCTTTGAACCGGCTAGGACTGAGTGGTTGGTCTGGATGGTCTAGGGCTGCTTCTAAGTTTTCGCGATTCTGGTCCTGTAAGCGCTGGTTTTCTTCCTTTGCTGTTGCTAGATGTCTTCTGAGTAAGCCCATATTTCTCATTAGCGTTGCGTTGCGCATTGTCTGGGCTCTTAATAAGTTATCCAGGTCAGCAGTGGCTTCTTTGGTCTTTTCTTCGCTTTCTAGTTCCAATTTGTGATATGCCTCGCGTAATTCCTGGTATCGGTTGTTCAGAGAGGCATTCTCAATAGACAATAAATTAAGCTGCGATTGTAAGTCAGTGGTTGTCCTCTGCAGCTGCTGGTAATTATCGCCAAGAGATGTGAACTCATCTCTTACTTGCGTCATACACATGAACATCTGTCGGAATGCATTATCTATAGTGGGTGATAGTATTAATGGGGTGCTAAATGAAGATGCAGTGGATGTAGATGCAACGGGAACGGGGAATGGGGGTGGGAAGGTGGATGCTGTGGTGATTGTTGAAAATTGTGATGTTCCTAAATATGTTTGTGCTGTGAGTGAAGTGAGTGATGGTGCAGTGGGTGGTGAGATGTCCATGTCATTGGACATGTCCAGTGCGGTGACGTGAATATGGGTGTGATCGTGGGTGCTTGTGCTGGTGTAAATACGGGATTTACAAAGGTTGAGGAGTAATTTACAGGGGGGCTGGCTGGAGCAGCTTGGTGAAAAGGGGAAAAAGGGGTTACAGTGGGTCGGGGAGGTGAGACTGGGGAGAAGGTTAGGGGCGGTGGGAATGGAAAAAGGGGTCTTGGAGTTGTGGGGAAAGATGGAAGAGATGGATGGAGGAATGGGTTGGATAGAAAGGTGGGTGTATGAGGGGGTAGACTAAGTCTAATGGGTGCAGGAATTGTGGGGTGAGTGGTCGTAAAGACGATTTCTGCTACGCCACCGTCAAATGAAGATGTTGGTCTGGGGGAAGGAGGGTGAAGAGGGGAGGCTGGATGGACGGGCGGTGATGGAGGAGCGGTTGGGGTGGTCGGTACTTCAGTGACTACTGAGGTATGTACAGTTGTAGCGCGGGGTGGGGAGTCTACAAGGATGGGCTACCAACGAACTTTCGGGGACGAGGCGTGCCTCCCTGGCTTGTTCTGAAGACTGTGCTCCTGTTGGTACACGAATGTATTCACCGGGCTTTGAAAGTAGTCGTACTCTGCGGGGGTCAAACTGTGGTAGTGGCTTTCTTTGCAAGTACCTAAGTGCTTCGTTGGAGCCTACTGATTTGACTAACTCTCTGAATCCTTTGATGTATGCATCTTCGAATCCGCATGTGACAAGTTCTTGTTCTATTATTGCTTGACTCTCTTCCTCTGTCAGCTTTTTGCGTGCCCAAACTCTTTCCATAGTTCTATACAACTTCTTAATAGCCAGTGTGTAAGCTGCTGCTTCGTAAGTTTCATCTTCATGGGTACTTGTATCACCATGTGTGTCTGTTTGTTGGCCTTGGCCATCTGTCTGTTCATGTTCTTGGGATTCGTGAGTGCCCTAGCTGGCTTCGTCATCGCCTTCGTCGTCATCGGTTGCTGTTGTTTTGTCATCAGAGCTAGACACAATCTGTCCTTGTGGCTGATCCCTAGGTGTGGTAGGGTAGCTAGGCCTTTCAAATTCTTGAGAAAACAATTATCCTTCTGAAAACTGGAACTCATTGGAGAATGCATCGGGCATCTCAAAATCAAAAGTTGGATCCAGTGGTGCTGTTTGTTCTGCTTCTAAATGGGGTATTGGAAAAGAGAACGCTTCCGCACCAATAGTGGTCGGAAGTTCTGCTGCCGTGGTGATAGGTTCTGTGGTTGTGGCTGCTTGGGGTGCAACAGTACTGGTGGTGCCCTCTGGCATAACTGGTCTTGATAACCGGATACGAATTGGTGGTACCGTGGGAGGAGCTGCCGTCGGTGACTGCTCTGGAGATGGTTGTGGCGAGGGTGATTCTGGGACTTGTAAGCACGGGATAGTGCCTCTCATCCGCTTTCCGGCTCTGCCTTTGCTAGACTTTCTAGCCTTCTTAGTGGTCCCTTTGAAATCTTTCAATTCCTCACTAGTCATGGCACGCTCAATCGATAAATCATACGCCAAGCACATATATATAATTCTCGTAAGCGCACAGCATCCATTGATGACTTTCTTTCGTTCCCATCTATGTTGTGCCAAATAGAGCTGATCAATTATCCAGCTAGCTAGATCAACCGTTTGAGGTCCAATACATGCTAAGTATAATTGTTGGGTCCTAACTCTGGTGTCTCGAGGAGTCCCCTCACTTTTGGGGGCTTGCAGCACAGAATTCGAGGAAGCCTTTCTGAGACGAGCGCGAGCACGGAGATCGATGCCTTCTCTGAACCGCCCAGCCACGTACCTCTCTCTCGATTTCATACTCCTTAATTGGAGTAACTAATGTGGCATCTCACATGAGTGCCACATGGCACTCATGTGAGTGCCCTTCTAGTGGAGCCCAAGAGATGGTTCACACCATCTCTTCTATAGAGACTCCCTTCATAACATTTCCTTCCCCTTAACTCCATTTTTGTCCTCAAAATGGTATTGGAAGGTCTATGAATCAAGAGGGTGGTACTCCCACTATATCCCCATGTATATAAATACATGGTCCTGTCTCCGTGTTGTTTCCCCATATCCTTCCCCTTAAGAAAACTCTTGGGAAGGTAAACTGAAACTGGGAAACCGTCTTTGTATGGTGCTAACCCGCTCCCATGTGGCACTATCTTCTGAACTATCTTTCCACTTTACTAGACACTCTTTATACAAGTGACTCCTCGTCCGTTTCTCTCGAGTGCGTAGTATGCTCTCTGGCTCATGTGGAATAGATTGAACAGAAATAGGTTCTACTACCTCACTATCTGGAATGAGGTTGTCAGATTCACCCAGCCTTTTCTTAAGCCGGCTAACATGAAAAACTCGATGGATTTGACTATTCTCTGGAAGTTGGAGCTGGTAAGCCATCTTTCCTATTCTCTTAAGTATTTGGAAAGGTCCACAATACCTAGGAGATAATTTTGGACAAGGTCCCGTCTTCAGGGTTTCAGACCTAGATGGAACTCTAAGATAGACTTGCTCTCCTACCTCAAAGTTGATATCTCTTCTCTGAGGGTCAGCATAGGCTCTAGCCCTATCCTGAGCTTTCCTAATGCTGTCCTTAGCAAGTCTAAGCATATCATCAATTTCTTCCAAGAAGTCCTTTGCAGCTTGAACTTTTTCATTCTGCAAGCCAACTGCATAAGGAGCCCTTGGCTGAAACCCATACATAAGCATAAATGGACTATGCCCAGTGGAAGAGTGCTTGGCACTGTTATATGCAAACTCTACTATAGGTAAGTACTCTTCCCAATTAGTTTTCCTTTCATTCACATATGCTCGAAGCATATCCTCTAGGATTTGGTTAACCCTTTCTGTTTGCCCATCCGACTGTGGATGCTCGGCCGTACTCATGCTAAGCTTTGTATCCAGCCTTTTGAAGACCGCTCTCCAAAAGTGGCTAGTAAACTTCCTATCCCGATCAGAAACTATGTCTAAAGGAAGACCATATAACCGGTATAGGTTCTCTACAAAGAGTCTAGCCAACTCAGGTGTCTTTACTGTAGTATGTGTTGGAATAAACCTAGCCATTTTGGTTAACCTATCCACAATTACCCAGACCGAGTCGTGCCCTCTCTGTGTCTTAGGTAAACCGACTATAAAGTCCATGGAGATACTTTCCCACTTCCCATTAGGAATATCCAATGGGTGGAGTAGTCCTCCAATCCTCAACCTCTCAGCTTTGTTGATCTGGCATTTATTGCACTTAAGCACATACTCTAGGACGTCCTTATGAAGTCCAGGCCAATAAAACTGCCTCTTAACAAGATCATAAGTCTTGTTAACTCCTGGGTGTCCCGCACTAGGTGTGTCATGACACTCATATAAAATATGCCATCTCATCTCAGTATCTCTAGGGACACACACCTTACCTTTATATAACAGATATCCATCTTGGACACTGTAATTCTTCCACTTGAATCCTTCTTGAGTACCCGTCGATACTCTATCCTCATTGGAAACCCGTATATCACGATCCCCATTCTCTATGGCTTCCCAAATCTCGGAATATGCAGGATCAAGCCTACATTTCCCTTTAATAGACTCAAGTAGCTCACTAGTGATCTGAGTAAAACTCAGTCCATTGAGCATAGGCATGCGGCTAAGTGAATCAGCCACCACATTAAACTTTCCCTTCCTATACCTAAGCTCATAATCAAACTCTTGAAGGGTCTCTGCCCATCGGGCCTTACGACCTTTAAGGTCTGTTTGATTAGAGAGCCACTTAATGCTCTCTTGATCAAACACTATCGTAACTTTGGCACCATATAAATAATGACGCCACTTTTTCAAAGCATGGACTATTGCATACAACTCCTTCTCATAGACGGAGTAATTCTTTTGAGCCGGTCCTAGTTTCTTGCTCTCAAAAGCTAATGGTCGACCATCTTGTACTAAAACCGCTCCTATAGCAAAATCACTCGCGTCAGTCTCAACCACAAATGGTTTATTGGGATCTGCTATATGTAAAAGTGGAGCTGTAGCAATTGCTACCTTCAACTTTTCCATACTTTGCTTCTGTTCGTCTCCCCAATGAAAGGCTTTCCCTTTCCCTTTAAGCTGTTCCGTCATCGGGACAGCAATTTTGGCATAGTTCTTAATGAATCTTCGATAGAAACCTGATAAACCTAGGAAGATCTGCAGCTCCTCCAGGTTCCGTGGATGTGGCCATTCCATAATAGCCCTTACTTTTTCAGGATCCATCTGGATTCCATCTTTGGAGACTATATGCCCAAGGTACCTAACCTCTGTCTTGAAAAATTCACACTTTGACTCCTTAGCAAAGAGCGAATTTTCCCTTAGCACTTGAAATACTTTTCTCAAGTGTTCCAAGTGCTCCTGTTCTGATGCACTATAGATCAGAATGTCATCTAAAAAGTCTACTACAAAGTGTCCTAGATAAGGCCGTAAAACACTATTCAAGAGTTTCATGAAAGTGGCAGGAGCATTGGTGAGACCAAAAGGCATCACCAAAAACTCATAATGCCCATATCTAGTCCTAAATGAAGTCTTAGGGACATCCTCTGCCCTAATTCTAATCTGATGATATCCTGATCTAAGGTCAAGCTTGGTAAAATACCTAGCTTGATGTAACTGATCAAATAGATCTTCCAATCTAGGCATTGGAAATCTATTTTTGATAGTTACCTTATTAAGTGCTCTATAATCTATACATAGTCTCATAGAGCCATCTTTCTTTTTAACTAGGAGCATTGGCGATGCCCATGGTGAGTTACTAGGTTTGATGAAGCCTTTATCTAAATAATCCTGCAATTGCTTCTCAACCTCCTCATGCTGAGAAACACTAAGCCTATAAGGTGGTCTACAAATAGGGTTAGTGTTAATAACAACTTCTATGGCATGGTCAATGTCCCCTCTCTCAGGTGGTAGCCCTCTAGGTAAGTCAGTGGGAAAAACATCTCTGTATTCAAACATAAGATCCTTAAAACTTTTAACTACACACTCTTGCAAAAAAGAATAGTATGTTGGAGCAGAGCAATCATCAATAGGTGATTACATGAAGTCCAAAAGTGAAAAGATATGTGGAAGGATGAAGATTACTTTCAAAGGAAAAGAATAGAATCAGAAATGTTTTCTTGTGTATATTACTCTTGTAAATAGTTCAATGTATTTTGAAAAAGATGACGAGTTAGACTCGTATATATATCTACAGATATGTATTCGTAGTAGGAGAGAGTGATATAGATTAGATAGAGAAGACAATAGGTGAATAGGTGATGAACATTGTATGTATCATCAACCATATGTATGAAAAGTAATGAAGAAGAAAATATTGTAGATTTCTGCGCGTCGATCTTCTCTCCCATTCTCCTTCTGTGCTTAATCTTTTGAAGAATCCTTTTGCACGTGTCTAAGTCCATAGCTAATCTATCTATGGCTAGAATTTGAGAGGTTAATTGCAATCAGGTTGAGAGAATTTTGATTAGGAACATTCATATGTAAGAATGTTCTAAGAGTCGAAAAATCTGGCGCACATTTCATCTTCAAAGAAATGGTCAGTGCTCAGTCCACAGTGTAAAGTTTTACACAAGTGAGGGCTCTAAATCTAAGTTGGAAGGTAAGCCATCTATGGCTAAAAGATCTTGATCAAACGGGTTCAGAGCTGGGAGAACCAAAGCTAAGAAGTTGCAGGTGTCAAAGTCGCCATTGCAAGAAAGCAGTTTCAGACATAGGTAAAGTGTTTCACACATTTCTCACAGTATACTCAATCATTTTGAGAGATTTAACTTGGTAAAGTTGCGCAACCTTAAGGCAAAGTGTTGTGCAAAGTTTTATCAAAAACTTTACAGGATTGATTAGTCAATGAGTGATTAATCTGCAGCAGACTTTTCTGAAGAAACTGAATTTTTCAGAATAATCAATTTTCTGATAATTTGGTGAAGATTCTCTAAATTAGGTGGAGTCTAAAGTTGATCTTGATATAGAGGTGATCTAAATTCAAGGTCAACTTGTTCTTTTGGAGATTAACACTCTCCATCAGTGGTATCAGAGCAGGTTGTGTCAAAATTGAAGTGAAGAAGACTCCGACTATTGCAGAAGTACAAATCTTTACATTTTGAAGGTGCAGAAGGGTAAAGGTTGAAGAAAACTTGAAGGAAGACATACAAAGATTATCAAAAGGATCAGAAGGAGAAACATTCGAAGTAAAGGTACATTCATCTGTAAAGGTTAAAGTTTTGAGACTATAGGTGAAGTAAAGATGGGAGATAGTCTCCAAATTGAAAAGTTGGATAGAGAGAACTATCCTGCATGGTCTATGAGGATGGAAGCTCATCTTATGAGCAAAGATCTGATAGGATACATCACAGGAGATGAAGAAAAGCCAGAATTCAGAGATCCTAGTGTTCCAACTAGGGAGGAGCTTGCAGATTTGAAGAATTGGATGAAGAAGGATGCTCAAGCAAGAAGCATCATCTACATGGCAGTCAATGACTATTTGCTTCCTCACATTAGAGGACTTGAAAGTGCATGTGACATTTGGAATGCTTTGGAAGAGCATTTCCAAAATACAACCAAATCAAGGAAGGCTTCACTATGGGCAGAGTTTACTACCTTCAAGAAGAAGGCCTCACAATCAATTTCTGATTATGTGACAAAGATGAAGGACATTGCAGATTCTTTAGGTGCAGTGGATGAAGATATTGAAGAAGACAAATTGGTAAGACAAATACTCACAGGGCTAAGAGGAGATGAGAAATGGAAGCCTTTCATTTTATCTACAGAACTTTCATTAGATCACTTTACTCCTGACTTGAATCAATTGTTAGGTCATATGCTAACTTTTGAGAATGATGTCAAAGGAGATGTTGATAAGAATGCAGGTCATGCAATGTATTCTAAAGACAAGAAGAAAGCCAACAAAGGGAAGCAACAATCAGGTGAAGAAGAAGGTACTTCAAACCAAGCAAACTTCATAAGAGGAAGAGGAAATGGCAGAAGTAGAGGAAGAGGCAGAAACAATAAAGAGAATGCAAGAGCTTGTTGGATATGTGGTAAGACCAATCATCTATCTCATGATTGTTGGCATAATAATCAAAACAATGGTAATTATCAGAACTTTAATCAAAGAGCAAGAGGTGGTAGATTTCAGAGAGGAAATTTCAGAGGTAGAGGTGGTAGGAATTCTTTTGGAAGAGGTGGTGGAAGAAACTTCCAAAGTCAATCCTATAATAACACCTACTACAACTATGCATCAGATCAAAAGGAGGACTCGACTCTCATTATGAATACATGTGAAACTTCACATGAGGACATGAGAGTGTTTTATATTGATTCAGGATGTAGTAATCATTTGAGTGGAAATATTGCTTTGATGACTGACCTAGATCATAATGCAATTAATCATACAGTTCAGACAGGTGATAATACAAAGCATAAGGTAAAGTCAATTGGTTCAGTCAAAGCTAAGGATGGGAGCACTCTTCTGAGTAAGGTACTTTATGTTCCCACAATTCCAAAGAATTTGATCAGTGTAGGTCAAATTGTGGAAAAAGGTTATGAGGTAAGGTTTACCAATGATGGAGTTTATGTGGAAGACCCTAGTCAAGGATATAAACAAGTTATTGCAGGAAAGAAAGAAGGAAGGCTCTTCACATTGAAGGTACAAGGAAATGTTGGACATGCTATGTTCACATATGGAGAGCAGAAGGTGTCAGAATTGGATCTTTGGCACAAAAGACTTGGACACTTTAATGAAAGAGGTATCAAAGAAATGATTAACAATGATTCAGTGCTTGGAATGCCTAACATTGCAGGTCAACACATGACATACAGATGTGAGGCATGTCAATTAGGTAAGGCTCATAAGCAATCCTATTCCAAGCATGGATTTATGTATTCAGAAAGACTTGAATTGGTGCATACAGATGTGTGGGGTCCTTCAAAGGACTTTAGTATAAATGGTTCAAGATATTATGTCATATATGTTGATGATGCTACCAGGTGGATCACAATTTATGTGATTAAGGAAAAGTCAGAAGTGTTTAATACATTTAAACACTATCATGCATATGCAGAAAGGATTACAGGTCAAAAATTAAAGAGACTAAGGTCAGATGGAGGGGGAGAGTATTTTTCAAATGAGTTCAATGATTATTTGTGGAATGCAGGTATAAAGAGAGAAGTTACTTGCAGGTACTCTCCTCAACAAAATGGGGTAGCAGAAAGAAGAAATAGGACTCTTGTTGAGTTTGCAAGGTCCATGATGAAAGAGAAGAATTGCCCAAATTATTTGTGGGCTGAGGCTGTTAATACAGCTACATATTTGGTTAATAGATTGCCTTGTAAAGCTTTGCAGGGTATGACACCATATGAAGCTTGGTGGGGTAAGAAACCTACCTTGGATCATTGCAGAATATTTGGATGCTTGGCATATGCATATGTGCCATCTCAATTAAGGCATAAGTTGGAGCCTAAGGCAGAAAAGTATGTATTCATTGGCTATGATGATAAGCAAATGGGATACAGGTTGTGGAGTCCATCCACAAAGCAATTTATTGTATCCAAGGATGTTACATTTGATGAGCAAGGTACTTGGTATGCAGGTAAATATAATGTACATGCAGATGATGAAGAAGTAGTGGATCAAAGAAAAGGTAAAGCAAAGATTCAATTACTTGATGAAAGTGAGAGTAATGAAGTGCAGATTGAAGTTGAAGAGAGGCCAAGATTTGATCCAGAAGGTGATGAACCAGAAACTTCAAGAAGTGCAGAAGTTAGGAGATCATCTAGGCACAAATGGCAACCTACAAGGTATAGCTATGACACTTCATTCTTAACTACTAAAGATTATGCTTATTTGGTAAAAGCAGATGAAGACCCTTCTACATATGAAGAGGCCAAAGGGAAGAAGAATTGGGAAGATGCTATGCAAGAGGAGTATGATGCATTGATAGAGAATCAAACATGGGATTTGGTTCCTAAACCTAATAGTCAGAAAATCATTGGTTGTAAGTGGGTTTACAAAACAAAGAGGTTTGCAGATGGAAGTGTGTCTAGATACAAAGCTAGACTTGTTGTGAAAGGGTATGCACAGACATATGGAGTGGACTATGATGAGACCTATAGTCCTGTGGCAAAGATGACAACCATCAGGACACTCATAGCAATTGCTGCTTGTAAAGGTTGGAAGTTGTCTCAATTAGATGTTAAAAATGCCTTCTTGAATGGTTACATTTCAGATGAAGTTTACATGGAGCAACCAGATGGGTTCAAAGATCAAGTGAGTCCAAATTATGTATGTAAGCTCAAGAGAGCTTTGTATGGGTTGAAGCAAGCCCCAAGGGCTTGGAATTATAGGCTTGTAAAATTCTTGAATGATCTTGGATTTCAAGCATCAAAGGCAGATAGTAGTTTGCTAGTCAAAGCAAGTGAAGATGGGTTCATTTATGTTTGTATTTATGTTGATGACATAATACTTATAGGGACAGATGATAAAGGGATACAAATGATCAAGAAGCAGATGGAGAAAGAGTTCAAAATCAGTGATTTGGGGAACCTATCATTCTTCTTGGGAGTGGAGATCTCTTATACTCAACATGGAGTATATGTGACCCAAGAAAGGTATCTTAAAAATTTGCTAACCAAATTTAAAATGGAAGATTGCAGGATTGCACCTACACCCTTGGAAGTGAACCATAAATTGTCTAGGTTTGGAGGAGAAGAGTTCAGAGACATGAAACTCTATCAAAGTTTAGTTGGTAGCTTGATTTATGCTACATTGACAAGGCCTGACTTGTCATATGCAGTTGGTGTGCTTTCACAATTTATGCATTGTCCCAGAAAGGAACATTGGATTGCAGGACAAAGAGTACTTAGGGACATCAAGGGTACACTCAGAGAAGGGTTGTACTATGGGTTTACTTCAGATACAAGAATCAAGATATATAGTGATGCAGATTGGGCAGGTAATGTGGATGATAGAAGATCAACACATGGATACTTGTGCTATGTAGGAGACAAATTGATTTCATGGTGTTCCAAGAAGCAACATACAGTTGCTTTGTCATCTACAGAAGCAGAATATAAAGGTATGGTGGAAGCTGCAAAAGAGGTAATATGGCTAAAGACACTTTTGAAAGTTTTTGATGTGATTCAGAGTACTCCTATTATTTGTGGAGACAATATGAGTTCATTATACTTGGCAGCTAATCCTGTATTTCATGCTAGAACTAAGCATATTGAAATACAGTATCATTTTCTGAGAGAGAAGGTCATTGAGAAAGAGATTGAAGTCATACACACTCCTACAAAAGATCAACTTGCAGATATGATGACTAAAAGTTTGGATGGACCTAAATTGCAGAGGTTTAAAGATATGGCAGGAATAAAGAAGATACAGGTAATCACAATTGAAGATTGAGGGGGAGCTGTTGGAGCAGAGCAATCATCAATAGGTGATTACATGAAGTCCAAAAGTGAAAAGATATGTGGAAGGATGAAGATTACTTTCAAAGGAAAAGAATAGAATCAGAAATGTTTTCTTGTGTATATTACTCTTGTAAATAGTTCAATGTATTTTGAAAAAGATGACGAGTTAGACTCGTATATATATCTACAGATATGTATTTGTAGTAGGAGAGAGTGATATAGATCAGATAGAGAAGACAATAGGTGAATAGGTGATGAACATTGTATGTATCATCAACCATATGTATGAAAAGTAATGAAGAAGAAAATATTGTAGATTTCTGCGCGTCGATCTTCTCTCCCATTCTCCTTCTGTGCTTAATCTTTTGAAGAATCCTTTTGCACGTGTCTAAGTCCATAGCTAATCTATCTATGGCTAGAATTTGAGAGGTTAATTGCAATCAGGTTGAGAGAATTTTGATTAGGAACATTCATATGTAAGAATGTTCTAAGAGTCGAAAAATCTGGCGCACATTTCATCTTCAAAGAAATGGTCAGTGCTCAGTCCACAGTGTAAAGTTTTACACAAGTGAGGGCTCTAAATCTAAGTTGGAAGGTAAGCCATCTATGGCTAAAAGATCTTGATCAAACGGGTTCAGAGCTGGGAGAACCAAAGCTAAGAAGTTGCAGGTGTCAAAGTCGCCATTGCAAGAAAGCAGTTTCAGACATAGGTAAAGTGTTTCACACATTTCTCACAGTATACTCAATCATTTTGAGAGATTTAACTTGGTAAAGTTGCGCAACCTTAAGGCAAAGTGTTGTGCAAAGTTTTATCAAAAACTTTACAGGATTGATTAGTCAATGAGTGATTAATCTGCAGCAGACTTTTCTGAAGAAACTGAATTTTTCAGAATAATCAATTTTCTGATAATTTGGTGAAGATTCTCTAAATTAGGTGGAGTCTAAAGTTGATCTTGATATAGAGGTGATCTAAATTCAAGGTCAACTTGTTCTTTTGGAGATTAACACTCTCCATCATAGTAGAAAGTCCTGTTCATATTTACATTCAAAGCATGAAAATATACATAAGATGAGCTGTCTGTACAATGCTCCATATCATGACTATACAATAAAAACATATCCTGTACATGCTGTGAACAACAGAGACTATACAACTCTAATGATGAGATGAGAGGTGCACTAGGTACATCTCTCTCTCCCTGAATATAAACTTTACTTCCATTCTTTTCAAACTCGAGTGTGTTATTTTGATAGCTGCGTTTAAGTGTATCTCCCAACCCCCATAGCCATTCTCTTCCTAAGACTAGATCTGTCCTCTCCATGTTCATAATTTGGAAGTCCATATTATCTGTATAATCCTGCATCTTGACTTCCAAATTGGATACCATAGTATCCCATATTCTTTTATCTTGCCCTTGCATCATAGATACAATGTATTTATGTGCACTAGGCTGCTGGGGAATCTTCAATTTCTTGAACAAAGCATAGTTTATGAAGTTATGAGTAGCAGAATCATCTATCATGACTCGCACCCTGGTCCCGTATACACTACCATGTAGCTTGACCAAGTCATGTGGTCCAAACTGCGGTGACCACAATGACTGAGTCAAACAACACGTGTGCTCTATATCCTCGTGCATCACCTCTACTCCCTTGCAGCTAGAGATGCCATGAATGGGAAGGGTCTGCACTAGGTGGACCGCCTTTTTGCCCCTTTCAGGAGCCGTACTAGACTCTGGTCCTTTCTTCTTTTCTTCCCCCTTCTTGAGTGGACAGTTCCACTGCGAATGACTAGGGGATAGGCACCTAAAACACAGGTTCTCTCTTTTGGCCTTCTCAAACTGGTCTGTAGATAGCTTAGGCCCTTGTGATCTTTGTTTTTTAATAAAAACCTTGTTTTTCCCAAAAGGCAACTTTTTCTTAAATTTAGTGGTGCTAAGAGGTTTAAGGGGCTGATCCGTCTCCATAGGAGTATACTGAGGACGGTTATGGACGGTTATGGTCCTCATATATCTGTGCATATTTGATCACCTCCTCAAACGTCTTAGGCGCATTCCTCCTGACTTCCCTCTTTATGGCTTTATCCAAGCCCCTAACAAACCCTCTGGTCTTCTGAAAATCATCTAGACCCTTAAGCTTCAAAGTGATCTCTCTATAGTGGGATAGATAGACTGAAAGAGGCCTGCCTCTTTGAGTAATCCTATCCCACTCATCCCAATTCCTCTCCTCTTCATTTTCAAGAAGAAACTCTTTTAGGAAAAGAGTTTCAAACTGAGTCCAGTCACTAGGGATAGAGTTCGCCTCCTTAAGACTCATCCACCACTTATAAGCACGCGGGCCGAGGGAGAGACTCGCCTCTAGCACACGATACTCAGGTGGGGTGCCCTTCAATTGATGCAAATCATGCCACTTTTGTAAAAAAGTGTAGATTGCATCCTTATTCCTGTCTCGGTCATCCCCCGTGAAGGTTGGTGGCTTCAAGTCTTTCAGGAGGGGAGCTTCCCTAGAGCTCTCTCCTTTATGCTTACTAGGAAGAGAAGTCTCTTTCCTAGTAATCTCTAGAGGAATTGTAGGAGTCTCTCTTTCCTTCCTAGCTAGGAAAGAGGTGACACTAGTCTCAAGAGAGATCATTTGAGACTTAAGTTGCTGTATAAGAGATGTAATGCTACCCAAATCTTTCTCTAACTTAAGGGTTTGCTCTTTCAAGTCAATGAATTGGTCACGAGTGACAAATTCATCTATAAGCTCTTCATAAGTGTACTCTTGCTGTGAAGGCTCTTTTTCTTCTATATTCTCTTCTATTTCTTGTCCTAACTCTACTTCTTCCATCCTAGCATCCTGATCCTCTAGTTGCTCTCTAGATGGAGAAGTGGTCTCAACTACTTGTTTGCCTTTAGTTTCCATATTTAAGTACCCTTCCCCCGTTTGCTAACTAGGGAGTATGAAAATGAATGGAAGTAGAGTTTAAATATGCAAGAAGAAGAGAGATATAACACAAGAACACTTCCCTGATACAAAGTAGAGTTGCGGAAGCTAAATCCAAGTGGTCCTTGATGCTTCAAGCCGCTGATTTTGATTCCTCGCCAGTCCCAAAAGAAAATTGGAAATGTCCGCTTGGTCCGGGGAGGTTCTAGACACCATAAACCATCCAAAATAACACCAAAAGTGCGTAGGAAAAGTCTCAAACGGGAAAACTGAGTGCAACTGAACAATTTCAGAGATTTTCCAATCCTCGCCAGTCCACAAATTGTTGCCCAGCACCTGCACTTCAAAAATTTGAGACAATCCCAAGTGAAAAAATTGGATTTGGAGTCCGGATGAAGAAAAACTAGGCCCGGTAGTGGCCGCCTAGTTCCTGCTGAAGCGCTGCAGAGAGATTTTGGTAAGGCAAATCTCTTCCAAATCCAACACCGATGAGGGTCACTAAAATATTCTGTAAATCCCGCTCGTGCCCAAACGTGTGTTAAATCTTGGGTATTCTGTAGTCCTTCAAATTCTTTTGAAAAGAACTGGTACTTAGCCCATGTGCGGAGATCAAATGCCAAATTGGCCTCAAATATGAAATCAGCATCTGCTAAGGGTCCTGCTAGGCCTTGAAACCAGTGAGAGTTATGATGAATCTTCTCAGTATATCCTCTAGGAGGATCGTCTATTGGCATGGGTCCTGGAAAACCTTGAAACTCTGGAGGTTGCATCGTCGGATAAGATTCCGCTAGTAATTCTCCAATATTGGCCATCGGTGTGCTTGGGCCAGCTTCTGATGGTCCTTCTTCGGTTTGCATGATGACTGACGAGCAAATGGAAAAGATCTGCTACAAAAGATTAGCACATTAGTATGGAAATTAATTATGATCCCATTAAGGTGAGACCGCAATCCCTTTCCATAACCGATGTGTAACCTGTGTAGCCAAGTGTCGTGAAGTGATTGATGCAATGATTTTTTGCAGAGCTAATGCATGTCTCTAGACGCCTACATGGTCAGGTTATGCATACATTTCTTGATGAGCTTTTATTATGCTTGATGTGGGGTTTTGGTGTATGAATTCATAGAAGGTTTGGTTGAGGGTGAATTATTACAAGGGTGGAGTTTAAACGGGGTGGGAGAATTGTTAGATAAGGGGGTACAAGAAGACGTCTGGATACGTTTCGGTATCCATTTCTTAAGAGTCTTTGAGTGGGTGGTGTGTTTCTACTGAGGGACGAAAAGTGGTATCAAGTTTGGTGGTACTGAAGGATGGAAAGATTTCTGAGGGGTATATATTACATGGCTTGAGGGTTGGGCTATAATACATTGCTTGGGTACCCAAATCTGCGTGGGTGTGGGTCGATTGATAAGATACTTCTTGGCGATCCAAATCTGTCGAGTATTGGTACTTGTAGAAGAAGATCGAGGGGACTTTGGATACTGACTCTGCTTCTTTTGAAACTTTGTCCTGTTCTTGTCTACAGTGTTGCCAATAGCCTGTGGTTGCTGTCCTTTTGGCACCCATATTTGTCTCGTGCCACTTATTCTGTGATGTTGATACTGTTGCCTTCTTTGCCTTGTCTGGTGGTGTCGTCGGTCTCGGTCCCTCTGTTGTGGTTGACTCCTTCGTGGTTGGGTTTGAGAGGTCCATTGGACGCTCTACTTTGGAAAAGAAGGGAGATCCAACACTTGCGTGACCTGCCCATTAGGAAGTGATTCGTTATTTATCTTTAATCTAGGCCAGTCCGCAGCAAGTTTGGAAGGATGAGCACCGTAGGGTGTTGTGCTCATTTGGCCGCTGATGCAACCCACCTGACCGCTGATTGTATCCATCTACCCTAGCGGTTGGGTAGCTGCCCCTTCTAGTTTGCAGGAAGCCCCAGGGAAGATCTCCTGTCGTCCTTCTGATTGACAACTGTCCATAGCCAAGCCCGAGTGGGTTGGTGTAGACGTAACGTGACTGATCTGACCCAAGATCTCCCGGTCTTCCGTCGCATGCATTTCATAGGGTCTAGGGTTACAAACCTTAGTTGGAATGCCGTTAGGGAAGTCAAGCGGTATCACTCGCTTCTGTTCTAAGGTTCCAATCTGTAAGGAGCCTTGTCTAAGATTTAGGTCCACTGAGTGATCGTATAGCCAATCTTGGCCAAGGATTAGGGGTTCTATCAGGTCGTCATCATGGCACACTAGTAGCTTCGCTGTCATGGTCACTTCCTTAATGAGGATAGGAATGTTGGAGTTAGACGTCTGCGGAAGCACGCGAACAGCACAAGGAAGAGGAAGAAGCTTGGAGCACAACACACAAGACTGAATGTATTACTAGAGAATGTACAAAGATCAGTAGTCCATTAGGGCAATAGGCGTATATACAAGCCGGGGGAAAAAAACCTCCTAAAGAGGGGAAAAAGTGCCCCGGCGGTCCTAGAGTGTTCACACACATCACTACCTAAATATATCAACAAATCCCCCCTGGGAGTGATGCGATGAACAAGGAGCTGGCACTCATGTATAAGGAAGTGCCGAGCTATGTGGAAATCACTCCACAAAAGGAAGTAAGCCCAAAGCTTTGCGGAAAGCTTCAAACTTCTCCCTAGGCAGAGCCTTCGTGAAAAGGTCTACAATGTTCTCCTGCGTGGGCACATATGCCAAGCTGATCTCCCCAGCAGAGAACC
The DNA here is from genome assembly GCA_020310875.1 of Ceratopteris richardii. NCBI lineage: Eukaryota > Viridiplantae > Streptophyta > Polypodiopsida > Polypodiales > Pteridaceae > Ceratopteris > Ceratopteris richardii. Next base: position 188,233,543 of record CM035413.1, read on the forward strand.
TCTCCCTGACATAGTGATAATGCACCTCAATGTGCTTAGTGCGAGCATGGAACACAGGGTTCCTCGCAACTGCCAATGCGCTCTGACTGTCAGTGAAGATGGTGGTGGCAGAAGACTGGCCAACACCCAAATCAGCCATAAGGCGTCTGAGCCACACACACTCAACAGTCGCTGTGAAAGCTGCCCTATACTCAGCCTCACAACTGGAAGTGGCCACAGTAGGCTGCTTCTTGCTCAATCAAGATATACATGAGCTACCAAGCATGAAGCAAAAACCACTGGTGGACACACGAGTGTCATAGCAACCAGCCCAATCTGAGTCAGAAAAAGCATGCAAATCTGGCGGTAGTGATCCCCCCTTGGGATAAAACAACCCAAGTAGCCGAGTACCACTCAAGTAGTGAAAGATGCGCTTAACCGCTTTCCAATGCGTGACTCCTGGGCAATGCATAAACCTGCTCATCTGTGAGACAGCAAACTGAATATCTGGCCGAGTAAAGCATAAGTAAATCAAGCATCCAACAGCCTGCTGATAGAGAACAGCATCAAATGCATCTCCAGCATCATGAAGACTCAATCGTAAACCTGTCTCCATAGGAGTGGCAATAGGCTTACAGTCTTCAAGGCCAAAACGCTGCAATAATGTGTCAATATATTTCGTTTGACACAAAGACATTCCACCATCAACTTGCATAAACTGAATGCCCAAATAGTGATGCAAATGCCCCAAATCAGACATCTCAAATGAGGCATGCAAATCAGCCTTGAAATCAGCAATATGCTTCTCAAGAGGACCAGTGAGCAGCATGTCGTCTACATAGACAACAATGATCAAAAGAACATCATTAGCACGCTTAACATATAAGGTGCTTTCAGTTGGACTGTTCTCAAAACCATGTGCAATCAGATAGGCATGTATTTTCTCATACCAAGCACGTGGTGCTTGCTTTAAACCATATAACGCCTTCTTTAACCTGCACACCTGGTTTTCATGCCCTTTCTGCACAAAGCCACGGGGCTGAAAACATACACTTCTTCATGCAAGTCACCATTCAGAAATGTTGTTTTAATGTCCAACTGATGTACATTCCAACCATGATGGGCTGCAAGTGCACAAATGCTCCGAACAGTAGTCATACGGCATGTAGGTGCAAAGGTCTCATCAAAATCAATGCCTCTTTCCTGCGCATAACCCTTTGCAACAAGCCTAGCCTTATACCTGTCAACTGTACCATCAGGTTTACGCTTCAGCTTGTATACCCACTTAGTGCCAATGGCCTTCTTGCCAGGAGGCAAGTCACATAAAGACCATGTACCATTCTTCATTATAGCATCATATTCAGATTGCATAGCAGCCATCCAATTTTCTGAATTTTGTGCTTCATCAAAAGAAACAGGCTCATTCTCATCACAGAGACTAGATGCAGCCATAGCATAGCAATCTGATGCAAAGGAGGTACTATGAGAGCCTGAACGAGTACGATATGACAAAGGTGCATCTAATTTGCTGTCACGCAAAGTCTGCACCAGCCATTTTGGCATAGTTTTTGCCTGTTCAATATCAGCTCTCTCATCAACAAGTCCATCATGTAAATCTGCATCAGAAATGGCATGATCTGCATCATCATATGAAACCTGCAAAGGCTGAGAAGTTGCCTCATTAGGACCAGCGCTAGTCTGTCCACCTGTAAAAAGAGGCATCAAAGTATCATACATGTCTTTGGAGCTAACAGATGTCTCCTTAGTACATGAAAGCAATGGCTGAATAGCATCTTCCACAAAGACAACATCACGGCTAACCAGAATGCGTTTAGTCTGTGGATGATACAGACGATAGCCTTTACTTTCAGAACTGTACCCAACAAAAATACATTTTACTGCCTTATCATCCAATTTTCTACGATGTTGTTCAGGCACTAATGCATATGCCAAACAACCAAAAACACGCAGATGAGCAACAGATGGCTTGCGGTCATGCCAAGCCTCATATGGAGTGATAGACTGCAACGCTTTTGTGGGACACCTGTTCAGTACATATGCTGCACACATGACAGCCTCAAGCCAGAAACTATGTGGTAAAGCCTGACTTTTGACCATGCACCTCGCCATCTCCATGAGTGACCTGTTCTTTCGTTCAGCAACTCCATTCTGTTGAGGTGTATACGGCACTGTACACTGGTGTTTTATCCCACGTTCAGCTAGAAATGCATTAAAATCTGAAGACATATATTCCCCCCCTCGATCAGAACGGAGGGTGCCCATTTTACATGCTGACAGATTTTCAGCCAAAACCAAAAACTGTTTGAAGCACATGAACACTTCGGACTTTGCTTTGAGTGGATATACCCATGCATGCCTGGAAAAATCATCAATGAAAGTCACGAAGTAAAGGTAATTTCCAAAAGAGGGTGTCTGCATAGGACCACAGACATCACTATGTACAAGCTGCAATTTCTGCATAGCCCGAACTGAACCATCTTTTGGAAAGGAAGAACGCTGCATTTTGTCCAAAATACAGCCTTCACAAACATGTTTTCCAGGTGCCTCAAGTTTGGGCAAAGAGGACACCATTTCAGATTTCTGCAGGCGTAACAAACTAGCAAAATTCAGATGACCAAAGCGTGCATGCCAAAGCTTTGCATCTGTCATAGCCTGAGAATCATGAACTGCACATGCCGAATCATTCACAGATTTTTCATAGTCTATGAGCTTATACAGCCCACGACATAAAATGCCAAAAGCAATAATCACATCGCCATTTGAGAGATCATGGACTGTACACCTGTCATCAACGAATTTCACAACCAAGCCAATCTTGGCTAATGCAGAAACTGATAACAGGTTCTTTTTGATCCCTGGCACAAATAAAGCATCTGACAAAGTGAAAGAACTACCATCAGCAGTAGTCAGAATGATCTTACCAACTCCCATAACAGGATAAGAGGAGTTATTGGCGCATGTGACAGTATTCCCTGTAGGGGCAGACTCGAGTGAAGAGAAGAAACTGCGCTGCGAGGTAATATGTTTGGTTGCCCCACTGTCAAAGTACCAAACATCTGAGTCTACTGCAGACATGCACTGATCATGAGAAGATGGGTCAAAACTGCAAACAGTAGTAAACGCCCATTCTTCTTCCTGCACAAGATTTGCAGACTCTGTTTTTGGTGTAGAGGCCTCTGCAACAACCATTCCAGCCTCTTTCTTCTTTGCCTCTTTAGCAGCCAGTTTTGGACAGTTCTTTATAATATGATCATTTCCTTTACAGTACTTGCAGAACAATTTCTGCTTTTCTGATTTCTTCTCATCTTTATCCTGGTTCTTCGATTGTGCAGCATTTGCAGATTTCTGCTTACTAGTAGAAGAGCTCCATTTTCCTTTGCCCTTCTGACTAGCCAGGAAAGCTTGATCTGCAACACGCATAATGGACCTGTTCTGCCTGGACTGATCTTCCTGCAACAGAACAGAGACTAATTCCTCAAATGACAAGGCATTCGGATTGCCTTTCATCATCAATCGAAGAGTAGAGGCAAAACTCTGATATGAATCAGGAAGGCCATTCAGAACGGTCTGCACAAGTGAGCTATCTGGTATAACCTCATCAGCAGAAATCAATTGTTCCTTCAGGTCTTTGATCTTTGTAAGAAAACTATCCATCGAATCACCTTCATTCATGTGCTCACTCTCCAACTATTTTCGGAGGTAAGCAACACGAGCCTCATTCCTAGCCTGGTACAAAGTGGTAAGTGTATTCCAAGCATCCTTTGCTGTTCTGCAAGAGCGAATGTGAGGAATAATGGCACGTTTGACAGACAAAGCTATCAATGCATGTGCCTGGGCATCTCTGCCATCCCAACGAATCTGCTCTGCAATAGGTGCAATAGAAACAGCAGCACGAACAGGAATCTGCGGAATATCATCTTCGACACCATCTTCATCAGCTCCAACACCTGTATTTGCAGTACCTGTCGTTACAGGTGTAACAGGACGTCTTTCAACACCCTGCACAATGTTCCACAATCCTTTTGCAACCAGTACATGTCGCATCATATAAGCCCATAATGGGTAGTTGGTACCATCCAACTTATCCTCAACAGCCAACATACGGAATACATCACTGCTTTCAGCCATGGCCGGTGACTAAAATACCTTGATGCAGAAAATTGACTGTATCTCAAAAAGTTGAACAGAACTGCCCAGACGAGTTCTGCTAGACCTGTAGCAGACTTCGAGACGCTTAAACTGGCGAACAGAAACTGGTATATACCTTTGGCACAAAAGGACGAAATAGCCTGCACAAGCACTGCGATAGTGCGTTCGGAGGCCGAAACGAGCTCAGATCGCGATTTCGGCACCACACAGCAAAGCTGTTTTGATCTCGAAAACACCCTGAGTATGCTCACCAAATTTTGTGCGAATCTGAGACTGCAAACGGAGGAGTGTCGACGGCGCCCTAGAAGAATCAACGACCTGCTCTGATACCAATTGTTGGAGTTAGACGTCTGCGGAAGCACGCGAACGGCACAAGGAAGAGGAAGAAGCTTGGAGCACAACACACAAGACTGAATGTATTACTAGAGAATGTACAAAGATCAGTAGCCCATTAGGGCAATAGGCGTATATACAAGCCGGGGGAAAAAAACCTCCTAAAGAGGGAAAAAAGTGCCCCGGCGGTCCTAGAGTGTTCACACACATCACTACCTAAATATATCAACAAGGAAGGTCCACCTCACCCATGCAAGGGGTTTCCATGCCTCCTAGCCCTATGAGGTATGCCTCAATTGGCCGCATTTCTATTCCTGAATCCTTATAGTGGGACCATCTAATCGCACTAGTCGCAGCACCTGAGTCAATTAAAGCCCTGAGCTCTTGGCAAGGGTTGTCGTGCTCTAGCCTGACTGTAATGAATGGTCTCCTGTCCACTATACTAGGATGAGTGGTTGACTTTACTTGACACATGGCCATGGGATATTTGGGTGTAGTTTCCAGATGGTTATAATGTTCTCTCCCTAGTCCTTGTCTTCTTAACTTCATGCGTTTAATGCGTTCTATTGCTTCTGCCTGAGCTTCCGCTCGTATTCTATTTTCTTCCTCCTTACGCTTCTTTGCCAACGTGAGTCGTCTAAGCATATCCTCAGTAAGAGGTTCTTGATATAGCCTGACTCTACAGCCACTAATATAATTAGGCATTACGTCTCCTTCTAAGGTGGCTAACTGTACTGCTCCACTTGTTGAGAGTCTGTTAATGATCATAGGTCCATAACCTCGCTTTTCTAACTTACGTGTGTGTTGCTTTAGCGTATATACTAGAACTAAATCTCCTTCTTTTAGGCCTTTATCTTTCACATGTGCATCAAAATATGCTTTCTGTCGCTTCTTCGCTACATATATTCCTGCTGCTGCCTTTAGCCTGGTTTCTCCTAATCGTTCCAAGTCCATTATTCTTGCTAATAATTCATGGCCGGTCCACTGATGTTCTTGTGCAACCTTAAGGGTCGGTATCAAGAAGTCCAAAGGAAGCACCGCTGTCGCGGGGTTCGTGGGAAGGAGGAAGAAAGCATAGAAGTTTCCTAACAGCAATAACGTTAAGTCAAGGCTAAACCCATAGGTGAAGTCACCACAAATCCACATGGTAGACTTTCAAAAAAAAAGAATCAATCCATCTGTGGTTGAAAGAAAATTTTTGTCTGAATAGCATTTCAGAACGTAAGTTTTAGATCCATCGGTGTAACTCTTCATGTATCAAGGCAAGCAACGGTCATATGAATCTTCATAAGAAAACTTTCAAAGCCACCTTGTTTTTTTTGAGCAGTCAAAAGTTTCCATTTTTATTGATAGAGCACACATAGAGAAACATCAACTTGTTGCTTTAACATCTACAGTACGAAAACCTTTCTGACATTAATGCCAAGTACAACAGTTAACATCATAATAACTTCCTTACCAAATTCTTTGTTAAAGGAAACAAGATGATGTAAAAGGTAAAAATCAAAGAACTCAGTTATCTGTACATATAGCAGACATGAATCTGTGTAAGAACTCCGAATACATGCTCTGCAATAACACAACCACGTGAAAGTTTATGTTTTGCGTTTTATTTTTGCTCATTCATTGCATGAGAAGCTCTAGCACTATAATTGATTGGTTTTCAAACACTATCATGAGGCAAGGTGGTACTGTGTTTTGGCGTTTATCGATCAATGAAACTTTCAAGTACAGAAGAAGAAATCACAAAGAAGTCTGTTCAAGAATCAGATCTACACCGTGTGGATAAATCAAGTTAAACCAAGTCTTTATGCCAAAGGAGAATATGACATGCATTACTTTGAACGTTTATATCATACAAAAACGCACTTGGAGAAAGTTATTCCATAAATCTGAGAAACTGTCTATATGCAAATTGGAATAACAACATGCGCTTTCCTGTCATCGATATAGATTAAGACATCACAACACATCCATTCATTCAAGGATCTTACAAAATCGTTCAGCCAACAGCGTGATAAAATATGACGAGGACCAGAGCGAAATAAGCATAGACAATTGTGAAATTTTGTGTATGTCGTCCATCCCCTATGATGATGGGGAAAATTTTTCCTCACATTAAGATGTTCCAACCGTTCTGCTCGATAGAGACCCAAAACAAAAGAACTGCATAATCGTACGGTAATAGAAAAAGAAAACTACCTGAGGCTGGTAGGACACACGAACAACGAAAAAGGGGCACTTCCGCCAGCATGTGTCAATCTTCTTTGCCCAGCAGATCATATGTGTACTTCACCACTGCCATTATTGAATATGTATCACTTTTACAATGCAGCTGCACATGTCAGGCCTCCTTGACACAATTAACAGAGATCCAGATTTTCAGACTATATCAGTCCAATGGCTTGAACCTTCTGCCTAAGTATGAAATCCCAGGAGTCAAAAGAAAAAAACCTGGAGTGCTAGATACCACAAGAGCTCAGAAAAATTGTGCCTCTACTCAACACAGCCTGTTATAGCTGTCATCTTCGTGCCAAATACTGGTCACAGCTTTCTTTACAACACCCCACCCCATTCTGAATGTCTTTTCTCACATACTCAACAATACCGTTGACTTTGCTGCTCTTAACTTATTCTCATCCCTGCTCTTCTATGATATATCGTACACAAATAACAAAAATCTGATAGCCTCTTCTACATCGTAAATCACTACTCTATTTCTGTAACACACAGAGATTATAAGTATTGTCGACTTACAATGCTCCATACATAGCTGAAAATTTTTATCAAGCTATATATGAACATAAATGTCAATCCAAGGTAGGCCCAACCGTATAAATGACCCCACTTTACTGGTAATGGAAGTGGGAAATCTTATATCTGGATCTGTGAGACAATTCGTAAGACTCATTCACTAAAATTTGAAAGATGTTCCCAACATTTTTAAAATTTTGAATATTTGTCAGCCAGAAAATTCTCAGCAGGTCTCATGTTGCTCATACATGTAACTCCAACCTTCACTGCAGACATTTGACAGTGGTTGCCTCACTTATTATTCACATGCTTGAGCATCTCATGCTTGGACTGATGTTCCTTGAACACTACATGATCTACATTTTGAATCGATGTCTTTTGAACTTGCAAATCATGTATGTACTCTATTCCTTCTTCACGCACATGTGTGTGTGTATATGTGTGCACGCGCGCATGCACATGCCATGAGCACACGCATGTATTCAATAACTAGATATAAGAGAGCACACATAAAAATAAGTTTCATGAGAAAGAATATGCATACTTGTCTCTGTCTAGTCCAGGGATGTCTGGGGCAATTATGGTCATCACAGCTATTCTATGCATGTGATCAGAAATCGATTCAGTTTCTTTCAATTCCCGATTCACCCATCCAGCTCGCTTGGTTGTCTTCGCAGGAAGGTGCCTCTGCAACCGTCTAGAGTTGTCTTGATAGCGCACCACAACAGAAGCTCCGTCCGGCGCGAGTTGTGATCCTCACACTGCCTTTCGACCTTTGCAGAAATTCTTTGGACTAAACTTTGCTGAAGATATTACAACTGTAAGTTCAAAACCTCCATTCTCATCTGAATCTTTCCCATTCGTTGCAAAAACAGAACAATGTCCTCTTGGGAATGCTTCTTCTATATATCGCACGACTTCTGTGTCAATAGCAGCACGATACTCCTCTACATAGGCAGATGGTAATTCACTGTCAGCTGCAGGTCTAACTCCTGTACAAACCTGCTTAATATGATCAATAGTAGCAACTTGCGCTGTCCTTAAGTCAATAAAATGATTAGCATCGATCTCTCCATCCTCACATACAATGACCTGTAGAAGCCAAATCTACCTGACCGCTTCCATCTGACATCTCAACAGAAAGCATATGTTCCTTGTTATACACTGGAAACGCCGCTTGGGCTGCTGCTTGGTAGATGTTGTCATTCAAAAGCACTCCTTGCAAGTCTTTAGCAACGTATTGAATCTCTCCGGGTGGAGATTTGAGCAGAAACCATTTAGCCAATGCTATTTTCTGTTCGTCGGAGAGCTCCTCTTCCTCTGCCTCGAGTGGATCCATGTTCTTACGATGCCCAAAAGAACGCGCCCTCTGCTGATGGCATAAGCCAGAGCCATTCTGAACTTTTCCTTCCTCCCCCCCGATATGACTCCTCTCTCCGAGATGTTCTACCACCGATTCTCTGATTTTCCTTAATGCGCAGACCCCGAAAATAAGTAACTTCCCGGCGCCCATAAAGAAAGCACATGCCCTCCTTTTTCCAGAAATGAAACGAAGCCTTCTTCTTCTTATTTGACACCTATTTTCTTTCTAAAAAAAACAGCCAAAGGAATGAGTGAAATGCGTTCTTCATTTTTCTAAAAGAAATTTCACAGATAATATTTACATTCTCTTTATAATTATCTTTGAAATAGGTTCTCACACACACAAATGCCCACGAAAATACACATACATACTTGTGCACATACATAAATTCATATATACTAACACACATATGCACACAAATTATTACACATGAATTCACACATACATGTATTCATTTTTAAATGGACTATTACTCATGCACTTACACATTTAAGCATATACGTGAAACACGCATGTGCACATATATGAACATATACATACACACGTACTCATGGATGCATTCACATGGGTGCATGGAAATTTGCGAGCATACACTTGGATATACACATGTGCAAATGCTCTTGCAAGTACAAGAAATATGTAAAGAGAAGCAATCCATGCTTCTTATCACCAATGTATTGCAAACAATGATCTCAAGCACTCATACATGATAAAAGCTATATATAAAGGATAGAAATCACCAGAGTCTATTAGATTCTTTATATGTTTGATTTGACTTCAACATCTTATCACCTTAATTCCTTCCAATGAGTAGCTTCCATCTTGCCATTGCAATCAGGAAAGTTAGCATCTTTAACAATTTCATTTGATTTTAGTGTACCTTTAGCAGAGCTATAAGATGGTGTTCCCTGCTTGACTATCAATCATGAATCCAAATCCTGACCACATCCACCCCCTCTGAACCTGTGCATCCTCTGGATGCACCAACCTGCATGCATAACATCAAACACAAGCAAGGATCAAGCAGTCATAGCATATAAACAGAACTTAAAGAAAATTTTAACTTGATGCATGAAACCTAAAAATGCATTAGTCTTGCCATAAATTAAGCGAAGAAAGTAGACAAAAGCATCTCATACAACATACCAGAATACATTAATGCACTTAGAGTAGAAATCATATGAGTAAATCGAAAACTTCTTAGCTCTCTCGTTAACTCGACCCGGTCAGATCTAGTAGCCTATCCGAAGCATTTGCATATACCAGTCTTCACTAACTCAATTTATGAAACTCGCTTCTGGCTTCCCTATTGATCTTCTATCATCTGAAGCCCCTTCAGACCCTTTTCTTATTTTTCTCATATTTTTATTCTGTTTTCCTTTATTTTAATTCTTTATCCCAGCTCAACCTTTATATCTTTGCTTTTATTTTTATTTATTTATTTTTCCACACTTTTCGGCCTATGTCGAAATCGGATGCGACTCGTGGACCTGACCACCCGGCCAGGTTTAGCCCACCCATCTACCGACCCGACATAGCGCACGATTCACAATGTCAGCCTCATACGAAATCAACGTCAGCTCGTGGCTCTGACCACCCGGTCAGAGTGACTCCACCCGCCTATCAACCCGTATGAGCGCGTAACAACATGTAGGTCAGGCCATACGACACAACTAGCGTCAGCTCGTGGCTCTGATCACCCGACCAGGGTAGTTCCACCCGCCTACTAGCTCATCGCAGCACCCAACAACACATACACATACATATAGAAAGCTGGCTGGTATAAGAATTCTTTTCTCAAGATATAATCTGTCTGAAGATTAGGTCAGATGAGAGATCAAGAGTAGAAGTCGAAGTGTCTCATTCATCAAGTGTTTGTAAACACTACTATATACAGATACTCAGTCTAGGTCTTCCCTTCACCTCCCTAGGTCTTGCTCTCGAAAGTTCTAGTCCATCTTCTAACCTTACTCATATAATCCTGGTCCTTATACATTACATGTAATCTTATTAGTGGTACGAGATCTTTGGTCTACTTAATTTTCTTATTTATACGTTTCTATATGCATTATATGCTTAATCATGCAGTCTTTTTATATACACATATACAAGAGAGAAGAAAAAACTGAAGTGATAACATCTCACCAGTATGAAGTCGGAAGCCGCTTGAGCTTGTCGCATCCAATCTCCTCTTCTTGTTTCATTCTGAGTCGCTATCTTCAATGTATTGATTTGATTCCTGTGTCTTTCTTCAAATCAAAGCAAAAACATAAGATATATACATTTCTATTTACAAAAACATTCCTTTAGGCTTTATGGAATTTTTATTGAAAAAGATTCTCCCTTCAATCTTACCTTCTTTAAAACATACTCACCAAAGAAACTGTGCTTGAAAAGAAGCCATCTCTGAACTGCATCAATCAAGGTAGCATTCTTAAACAAGTTAGATATGTGGACAAGCCATTTCATTTGCTCGTCCATTCCTTGTAGGCTCGACTGGCATACAAAGCTTTTAGAGAATTTGAAAATCCATGATTTAATCATTTGAGCATAGTTGCTTTTATTTACATTTCTCTCTAATGCATCATATGAAGATGCACATGATAAATGAGCACATGTATATAGATTATTAAAATTTGGAGTATTTAGAACATCATCAAACAAATCAATCATACATATGTTTTGATTCATTTTAAGGTTGAAATCATTTGAAAGGATTTCATCATTTCCATTATGATTATCCAATCTTTCTTCTTTATTTCCATTAAGGGTTTGAATACATTCATAAGATTCACACTCTGAATAGGAAGGTTCATCATTCTTTGACTGCAAATTATGTTCATTTTCGTGATTCAGTCTATCATAATCCCTCCTTACTTGAGTGCTACAAATTATAGAATCTGCTTCTATCTCTAATCTCTCCAAGAACTCCTCATCTTCTTCTTTTTCCAGATTCATTTGCCCATTATCATGAAGAAACTCAATATCATCACAATCAAGAAAATCTTGATCATCTAAGTCACTAAATTCTTGCTTCTCCAAGTAAGATTCATTGGAAAATCTACATTCATCTATATTCTCCTGATCCTTTTCAAAGATATACATGTAATCTGATGTCAAATCAATTTTCCTATTCAAGATGCCATCATCAGATTCTTTATCTATCTCAATTATTTCTTGTTTATTATCTTTAGAGGATGTGTTTTTGCCACACTCCTCATGCATTTCTTTTATCATTGAATCTTGCTCAAATACTTCATACCTGAATATCTCATCATAGACGCTTGAGTTAATTGAAACTTCATCCATCTGGTAACATTTATATCTAGCTTCATCAATGCAAATATTTGACTCAACGGTTTCACATTCAATATTCTTTGATGCTATGCACACATCATATTTATCATACATCTCATTAAACGTTGTATCTTCCACTTCATCCTTGATTTCTTTGATACATGAACTCAACTCAACATGATCATTCTTAACATACATATCAATGTAAAGAGGAGTAATCAGTGGAGTATCCTCATCGCTCTCATGATCATTCATATGTCCTTCTTCATGGAGTACAATATCGTTCACATACATATCATTATATTGAAGCTCAATCAACAACTCATTCTTACACCTATAATTCAGATCACTCTCTTGTACCTCTAACGACTCATTTAATGTGGTATCACTCAAGAGTTTTTCACATTCTTGATCTTGATCTAAACAATCAGTAGGCTTAGCATCATGCTTTTCACCATCGGCATACATACCATTCTTTAGAGGACTCATAATTTGCATGCTCTCCTGATTAGCATCATGCTCCCTTGCATTCTCTTCATACAAATTAGTCATTTGGCCATGATTCATATTTGAATCATATGTTTCAAGAGATGTTTCACTCTTAGATGGTATCAAATAGTTCCTCGAGCATTGTTTGGTTTCGTCATTTAAGAAATCATCTTGTGCTTGATACTCACATGGATTCACTGGATTATTTTGAGTTATTTCGTTTGCAATCTCTTTCTGATCACCTTGACTTCCTGTAGATATCTTTAAATAATCTTGGTTATTATCATATCTTGCCTCTTTGTTTGTTGGATTATCATCCCTTAGAAGCGAGGAGTCTATCAGATTATAGGAAGCCTCATGTTGGTTTCTTGGTGTGTTTTGTTTATTTTTGTTTTGTTGTATGTTTGATATTGGTTTGATTTTGTTTTGTTTAGCTTCCACATATTCCCTTGCTCCTCCCATCTTTGGGGTTTGTGCATATACAGTATTTGTAGATGTGATCAAAGTATCTACAGGCTCTTGGTACCTTGAATCCTCAGAGATTGCATCACTTATGTTTATAGGTTCTTTATAGTGATCCCCTTCATAAGCATGTACGTGTATTTCATGCATATATTCTTTATGCCCAGCTTGGGTTTCTATTATTCTATAAAATTGCAAATTATTTTTAGTTTCTAAAATGCATGGAATTTGTGTATCTTCTTCATTTGCATAAATGTCAGCTTGCCAATCGTTTAAAAATTTTTCTATTGTTTGTTGTTTCTTCACATATCTCATCACAGCTTCATGGACAAGTGTCCAATCCTCTGTGAGCCCCGAGTCGGAGTCTATATCTTGTAGAAGTGGAATTAACTCCTCTCTGGCTTTAACGTCGATTGTTCGAAGAAACAACAACACCCTTTCATGACTTATGCACCTCTTATCGTGCTCAGAAAGATCATCATATTGTCGCTCAAACTCTTCTTTGATCTCGAGAATCGGCTGGTCTTTGGGTATATGAACCCACCTCAAGAAAGATCTACGAGTTACTTTATCAAGGTCTTCTAGCATAAACTGCCTAAGAAGTGTCGCTTTGTATCGAGACCATGTCGTTTGATTTATTTGCATTATTTGGTCTCGCACGTCGTAATCCGACACATAGATAAAGTTTTCACATAATTCTTTTTCCGTCATCGGACTTAATCCAACACCTAGGTACTTTGACTCGAGTTCATACTCTTTACAAAATCTAGATATATTTTTGCCATTGAAAAATCCATATCGCCTGATTAAACGGTCATTAAGCGATTGGATGGCTTTTTGACGCCGATCCTCTTCATGAAAACGTATGAACTGAGCTAGGAGAACTTCCATGTCTAAAGTGCTAGATCGCTGAATTTTTGAATGCTAACTCTATTCTTCAGTAAACTAGTTCGATACTTTATTCACCCCCTCCTTTCACGTCGGGTTCACCAGGTATGTCGCGGGGTTCGTGGGAAGGAGGAAGAAAGCATAGAAGTTTCCTAACAGCAATAACGTTAAGTCAAGGCTAAACCCATAGGTGAAGTCACCACAAATCCACATGGTAGACTTTCAAAAAAAAAGAATCAATCCATCTGTGGTTGAAAGAAAATTTTTGTCTGAATAGCATTTCAGAACGTAAGTTTTAGATCCATCGGTGTAACTCTTCATGTATCAAGGCAAGCAACGGTCATATGAATCTTCATAAGAAAACTTTCAAAGCCACCTTGTTTTTTTTGAGCAGTCAAAAGTTTCCATTTTTATTGATAGAGCACACATAGAGAAACATCAACTTGTTGCTTTAACATCTACAGTACGAAAACCTTTCTGACATTAATGCCAAGTACAACAGTTAACATCATAATAACTTCCTTACCAAATTCTTTGTTAAAGGAAACAAGATGATGTAAAAGGTAAAAATCAAAGAACTCAGTTATCTGTACATATAGCAGACATGAATCTGTGTAAGAACTCCGAATACATGCTCTGCAATAACACAACCACGTGAAAGTTTATGTTTTGCGTTTTATTTTTGCTCATTCATTGCATGAGAAGCTCTAGCACTATAATTGATTGGTTTTCAAACACTATCATGAGGCAAGGTGGTACTGTGTTTTGGCGTTTATCGATCAATGAAACTTTCAAGTACAGAAGAAGAAATCACAAAGAAGTCTGTTCAAGAATCAGATCTACACCGTGTGGATAAATCAAGTTAAACCAAGTCTTTATGCCAAAGGAGAATATGACATGCATTACTTTGAACGTTTATATCATACAAAAACGCACTTGGAGAAAGTTATTCCATAAATCTGAGAAACTGTCTATATGCAAATTGGAATAACAACATGCGCTTTCCTGTCATCGATATAGATTAAGACATCACAACACATCCATTCATTCAAGGATCTTACAAAATCGTTCAGCCAACAGCGTGATAAAATATGACGAGGACCAGAGCGAAATAAGCATAGACAATTGTGAAATTTTGTGTATGTCGTCCATCCCCTATGATGATGGGGAAAATTTTTCCTCACATTAAGATGTTCCAACCGTTCTGCTCGATAGAGACCCAAAACAAAAGAACTGCATAATCGTACGGTAATAGAAAAAGAAAACTACCTGAGGCTGGTAGGACACACGAACAACGAAAAAGGGGCACTTCCGCCAGCATGTGTCAATCTTCTTTGCCCAGCAGATCATATGTGTACTTCACCACTGCCATTATTGAATATGTATCACTTTTACAATGCAGCTGCACATGTCAGGCCTCCTTGACACAATTAACAGAGATCCAGATTTTCAGACTATATCAGTCCAATGGCTTGAACCTTCTGCCTAAGTATGAAATCCCAGGAGTCAAAAGAAAAAAACCTGGAGTGCTAGATACCACAAGAGCTCAGAAAAATTGTGCCTCTACTCAACACAGCCTGTTATAGCTGTCATCTTCGTGCCAAATACTGGTCACAGCTTTCTTTACAACACCCCACCCCATTCTGAATGTCTTTTCTCACATACTCAACAATACCGTTGACTTTGCTGCTCTTAACTTATTCTCATCCCTGCTCTTCTATGATATATCGTACACAAATAACAAAAATCTGATAGCCTCTTCTACATCGTAAATCACTACTCTATTTCTGTAACACACAGAGATTATAAGTATTGTCGACTTACAATGCTCCATACATAGCTGAAAATTTTTATCAAGCTATATATGAACATAAATGTCAATCCAAGGTAGGCCCAACCGTATAAATGACCCCACTTTACTGGTAATGGAAGTGGGAAATCTTATATCTGGATCTGTGAGACAATTCGTAAGACTCATTCACTAAAATTTGAAAGATGTTCCCAACATTTTTAAAATTTTGAATATTTGTCAGCCAGAAAATTCTCAGCAGGTCTCATGTTGCTCATACATGTAACTCCAACCTTCACTGCAGACATTTGACAGTGGTTGCCTCACTTATTATTCACATGCTTGAGCATCTCATGCTTGGACTGATGTTCCTTGAACACTACATGATCTACATTTTGAATCGATGTCTTTTGAACTTGCAAATCATGTATGTACTCTATTCCTTCTTCACGCACATGTGTGTGTGTATATGTGTGCACGCGCGCATGCACATGCCATGAGCACACGCATGTATTCAATAACTAGATATAAGAGAGCACACATAAAAATAAGTTTCATGAGAAAGAATATGCATACTTGTCTCTGTCTAGTCCAGGGATGTCTGGGGCAATTATGGTCATCACAGCTATTCTATGCATGTGATCAGAAATCGATTCAGTTTCTTTCAATTCCCGATTCACCCATCCAGCTCGCTTGGTTGTCTTCGCAGGAAGGTGCCTCTGCAACCGTCTAGAGTTGTCTTGATAGCGCACCACAACAGAAGCTCCGTCCGGCGCGAGTTGTGATCCTCACACTGCCTTTCGACCTTTGCAGAAATTCTTTGGACTAAACTTTGCTGAAGATATTACAACTGTAAGTTCAAAACCTCCATTCTCATCTGAATCTTTCCCATTCGTTGCAAAAACAGAACAATGTCCTCTTGGGAATGCTTCTTCTATATATCGCACGACTTCTGTGTCAATAGCAGCACGATACTCCTCTACATAGGCAGATGGTAATTCACTGTCAGCTGCAGGTCTAACTCCTGTACAAACCTGCTTAATATGATCAATAGTAGCAACTTGCGCTGTCCTTAAGTCAATAAAATGATTAGCATCGATCTCTCCATCCTCACATACAATGACCTGTAGAAGCCAAATCTACCTGACCGCTTCCATCTGACATCTCAACAGAAAGCATATGTTCCTTGTTATACACTGGAAACGCCGCTTGGGCTGCTGCTTGGTAGATGTTGTCATTCAAAAGCACTCCTTGCAAGTCTTTAGCAACGTATTGAATCTCTCCGGGTGGAGATTTGAGCAGAAACCATTTAGCCAATGCTATTTTCTGTTCGTCGGAGAGCTCCTCTTCCTCTGCCTCGAGTGGATCCATGTTCTTACGATGCCCAAAAGAACGCGCCCTCTGCTGATGGCATAAGCCAGAGCCATTCTGAACTTTTCCTTCCTCCCCCCCGATATGACTCCTCTCTCCGAGATGTTCTACCACCGATTCTCTGATTTTCCTTAATGCGCAGACCCCGAAAATAAGTAACTTCCCGGCGCCCATAAAGAAAGCACATGCCCTCCTTTTTCCAGAAATGAAACGAAGCCTTCTTCTTCTTATTTGACACCTATTTTCTTTCTAAAAAAAACAGCCAAAGGAATGAGTGAAATGCGTTCTTCATTTTTCTAAAAGAAATTTCACAGATAATATTTACATTCTCTTTATAATTATCTTTGAAATAGGTTCTCACACACACAAATGCCCACGAAAATACACATACATACTTGTGCACATACATAAATTCATATATACTAACACACATATGCACACAAATTATTACACATGAATTCACACATACATGTATTCATTTTTAAATGGACTATTACTCATGCACTTACACATTTAAGCATATACGTGAAACACGCATGTGCACATATATGAACATATACATACACACGTACTCATGGATGCATTCACATGGGTGCATGGAAATTTGCGAGCATACACTTGGATATACACATGTGCAAATGCTCTTGCAAGTACAAGAAATATGTAAAGAGAAGCAATCCATGCTTCTTATCACCAATGTATTGCAAACAATGATCTCAAGCACTCATACATGATAAAAGCTATATATAAAGGATAGAAATCACCAGAGTCTATTAGATTCTTTATATGTTTGATTTGACTTCAACATCTTATCACCTTAATTCCTTCCAATGAGTAGCTTCCATCTTGCCATTGCAATCAGGAAAGTTAGCATCTTTAACAATTTCATTTGATTTTAGTGTACCTTTAGCAGAGCTATAAGATGGTGTTCCCTGCTTGACTATCAATCATGAATCCAAATCCTGACCACATCCACCCCCTCTGAACCTGTGCATCCTCTGGATGCACCAACCTGCATGCATAACATCAAACACAAGCAAGGATCAAGCAGTCATAGCATATAAACAGAACTTAAAGAAAATTTTAACTTGATGCATGAAACCTAAAAATGCATTAGTCTTGCCATAAATTAAGCGAAGAAAGTAGACAAAAGCATCTCATACAACATACCAGAATACATTAATGCACTTAGAGTAGAAATCATATGAGTAAATCGAAAACTTCTTAGCTCTCTCGTTAACTCGACCCGGTCAGATCTAGTAGCCTATCCGAAGCATTTGCATATACCAGTCTTCACTAACTCAATTTATGAAACTCGCTTCTGGCTTCCCTATTGATCTTCTATCATCTGAAGCCCCTTCAGACCCTTTTCTTATTTTTCTCATATTTTTATTCTGTTTTCCTTTATTTTAATTCTTTATCCCAGCTCAACCTTTATATCTTTGCTTTTATTTTTATTTATTTATTTTTCCACACTTTTCGGCCTATGTCGAAATCGGATGCGACTCGTGGACCTGACCACCCGGCCAGGTTTAGCCCACCCATCTACCGACCCGACATAGCGCACGATTCACAATGTCAGCCTCATACGAAATCAACGTCAGCTCGTGGCTCTGACCACCCGGTCAGAGTGACTCCACCCGCCTATCAACCCGTATGAGCGCGTAACAACATGTAGGTCAGGCCATACGACACAACTAGCGTCAGCTCGTGGCTCTGATCACCCGACCAGGGTAGTTCCACCCGCCTACTAGCTCATCGCAGCACCCAACAACACATACACATACATATAGAAAGCTGGCTGGTATAAGAATTCTTTTCTCAAGATATAATCTGTCTGAAGATTAGGTCAGATGAGAGATCAAGAGTAGAAGTCGAAGTGTCTCATTCATCAAGTGTTTGTAAACACTACTATATACAGATACTCAGTCTAGGTCTTCCCTTCACCTCCCTAGGTCTTGCTCTCGAAAGTTCTAGTCCATCTTCTAACCTTACTCATATAATCCTGGTCCTTATACATTACATGTAATCTTATTAGTGGTACGAGATCTTTGGTCTACTTAATTTTCTTATTTATACGTTTCTATATGCATTATATGCTTAATCATGCAGTCTTTTTATATACACATATACAAGAGAGAAGAAAAAACTGAAGTGATAACATCTCACCAGTATGAAGTCGGAAGCCGCTTGAGCTTGTCGCATCCAATCTCCTCTTCTTGTTTCATTCTGAGTCGCTATCTTCAATGTATTGATTTGATTCCTGTGTCTTTCTTCAAATCAAAGCAAAAACATAAGATATATACATTTCTATTTACAAAAACATTCCTTTAGGCTTTATGGAATTTTTATTGAAAAAGATTCTCCCTTCAATCTTACCTTCTTTAAAACATACTCACCAAAGAAACTGTGCTTGAAAAGAAGCCATCTCTGAACTGCATCAATCAAGGTAGCATTCTTAAACAAGTTAGATATGTGGACAAGCCATTTCATTTGCTCGTCCATTCCTTGTAGGCTCGACTGGCATACAAAGCTTTTAGAGAATTTGAAAATCCATGATTTAATCATTTGAGCATAGTTGCTTTTATTTACATTTCTCTCTAATGCATCATATGAAGATGCACATGATAAATGAGCACATGTATATAGATTATTAAAATTTGGAGTATTTAGAACATCATCAAACAAATCAATCATACATATGTTTTGATTCATTTTAAGGTTGAAATCATTTGAAAGGATTTCATCATTTCCATTATGATTATCCAATCTTTCTTCTTTATTTCCATTAAGGGTTTGAATACATTCATAAGATTCACACTCTGAATAGGAAGGTTCATCATTCTTTGACTGCAAATTATGTTCATTTTCGTGATTCAGTCTATCATAATCCCTCCTTACTTGAGTGCTACAAATTATAGAATCTGCTTCTATCTCTAATCTCTCCAAGAACTCCTCATCTTCTTCTTTTTCCAGATTCATTTGCCCATTATCATGAAGAAACTCAATATCATCACAATCAAGAAAATCTTGATCATCTAAGTCACTAAATTCTTGCTTCTCCAAGTAAGATTCATTGGAAAATCTACATTCATCTATATTCTCCTGATCCTTTTCAAAGATATACATGTAATCTGATGTCAAATCAATTTTCCTATTCAAGATGCCATCATCAGATTCTTTATCTATCTCAATTATTTCTTGTTTATTATCTTTAGAGGATGTGTTTTTGCCACACTCCTCATGCATTTCTTTTATCATTGAATCTTGCTCAAATACTTCATACCTGAATATCTCATCATAGACGCTTGAGTTAATTGAAACTTCATCCATCTGGTAACATTTATATCTAGCTTCATCAATGCAAATATTTGACTCAACGGTTTCACATTCAATATTCTTTGATGCTATGCACACATCATATTTATCATACATCTCATTAAACGTTGTATCTTCCACTTCATCCTTGATTTCTTTGATACATGAACTCAACTCAACATGATCATTCTTAACATACATATCAATGTAAAGAGGAGTAATCAGTGGAGTATCCTCATCGCTCTCATGATCATTCATATGTCCTTCTTCATGGAGTACAATATCGTTCACATACATATCATTATATTGAAGCTCAATCAACAACTCATTCTTACACCTATAATTCAGATCACTCTCTTGTACCTCTAACGACTCATTTAATGTGGTATCACTCAAGAGTTTTTCACATTCTTGATCTTGATCTAAACAATCAGTAGGCTTAGCATCATGCTTTTCACCATCGGCATACATACCATTCTTTAGAGGACTCATAATTTGCATGCTCTCCTGATTAGCATCATGCTCCCTTGCATTCTCTTCATACAAATTAGTCATTTGGCCATGATTCATATTTGAATCATATGTTTCAAGAGATGTTTCACTCTTAGATGGTATCAAATAGTTCCTCGAGCATTGTTTGGTTTCGTCATTTAAGAAATCATCTTGTGCTTGATACTCACATGGATTCACTGGATTATTTTGAGTTATTTCGTTTGCAATCTCTTTCTGATCACCTTGACTTCCTGTAGATATCTTTAAATAATCTTGGTTATTATCATATCTTGCCTCTTTGTTTGTTGGATTATCATCCCTTAGAAGCGAGGAGTCTATCAGATTATAGGAAGCCTCATGTTGGTTTCTTGGTGTGTTTTGTTTATTTTTGTTTTGTTGTATGTTTGATATTGGTTTGATTTTGTTTTGTTTAGCTTCCACATATTCCCTTGCTCCTCCCATCTTTGGGGTTTGTGCATATACAGTATTTGTAGATGTGATCAAAGTATCTACAGGCTCTTGGTACCTTGAATCCTCAGAGATTGCATCACTTATGTTTATAGGTTCTTTATAGTGATCCCCTTCATAAGCATGTACGTGTATTTCATGCATATATTCTTTATGCCCAGCTTGGGTTTCTATTATTCTATAAAATTGCAAATTATTTTTAGTTTCTAAAATGCATGGAATTTGTGTATCTTCTTCATTTGCATAAATGTCAGCTTGCCAATCGTTTAAAAATTTTTCTATTGTTTGTTGTTTCTTCACATATCTCATCACAGCTTCATGGACAAGTGTCCAATCCTCTGTGAGCCCCGAGTCGGAGTCTATATCTTGTAGAAGTGGAATTAACTCCTCTCTGGCTTTAACGTCGATTGTTCGAAGAAACAACAACACCCTTTCATGACTTATGCACCTCTTATCGTGCTCAGAAAGATCATCATATTGTCGCTCAAACTCTTCTTTGATCTCGAGAATCGGCTGGTCTTTGGGTATATGAACCCACCTCAAGAAAGATCTACGAGTTACTTTATCAAGGTCTTCTAGCATAAACTGCCTAAGAAGTGTCGCTTTGTATCGAGACCATGTCGTTTGATTTATTTGCATTATTTGGTCTCGCACGTCGTAATCCGACACATAGATAAAGTTTTCACATAATTCTTTTTCCGTCATCGGACTTAATCCAACACCTAGGTACTTTGACTCGAGTTCATACTCTTTACAAAATCTAGATATATTTTTGCCATTGAAAAATCCATATCGCCTGATTAAACGGTCATTAAGCGATTGGATGGCTTTTTGACGCCGATCCTCTTCATGAAAACGTATGAACTGAGCTAGGAGAACTTCCATGTCTAAAGTGCTAGATCGCTGAATTTTTGAATGCTAACTCTATTCTTCAGTAAACTAGTTCGATACTTTATTCACCCCCTCCTTTCACGTCGGGTTCACCAGGTATGTCGCGGGGTTCGTGGGAAGGAGGAAGAAAGCATAGAAGTTTCCTAACAGCAATAACGTTAAGTCAAGGCTAAACCCATAGGTGAAGTCACCACAAATCCACATGGTAGACTTTCAAAAAAAAAGAATCAATCCATCTGTGGTTGAAAGAAAATTTTTGTCTGAATAGCATTTCAGAACGTAAGTTTTAGATCCATCGGTGTAACTCTTCATGTATCAAGGCAAGCAACGGTCATATGAATCTTCATAAGAAAACTTTCAAAGCCACCTTGTTTTTTTTGAGCAGTCAAAAGTTTCCATTTTTATTGATAGAGCACACATAGAGAAACATCAACTTGTTGCTTTAACATCTACAGTACGAAAACCTTTCTGACATTAATGCCAAGTACAACAGTTAACATCATAATAACTTCCTTACCAAATTCTTTGTTAAAGGAAACAAGATGATGTAAAAGGTAAAAATCAAAGAACTCAGTTATCTGTACATATAGCAGACATGAATCTGTGTAAGAACTCCGAATACATGCTCTGCAATAACACAACCACGTGAAAGTTTATGTTTTGCGTTTTATTTTTGCTCATTCATTGCATGAGAAGCTCTAGCACTATAATTGATTGGTTTTCAAACACTATCATGAGGCAAGGTGGTACTGTGTTTTGGCGTTTATCGATCAATGAAACTTTCAAGTACAGAAGAAGAAATCACAAAGAAGTCTGTTCAAGAATCAGATCTACACCGTGTGGATAAATCAAGTTAAACCAAGTCTTTATGCCAAAGGAGAATATGACATGCATTACTTTGAACGTTTATATCATACAAAAACGCACTTGGAGAAAGTTATTCCATAAATCTGAGAAACTGTCTATATGCAAATTGGAATAACAACATGCGCTTTCCTGTCATCGATATAGATTAAGACATCACAACACATCCATTCATTCAAGGATCTTACAAAATCGTTCAGCCAACAGCGTGATAAAATATGACGAGGACCAGAGCGAAATAAGCATAGACAATTGTGAAATTTTGTGTATGTCGTCCATCCCCTATGATGATGGGGAAAATTTTTCCTCACATTAAGATGTTCCAACCGTTCTGCTCGATAGAGACCCAAAACAAAAGAACTGCATAATCGTACGGTAATAGAAAAAGAAAACTACCTGAGGCTGGTAGGACACACGAACAACGAAAAAGGGGCACTTCCGCCAGCATGTGTCAATCTTCTTTGCCCAGCAGATCATATGTGTACTTCACCACTGCCATTATTGAATATGTATCACTTTTACAATGCAGCTGCACATGTCAGGCCTCCTTGACACAATTAACAGAGATCCAGATTTTCAGACTATATCAGTCCAATGGCTTGAACCTTCTGCCTAAGTATGAAATCCCAGGAGTCAAAAGAAAAAAACCTGGAGTGCTAGATACCACAAGAGCTCAGAAAAATTGTGCCTCTACTCAACACAGCCTGTTATAGCTGTCATCTTCGTGCCAAATACTGGTCACAGCTTTCTTTACAACACCCCACCCCATTCTGAATGTCTTTTCTCACATACTCAACAATACCGTTGACTTTGCTGCTCTTAACTTATTCTCATCCCTGCTCTTCTATGATATATCGTACACAAATAACAAAAATCTGATAGCCTCTTCTACATCGTAAATCACTACTCTATTTCTGTAACACACAGAGATTATAAGTATTGTCGACTTACAATGCTCCATACATAGCTGAAAATTTTTATCAAGCTATATATGAACATAAATGTCAATCCAAGGTAGGCCCAACCGTATAAATGACCCCACTTTACTGGTAATGGAAGTGGGAAATCTTATATCTGGATCTGTGAGACAATTCGTAAGACTCATTCACTAAAATTTGAAAGATGTTCCCAACATTTTTAAAATTTTGAATATTTGTCAGCCAGAAAATTCTCAGCAGGTCTCATGTTGCTCATACATGTAACTCCAACCTTCACTGCAGACATTTGACAGTGGTTGCCTCACTTATTATTCACATGCTTGAGCATCTCATGCTTGGACTGATGTTCCTTGAACACTACATGATCTACATTTTGAATCGATGTCTTTTGAACTTGCAAATCATGTATGTACTCTATTCCTTCTTCACGCACATGTGTGTGTGTATATGTGTGCACGCGCGCATGCACATGCCATGAGCACACGCATGTATTCAATAACTAGATATAAGAGAGCACACATAAAAATAAGTTTCATGAGAAAGAATATGCATACTTGTCTCTGTCTAGTCCAGGGATGTCTGGGGCAATTATGGTCATCACAGCTATTCTATGCATGTGATCAGAAATCGATTCAGTTTCTTTCAATTCCCGATTCACCCATCCAGCTCGCTTGGTTGTCTTCGCAGGAAGGTGCCTCTGCAACCGTCTAGAGTTGTCTTGATAGCGCACCACAACAGAAGCTCCGTCCGGCGCGAGTTGTGATCCTCACACTGCCTTTCGACCTTTGCAGAAATTCTTTGGACTAAACTTTGCTGAAGATATTACAACTGTAAGTTCAAAACCTCCATTCTCATCTGAATCTTTCCCATTCGTTGCAAAAACAGAACAATGTCCTCTTGGGAATGCTTCTTCTATATATCGCACGACTTCTGTGTCAATAGCAGCACGATACTCCTCTACATAGGCAGATGGTAATTCACTGTCAGCTGCAGGTCTAACTCCTGTACAAACCTGCTTAATATGATCAATAGTAGCAACTTGCGCTGTCCTTAAGTCAATAAAATGATTAGCATCGATCTCTCCATCCTCACATACAATGACCTGTAGAAGCCAAATCTACCTGACCGCTTCCATCTGACATCTCAACAGAAAGCATATGTTCCTTGTTATACACTGGAAACGCCGCTTGGGCTGCTGCTTGGTAGATGTTGTCATTCAAAAGCACTCCTTGCAAGTCTTTAGCAACGTATTGAATCTCTCCGGGTGGAGATTTGAGCAGAAACCATTTAGCCAATGCTATTTTCTGTTCGTCGGAGAGCTCCTCTTCCTCTGCCCCGAGTGGATCCATGTTCTTACGATGCCCAAAAGAACGCGCCCTCTGCTGATGGCATAAGCCAGAGCCATTCTGAACTTTTCCTTCCTCCCCCCCGATATGACTCCTCTCTCCGAGATGTTCTACCACCGATTCTCTGATTTTCCTTAATGCGCAGACCCCGAAAATAAGTAACTTCCCGGCGCCCATAAAGAAAGCACATGCCCTCCTTTTTCCAGAAATGAAACGAAGCCTTCTTCTTCTTATTTGACACCTATTTTCTTTCTAAAAAAAACAGCCAAAGGAATGAGTGAAATGCGTTCTTCATTTTTCTAAAAGAAATTTCACAGATAATATTTACATTCTCTTTATAATTATCTTTGAAATAGGTTCTCACACACACAAATGCCCACGAAAATACACATACATACTTGTGCACATACATAAATTCATATATACTAACACACATATGCACACAAATTATTACACATGAATTCACACATACATGTATTCATTTTTAAATGGACTATTACTCATGCACTTACACATTTAAGCATATACGTGAAACACGCATGTGCACATATATGAACATATACATACACACGTACTCATGGATGCATTCACATGGGTGCATGGAAATTTGCGAGCATACACTTGGATATACACATGTGCAAATGCTCTTGCAAGTACAAGAAATATGTAAAGAGAAGCAATCCATGCTTCTTATCACCAATGTATTGCAAACAATGATCTCAAGCACTCATACATGATAAAAGCTATATATAAAGGATAGAAATCACCAGAGTCTATTAGATTCTTTATATGTTTGATTTGACTTCAACATCTTATCACCTTAATTCCTTCCAATGAGTAGCTTCCATCTTGCCATTGCAATCAGGAAAGTTAGCATCTTTAACAATTTCATTTGATTTTAGTGTACCTTTAGCAGAGCTATAAGATGGTGTTCCCTGCTTGACTATCAATCATGAATCCAAATCCTGACCACACCGCATTCTGACCAAAAACCATCTGAAAGGGAGTTGCATTGAGTACGGTCTTGTAGGCCACTCGATATGCCCAAACAGCGTGGTGTAACTGTTTGTCCCAATCTGAACATTTGTTGTTCACGAGTTTCGTCAGTACGTTACAAAGGATCTTATTAGTGCTTTCAGCCTGACCATTGGCCTGAGGATGATATGGTGCGGATTTCTTGTGAATCACCATAAAATCCTGTAACAAATATTCAATGACTTGGTTTAGAAAGTGAGTGCCTCGATCGCTCACTAACTCTATAGGCAGTCCATATCTTGTAAAGACATTCTCAAATAAGAATTTTGCAGTTGTGTGTGCATCATTCTTTTTCGTGGCTTTTGCCTCTACCCATTTCGTAAGATAATCTGTGGCAACAATAATGTATTCAGCATGTGTACCTTTTGTAGGGGGGTTAATGGGTCCTACAAAGTCTATACCCCACTTAGAAAATGCACGTCCGCCCATCATGGGTTTCAATGGCATTTCATCTCTGCGAGTAGGAAACTGAGTTCTTTGGCACACATCACATCTCTTTACATAGGTATGAGCATCCATGTGAAGAGTGGGCCACCATAATCCTGCAAAGAGGATGGCTTTGATTATCCTAACGGGTCCAAAATGACCTCCTGCAACACCTTGGTGTGCAGTCTCTAGTATGCTCAGATAATCGCTCTCATGAACACATTGTCTTAGATATCCATCTCGTCCTCTTTTGTATAGGTTATCACCAATAAGTGAATAATCTTGAGCTTCCTGCTCTAGACTGCGTTGTCGTGCTAAAGTCATTCCTTGAGGGAATGTCTTCGTCCTCAAGTATGTCACTAATTGTTCACTCCAGTCTGGTGTGAGAGACACGTGATATAGTGTAGCATGCTCTACTGGTGGTCTTTCACAACAGGCATGGCATTCTTTACACAACTTGTAGACCTCTGCCTCCATCGAAGGCCAATATACTCCTAATCTATGTAGAGTCTGCAATGTTCGATGTTTTGAATGATGTTGCTGTAGTGCACCTATGTGTGCTAATTGCAACCAATTCGCATGTTCTGATTCATCTACACAACAAGCAAGAATCTTTTGATTATCCTGTTTATATATGCTTCCTGCCATGATTTGGTATCTCTGAGACTTGGTAATCTCTCCTTCTTCGATCTTTATCCTAGGATTCTTGGGTCCGTAGGTGAGAATAGGGACTATAGGCTTAGCCCATTCTGGTGCTATCTCAAGGTTAAACAAATATGCATCTGGTAATTTGTCCACTATTCCTTGAGGAGCTTCTCCTGAGGTTAATCTCGAAAGGTGGTCAACTCTAAGATGTGTCTTTCCTTTCCTGACTACTACTTCAAAATCGTACTCCATGAGTAATAGAAACCAACGTATTAGTCGTCCTATGTTACATGGCTTGTTGACTAAGTACAATAGGGCTTGATGATCTGTAAAGAACTTGAATTTGTTGGCCAACAAGTAGTGCCTAAACTTCTTTACTGCGTAGATCATCCCTAATCCTTCTCGTTCCGTCGTGGTGTAAATTCTTTCTGCTGCGTTCAATTGTCTGCTCGCATAAGCTATGGGGAGATCCATATTACCTTCCTTCGTGGGTTGTGCTAACACACATCCTATGGCGTAATTGGATGCATCCACATGTACATGGAATGGCTTACTCCAATCTGGTGTAGTCAATATAGGTGCTGAGCACAAGCGTCGTTTAAGTTCATTGAATGAATTTTCACATTCATCTGTCCATTCAAAATTGGTTAAAAGAGAGTACAAAGGCTTGGCTATGATTGCATACATGTGTATGAATCTCCTATAATAACCGCAATGGCCCATAAATGCCTGTACCTCTTTGATGTTCGTCGGCCTAGGTAGATCTGCAATCACCTTCACTTTTTCCTCATCCGTAGAGATTCCATTTTTTGACACAATGTGTCCTAGAATTTTGCCTTGTCTGACCATGAAAACGCATTTTTCTGGGTTCAAACAAACCTGATATTCTCGACATTTGTCAAATATTTGTCTTAACTCTGGGATATGTGTCTGTCTTACATTTGAATGTGCACATAAGTCATCGACATAAACTTCCAAACTCTTGCGTAGGAATTCCTTAAAAACATGACACATGAGTCACTGGAAAGTGGCGGGTGCATTTGTTAAGCCAAATGGCATTACCCAAAATGCAAATATGCCCCATTCAATGGCAAATGCCGTCTTGTGTTGGTCCTCTGGAGCAATGGCTACTTGATTATAGCCTGAAAAACCATCAAGAAAGCTGTAAACTTCCTTGCCCGCAACTCTTTCCAATAGATGTTCTGTGATAGGAAGAGGATAGCTATCTCTAATCGTTGCGGCATTAACTTTTTTAAGGTTAATACACACACGCAATTTTCCATTCTTCTTGGGCACTACCACAATGGGAGATACCCATTCGGTATGCTCAATTTCATAGATGAATCTTGCTTCTATCAATCGATCTATCTTCTCTTTAATCTTCGCAGCGTAGTTATCATTGTACGTGTACGGTTTCTGTTTTGTCGGTTTTGCATCTGGAGTCATATATCTGGATCTATCTCCTCTTTAATCTTCGCAGCGTAGTTATCATTGTACGTGTACGGTTTCTGTTTTGTCGGTTTTGCATCTGGAGTCATATATCTGGATCTACTCCTTTCAAATCTTTGTAACTCCAAGCAAAAACATCTCTATATTCACGCAATAGGGCAACTAATTCTTCTTCTTCTTCCTTCGTCAAATCATGCCCTATGTATGTACATTTTTCTTCTTCTCCTTCTATGGCTACTATTTTTTTCTTGGTTTTCTCTCGGTTATCATATACTTGTCCGTCATTCGCCTTTCTATTAGGCATTCGTACCATGATTCTTCTATCTTCGATTTCATATTTCTTGAAGTTCTGGGGTACTTCAAACAAAGATTCTTCTTTTTCTGTCGTGGTTTCTTTCTTCTTTCTTTTCTTGCCTTCACTCTTAGTAGTCACTTATGTGGCTAATCTCACCTCATTCGTAATTTCCTTGTGTCTCTGAGGGTGAGTCTCTACTTCGTAGAAATATTCTTCCTCTGATGCAAATGGAGAGTCCATGATAATTGATTCTAAATCAAAATCGCTTGCATCCTCAAATGCATCAGTGTTAGGTTCACACTCTTCTAAAATTGCATCGCACATGATTGGCTCTATCGTGAAAACTGAAATGTCATAGCCATCCTCGTCACAGTGGGGAGTCCATTGTTCTTCATTGATGGCTACATCCATGGTTGCTAAGATTTCTGCCCAACCATGGGGTTCAAACTCTTCGTCAGGGAATACTATAGGCGCATAAGCTGGATCTTGAAGGGTTCATGGATTTTGTTCTGCACCTAAGGTCCTTGCTTCTAATCGTTCTTCCTCTTGTTTGGCTACTTTACACATCCATAAATGAGTATCCTCATGCAACCAAGAAGGATCTGATTCTAATGAGTGCACGGATTCCGTCTCTACTGGTGTCTTATGGATGGTATTCCATTGTATTGGGGGTACATCTCGATGTGAATAGTCTTTAAGATTGACTTTGGTAGTCACTCCTAAATGTTGCAAGTACAAAGAATTAGTTCCCCAATCTTGTACAATTTGCAACTGACGCATGAATGGTCGTCCCAATATCATCTCATAAGCATGATTTTTACTAAAATCACAAATGGCGAAAGTATGCTCAAATTCTACACCACAAGTGGTGAGAGATATGCCTTCTAGTAAGCCTAATGGTTTTTCTATGTGTCCGTCAGCCATTTGTAGCTTCATCCTGGTGGGTCTTAATGCTGGCTTACCCCAACGTTTCCATAAAGCGGTGGTAGCGATGGCTACTCCGGCTCCTGAATCTAAGATGGCTTTCGTGGTGTAGCCCTGATGGGTTATCGGAAGATAAGTGTTACCTTCCTCTCCTTCGCTTACATCTCCAATCTTTTCTACGGGTATCTCTGGTACCTTATTTTGTGATCCTATTTGTGAGGGAGTAGTAGCAAGCTCGGGGAATTGATTTGCTACATGTTTCCACAATTCTGGTTTTACCTTTAACAACTCCTCTAGAGTGAGATTACATTGTACTTTGGTATTCTTGATCACTTCCATGTTTCTAGGGATTACTGATTCTTCATTCCTCACTATTATCGTGGGTGCTCTCATATTAATAGACTTTGCTTCCCAAGTTCCTGTGAACTGAGGTAATTCTTGTAAAGAATTAGATTCAAAAGCTGTGTGTTCACTCAGTTGTTCCTCCTCTACCTCATCGTAAATAGAGGGGATGTCTTGGGGAAATTGTTCCTGCAAGTCATCTATTTCTTGAATAGGAGGATGGGTTCCTTGTTCTTTTCTCCACTTCTCTTCTTGGATTTCTCTCAAAAATTCATGTGAGTACCTATGTATGGAAGACAAATTGTCTTGACTTTCTGTATTGGGTACTTGAGATAGGGATGGTGCATTCCTTTCCTGTGTCTCTGGGACAATAGGGTTCCTATGCTGATTTTTTTTCTCTTTGCTCTCTATCAAGTATTCTAGCCTCTCCATTAGTCCTTGAAAGTGTAGTTCAGGTTTTGCCATGTTATTCCAATTAAGATATCTAGAGGCTTCGAACAAAGCTTGTGCTAGTTCTACCATCTTCATGCAAAGTTTAGTTCTCTCAATTTCTAGATCAGCTCGAGGGTAGTTTTTGCTCATTTTAGCTACCTGAGGTCCCTCTTTTAATCTAGTCTGATATGCACGAAACATCATGTCTAGATTTTCTGGTATGGGTTCCGCTAAAACTGATCCTGATTTTTGAGCTGGATTCTCTTGATTCAAGTCCTGTGAAGTCAATTCTAGGATTTTGGCTCTAGATTCCTTTAAACTTCCTTCCAACTCAGTTATCTTTTTACTCCATTTTCTCTTAATTCTTTCTCTAGAATCTTTCCAAGATTTTGTCTTTTTACTGCTAGATTCTGCAACTTCACTACTTCCAGCTACTTTCCCTTGATTAAGCTGTTGGTTCTGTAAGAGCGCCTGGGCTCTTGTGATAGCTTGGATAGGCACGTATGTAGGGTTGGATCCATCTACGTTATTTACAATACCTATCACGTTGATCGGTGTCACATTCGAAGCATTAACAGGGTTCTTAGGACAATCTTTGATTATGTGCTCTTTGCCACAATCGGCACAAAAGCCTTGTATATTATAGTACTGTGATTGTCCTGTCATCGGAGGATGTGGACAATCCCTTATGAAGTGATCTCCTTGGCACCTAAAGCATGGTCCTCTAGGGCCCTGTGGTCTCTGTTGTCTTAATTGGGGCCGTGGGTTTGGGTTTGTGTACATCACATTAGCATAATCTGGCTCCCAACTAGGTTCCATTGGTGGACTATCATAATGATATGTTTCTACGTGTTCTGGTGATTCTGTGTAATATGCGGGTGGACTATCTACATGCGTAGAGTCAAAACTGTTTGAGTGTGGGTCACTCTCTGTGATCAAAGGTGAAGAAGGCACTAAAGCCCTACTTAGGTTCTCTTCTGCAGCAGCGTATTTGACTGAGATGACATTCGCTGGTGGGGGTGGCTGCTGAGCTAAGACAGGTTGAGGTCTCTGTTGAGCTTGGTATGGGTAGTTCTGAGGAGGCCTATAGTAATAAGGCTGAGCATTGTGTTGGCCTTGATACCTACCTGGCTGCGGGTATGCTTGCGGGTAGTTCTGTCTCACTGTCTGTTTGTTGTATGGGCAGTCCTGAGTCATATGATTCGTGTATCTTCTCTCAATTATACAGTATTGGCCACTAGGGTTGGCTTGAGGTTGTGGTGCATTGGGACACACATTTGCCATATGATCACCACCACAGGTGTAACAACGCTTGTTCATTAGTATCCTAGGTTTACTAGAAACTCCTAGTTTCTGAGCCACTTTTTCTGCTAGGTCTTCTATTGAGCTAGAAAATTTCGTGGATGCTAGAGATGAACAGTCTTAGTCCTTATAGACCTTTGAGAGTTCTAACTCATCTCCTAAGTTGTCCTCAATGTCTATACAAATTCTTACACATTGTTCTAGCGTTCTGGGTTCTTTTAGGTACACGTAGGAGCGTAGTTTAGAGCTCAACAAGCCATCTAGAAACAATGACACTTGCTTGGCTTGTGAGGGTAGCTCTTGCATTGGACATCGTTCAACATATTGTCTAAACCTACGTCCCGCCAGTCTGACTATTTCCTGAGGGGTCTGTTTAAAGCTATGAATCAACGAAGACGTGTCATGTCTGATTCCACTTTTAGAGAATTCAGTGATGAAGGACTCTAAAAAGCGATGGATGTCTCTAAATTGCCTTTGTTGCAATGGTTGGAACCAGTTAAAGTGGTATTTTTTAACGTTAGTCCAAATGCATTGTATTGCGTGAACATGTCTTCGACTTGTTCTGCTCTTAGTACTTGCTTGAATTCTGCAACATGGTCATAGGGATCTCCTGTCCCATCAAAGTAATTTTTCATGGATTTCACTAACTGAGTGGGTCTCAATATTCTTGCGTGTTCACATGGTCTAGGTAGAGTAAAATCATCTCTACCACCTGGTATTCCATGATCTCTTTGTCTATCCGCTCTATTAGTGTCCGTGGTTGTTCTATCTCTTCCTATGGGATGAGTGAAGCTTACTTCGGGTCTTTCTTTATTCTTTTCTCTTTGATTTCCAAGGGCTGAGGATGTTCCTGCCCCTTGTTGACTTGTATTCATGTTCGTTCTAGATGGAGGGAATACCAATTCACCTCTCCATGTGTATGTGTTTTTAGCGTGGTCAGGCACCACAAAGACTCTTTCTGAAGTCTCATCCAGGTATACAACCTTTCCAGGTGTATCCGGGTCCTTGAACTCGTATATCGTGATGATACCTACCTCACTAAGTAGTTATGTCTTGTATCTCCAAAAGGCTTCATCAGTTTCTTTATTTACAAACAACTCTATGCTTCTGTTGTCCTGAGGGATCCATTCTGGGATTAGTACTCCTGTCAATACAGATTTCCCTCTAGGTGTTCTAGGCTCTTTTAATGGTTCCTTTCCTTGAGATTTAGTTTCCGTCTCTAGCTGAATCACGCCAAACTCATTGGTATTGTTTGGCTGCGTACTTAAGATGTACATTGTTCCTTCCTTGTCTATGTACGCGTCTCTCTCAAATTTCACCACTGGACGTTCCAATCCAATGGGTTGATCGGGGTTGTGCATTTGCACCACTTGCCTTCGCAAACCATCCTCATAGATGCGAGCACCTAATCGCTTGGTTCGGAGAAACTCTAGTTGTGTTCTATAGGGTCCTTCTGGTTTTTCTAAATAGGCTACATTTGACCCTTCTTCTGGTCTTTCTGCGCTAAATGCCAATTCTGAATCACTATTATCTGAGCTCTCGTAGGGATAACTAGTGTTCAATTGTTGAGCCCACGATCGTGCAGTAGTTCTTACACTTGCCTCTGATGATCTAAGGCTTCGTCGGTCTGACTTACCTATATGTTTGCCCGATCTAAGGTTCATTAATTTTCTTCCTTGCACTCTCAGTACACGCTTAGATCGTCTGGAATTCGACTTTCCGTGGGACTTTGAGTTCTCGTTCCGTCAGACTTATGTTCTTTCCTTTAGGTTTTCGTGTCACACACCTTTATCTTTAGTCTTGGACTTGATAAATTTAATTCTCTTGAACTTGAGGCGTTCTTATCGTCTTAAATCCACAATACTAACGTTTATCTTAAGCTACGAATTGACTGAGGGGGTTGAGTAATCTTCCAACCTCGAGTCAGCTTTTCTGGTTGCTCTAATGCCCAAGAAGCCGCGCTTCCCAAGCTTTATGCCCTTCACTGCCTTGCCTTGGTTGCCCTTGATTGCCCTTGCTAGACCTGGAAAAATCCAATATTAGACCAATTCACAATTGGATGATCAAGCACTTGAGTATATACACCTTTTAAGTCCCTTCCCTTTTGCCCAACTTTTTAATGCTTGCCCCCTGGCTTTCTAGTCCCAAACTAGGTCAACCTCAAAATAGTTTATCCAAATATGAGCTAAGGGGTCTCCTATGAATATAATCACCCAAAAAATTTCCCAAAAATAGCCCCAAAATTGGCCAAAAAATGAAACCCTAAAATTTGCGATGGGGGTGCACAATCGCGATGGCGTGAGACAATCGCGATGGTCTGGGACCGTCGCGATGGCGTGAAGGTGAACAATCGCGATGGTCTGAAGTGCACGGTCGCGATGGCTCGATCAGGCAGACAATCGCGATGGCGTGAGTGTGAACCGTCGCGATGGCTCGATCAGGCAGACAATCGCGATGGCGTCAGTCAACGGTCAACGTGAACAATCGTGATGGTCCAAAGTGAACCGTCGCGATGGTCACAAATGCGATGGCTTGAGCCAATCGCGATGGTCCGGGCGCGATGGCGTGAGCCAATCACGATGGTCCAAAATTCGAGTTGTCGCGATGGTCTGAGGGTATCGTCGCGATGGCGTGAAGTGTGAACCGTCGCGATGGTCTAGCTTGCCACGTGGCAGCGTCGACGCGATGGCGTGAGCCAATCGCGATTGTGTGGGGTCAACCGAACAGTCGTGATGGTCCACGAACCGTCGCGATGGTCCAAATGAATCGTCGCGATGGCGTGAGACCGTCGCGATGGTCCAACCGAGCCGTCGCGATGGCGTGAGCCAATCGCGATGGTGTGACACAATCGCGATGGTCTGAGACCGTCGCGATGGTCCACCAAAATGCAATTTTTTGAGATGCAGCTATGGATTCCTATACACGCAGGGGTCGCCTACACGGTGGTGAACTCGCCTTCCTCAAAATCCGAACTTTGCAGACCATCGCGATGGTCTGACACAGTCGGAAATTTCTGGCAGAAACTGAAAATTTTACCTTTTCCAAGCTTTCCTGATGCACTGGAGCTCTATACCTGCAAGAAAACTCAAGAAAACAAAAGTACACACAAGCACAAAAGCTCTCTCTCACTCTCTCGCATGCACAAATGAGGGGAAATGAGGAGAATGGATGGATATGGTGAATTTTTTGATTTTTTTGGAGATGAAGATGATGATGCGGTGATGAAGATGGAGTGTGGGGGAGGTGAAAAACATTAAAAACTAAGTAAAAACAACAACAAAAACTGAAATTTTTACCTTCCAACGCTACTTCTTGCTATACTCTTACCATCACACATTCGTCCTAAACTCGATCCCCGGCAACGGCGCCAAATTTGGTGTTGCTCTAGCACAATGGTAAGTACCACGTTAAGAAGCTTCACCTCCTTAATTGTCAATCCGCGGAAGAGATAGGAGTGATATGAAGATCGTGAATGTGAGATGAAGTGAGAGTGAAGGTGAGAAGCACAAAGATGCACACACACATACACACACACTACGAAGAGACAACCAAGACACAATGGAAGGTGAGAAATTAGCTCTATTGCTCAAGAACACTATTACAAGCTCAAAATAACTCTAAGCTCAAACAAGCTAACCTCAAAAATGAGCTCTCTAGCTCTTTTTATAGTTTCTAGACTAGTTTTGACCGGTTTCACATCTAGTGACTGGCATAGTTAAAAAATAGGTCCTAGATGCTATTTGAAAGGGTAAACGGTGTCTAAAAATAACGAAAATTGATACGCTTGTTCTACCTAAGCTCCTCAATCTCGAGGACTCCTCGGCTTGCACAAAATGGAGCTATGGATTACAAAATGGGGTTTTCTATGTTACATATGTTACAATAGTGATAAAAATCACTGTTGGAGGTTTTTGGAAAGTATTTGAAAACATAATTCTTTGAAAAAAGATTTGATTGGCTCCCTGCTCCGTCGTTACATGCTTCCGCGTCTTCTATGCCTCTGTCTGCTTCCAACAGGATGCACATATAGGATATGTTTTGGATGCTCATGATTCTCATATATATCATAATTTTATTGATCATGTGGATGCTCTTATGGAGCACACTTTGGATGATCAGCTAGATGCTTTAAAGCATGATATGGATGCTCATGTAGAGCATTGTGATGATACTCTGTTAGAGTTTGATCATCAATTTGATCTTGGTGTTGATGTTGTGTGGTTAGCTCATGTGGAGCATGATGATACATTTGGTGTGGTAGAGCAGGATAGCTCTTATGATACACATTGTATGCCAGAGCATACTAGCTCTCGGGATGCATAGCTAGATACATCATTGGTTGAGAGGATGACTAATTTGGATTTTGATGAGTCAGCGATCATGCACTCATTCTTGGATTCGCTCATGCCAGATGTTGACACAGATATTTCAAGACGTGTTGGTCTTGACAATGGTGCTTTGGATGCCTTGGATATAGGCATGGATAACATGCGTAGGTTAGCCAAGATAGCACATGTTTCATCAGCATTTGGGAGTCTAATGTGTTGGGAGTGATGGTTGGATGCACTCAAGAGATTGAGTTGGTGCTGCTATACCTGCTTCACACCAGCCCTCCTTTGATTCCAGATATGCTTAGTACACACCTTGAGCTTCCAAATGATACCAAGAAAGCATATATGTACTTTGCAAATGATATGTGTAGTGACCAAATCAAAACAGATAACTTGGCACTTCAAAAATCAAGAAAAACTTTCTATTTCTGTAGTGACACCTGCTCAGTCTTTCACTTAGTGTGACCAGCACACTAACAAGTGATCTAATTCCTTCTGGACATATTAAATTAGCTTAACAAGCTACCATTTGCAAGTGGAATGAGAAGAAATGATAAACTACTCACTGAGAAATCAATTTAGCAAACTTGTAGTTACCCCCGATATTTTAGGAATTCTGCAGACACAGACCAGTGTGCACTTCGAGTGCGATTTCTCCGAGATGGCTGATCCTTTGGCCTTGAGATTTTGTAGGCATGTAGTATGCTTAGAGCTGGTTCCAATGTGCTTTGAATCACTTGATTTGGTTGAGAAACCACCGAGATATGGCTTGTAGAAGTTGACAAACTTGGAGTAGATGACTCAGACAAAATCAGAGATAATGAATGTAAGTATTTGTATTATATCATATGAATGTACATTCCCATTGGCATGATACACATAGCACAATGGTACTCAGAGGTGTAAGCTATGGTGTAGACCTCACACACTCAATGAATAGTACAGAACAGCCTCGGGATTAGTGAAGAACACCCGCGGCTTTTGACTTGTAGCTTTTATAGGAGTTGAGTGATAATTTGAATTTGAATTCAAATCAATCTCCTAGAATCTTTCACCTAAAAGTTGATTGAGATATTCCCTCAATCAATCAACCTATTTTCCACGACTTAAAGGAGTAGATGTGATTACATAAGATTCCAAGTGATGTAGAATTTTACAAGGAGTAAAATGGTAGGAACTTATAAGCATAAGTTCCTATGGTTCTTCTCACATGTTTAGTCTTCAAGAATAAATCCAAGCCAAGTGTGAAGGCTTGAGTTTTACTAACATCTTCAAGGGTTCCAAGCCAAAGGTGAAGGCTTGAAATGCACCAACATAATGTATGAGTTATTATGCTCGAGAGTAGATACTATAGTTGCTATTGGAGCATTTGCAATTGGAGTTGTCAGTCGTTTGGTGATTGACACTCGCATAGAGCGAGTGGAAGCTTTGCAGGAACTTCATCAGTTCTTGCATCAGTCAAATGTGAGCTCGACTCTCATCGATATGAGTCTAGAGTAGTTTGAGGTGCATGGATACACCTTGTTCGAGGCAGTTGGTGTAGGCAGATCTGGATGGGTTGAGAACTGAACTCTTCCTATACATTATTCTATAGTCCTACATCATTTTTGTATGTTTTACCACTTATGGTCACATTGACCCTTAAGTGGGAGATTTTTGAGGATGTAAGGATCATATGACCTACCCCTATATTCATATATATACATTTATAGAGCATTTTCTCAAGAGAGATCATTATGTGGGTTGTGAGGCTCCCATGCATGTGTGTGCATCTCTCTTCTCCTCTCTCTCTCCCTCCATCGCCTCCTTGCTCCTCTTGTTCTGCACCAAAACCCTTCATTGTCTCTCTTCTCTTCTCTCTTTTCTCTTCTCTTCTCTCTTCTATCTTCTCTCTTCTCTCTTCTCACTTCTCTCTTCTCTCTTCTCTCTTCTCTCTTCTCTCTTCTCTCTTCTCTCTTCTCTCTTCTCTCTTCTCTCTTCTCTCTTCTCTCTTCTCTCTTCTCTCTTCTCTCTTCTCTCTTCTCTCTTCTCTCTTCTCTCTTCTCTCTTCTCTCTTCTCTCTTCTCTTCTCTCTTCTCTCTTCTCTCTTCTCTCTTCTCTCTTCTCTCTTCTCTCTTCTCTCTTCTCTCTTCTCTCTTCTCTCTTCTCTCTTCTCTCTTCTCGCTTCTCTCTTCTCTCTTCTCTCTTCTCTCTTCTCTCTTCTCTCTTCTCTCTTCTCTCTTCTCTCTTCTCTCTTCTCTCTTCTCTCTTCTCTCTTCTCTCTTCTCTCTTCTCTCTTCTCTCTTCTCTCTTCTCTCTTCTCTCTTCTCTCTTCTCTCTTCTCTCTTCTCTCTTCTCTCTTCTCTCTTCTCTCTTCTCTCTTCTCTCTTCTCTCTTCTCTCTTCTCTCTTCTCTCTTCTCTCTTCTCTCTTCTCTCTTCTCTCTTCTCTCTTCTCTCTTCTCTCTTCTCTCTTCTCTCTTCTCTCTTCTCTCTTCTCTCTTCTCTCTTCTCTCTTCTCTCTTCTCTCTTCTCTCTTCTCTCTTCTCTCTTCTCTCTTCTCTCTTCTCTCTTCTCTCTTCTCTCTTGTCTCT
The DNA here is from genome assembly GCA_020310875.1 of Ceratopteris richardii. Taxonomy (NCBI): domain Eukaryota; kingdom Viridiplantae; phylum Streptophyta; class Polypodiopsida; order Polypodiales; family Pteridaceae; genus Ceratopteris; species Ceratopteris richardii. Next base: position 188,272,507 of record CM035413.1, read on the forward strand.
TCTCTCTTCTCTCTTCCCTCTTCTCTCTTCTCTCCTCTCTCTTCTCTCTTCTCTCTTCTCTCTTCTCTCTTCTCTCTTCTCTCTTCTCTCTTCTCTCTTCTCTCTTCTCTCTTCTCTCTTCTCTCTTCTCTCTTCTCTCTTCTCTCTTCTCTCTTCTCTCTTCTCTCTTCTCTCTTCTCTCTTCTCTCTTCTCTCTTCTCTCTTCTCTCTTCTCTCTCTTCTCTCTTCTCTCTTCTCTCTTCTCTCTTCTCTCTTCTCTCTTCTCTCTTCTCTCTTCTCTCTTCTCTCTTCTCTCTTCTCTCCTTCTCCCTTCTCCGTTCTCTCTTCTCTCCTCTCTCCTCTCCTCTCTCCTCTCTTCTCTCTTCTCTCTTCTCTCTTCTCTCTTCTCTCTTCTCTCTTCTCTCTTCTCTCTTCTCTCTTCTCTCTTCTCTCTTCTCTCTTCTCTCTTCTCTCTTCTCTCTTCTCTCTTCTCTCTTCTCTCTTCTCTCTTCTCTCTTCTCTCTTCTCTCTTCTCTCTTCTCTCTTCTCTCTTCTCTCTTCTCTCTTCTCTCTTCTCTCTTCTCTCTTCTCTCTTCTCTCTTCTCTCTTCTCTCTTCTCTCTTCTCTCTTCTCTCTTCTCTCTTCTCTTCTCTCTTCTCTCTTCTCTCTTCTCTCTTCTCTCTTCTCTCTTCTCTCTTCTCTCTTCTCTCTTCTCTCTTCTCTCTTCTCTCTTCTCTCTTCTCTCTTCTCTCTTCTCTCTTCTCTCTTCTCTCTTCTCTCTTCTCTCTTCTCTCTTCTCTCTTTTCTCTTTTATCTTCCATCTCATCTCTCATCTCTGCTCTCTCTTCTCTCTTATCTCCTCTCTTCTCTCTTCTCTCTCTCTCTCTCTCTCTCCCCTATCCTCTCTCCTCTCTCTTATCTTCTCTCTCCCATCTTCTCTCTCCTCTCTACTCTCTCCTCTCCTCTCTCCTCTCTCCTCTCTCCTCCTCTCTCCTTTCTGCTCTCTGCTCTCTGCTCTCTCCTCTCTCCTCTTTCTTATGTCCTCTTTGCTCTTTGCTCTCTGCTTTATCCTCTCTACTCTCTCACATCTCTCCTCTCTCATCTTTCTTATCTCCTCTTTGTTCGTTTCTCTCTGTTCTATCCTCTCTACTCTTTCTCCTCTCTCCTCTCACCTTTTGTTGGTGATATAAAGGTCATGTAACCCTACCGCTATAGTGTTATAAATGCATCTTTTATAAAGCATTGTATATGATGATCATTATGTGATTTTTTAGGCTCCGACACAAGCATGCACATCTCTTCTTCTCCTCTATCTTTCCTTCCATCTCCTCCTTTATCTCCTTGTTCAGCCTATAAAGGGATTCACTAGTATGAGATCTTGTTGAAGGGTTAGGTGCAAGGAATTTTAATCTAAGATTGATGCAAAAGAGGTGAATCTACAAGTCAACATCGTCTTAATACCAAAGATTAATCTACAAGTGAAATGCCTCATTGTGCCTATCTTCATATAGGTCTACTAACATTCACCTATGGAAAGATTAAGATCCTCATATAGATGCTTATGTAGAGCATTCTTGGGACGCTCATGATGTATATGTAGAGCATGATTTAGTTGATTATGTGGATGATCATGTGCATCACACTTTTGATGATCGATTGGATGCTCATTTAGAGCACAATATGGATGCTCAAGTAGAACATTGTGATGTTACTCGATTAGAGATTATTTATGAGATGGACATTGGTATTGGTGTTGTGTACTTAGACCATATGTGTTAGAAGATCAGAAGCATCAATAGACAAGAAGGCCAAAGAAAAGGATTAAAAAGATCAAGGAGATGTAACCATTATGCAGATCTAGAAAAGAATAGGCCTAATCAATTTTTCATAAGTTATTTTCAACCAAGAGTAATTTTGTTCACTACATCAACATTGTAAATATCATTTTTTATAGCTTTAGCTCCATTTTGTTCAAGCCAAGGAGTCCTCGAGCTTGAGGCTACTAGAAGTAGCCACATGCTAATTTTCATAATTATTAGGTTCTATTTGAGCCCTCAAACAAGATGTGGAACCTAATTTTTAACTAGGTTGAACACTAGGTCTGGAGAGGATCAAAGCTAGTGAAAAATATAAAAAGAGCTAGAGAGCTCATTTTTGACGTTGGCTTGGTAGAGATTGAAGCTTTTGTAATAGAGATCCTTTTGTAATTGAAAGCACTCCATTGTTCTTCTTTTTGTTCTTGCCTTGTGTGAGCATGTGTGTGTATGTGTGTGCATGCTATTATGCTTCTCACTCATGCACTTGTGCCTTCACTTGCTCATGGTCATCATATGAGTTCTCATGTCTCCATGGATTGACATTTATGAGGTGGCTCTCCTCACGTACGTACTCACCATTGTGCTAGAGTGACAAAAATTTTGGCACCGTTGCCAGGGAACGAGCCTTGAGGATGAGCTTGTGATGGTAAGAGGTAGAGTTGTCTCGTTGGAGTCATAGGTAATTTCTTTATTTTTCACTTTTTTTTTTTACTTTCTTCATCATCATCGTAATCACCATCATCATCCTCACCATCTTCCACCTCCATCTCCATCTTTGCTGAATTTTCAATTTTTTGGTCATATTCCCTTCCCCACCTCATTCCCCTCATTTCATTTGTGAGAGAGAGTGAGAGAGAGCTTGTGTGCATTCATTTTCTTATTGTTTGTGAGCTTTTGCCGCAGATTTCGGTTGTATCATCATCTCTAGCAGCTTGCAGAGGTATTGACAAACCTCTGCATAGTTTCCAAGATGATGACCTCTGTCTGTTGCGATTGTTGGAAACAATGTCCCATTGGTTAAAGTTGATCAAAATTTATCTCAGTTTCCAGCATGTATAGACTTTTGTATGAATCCTTGTACAACCAAAAGCATGGGGCCACTTGGCTAAGTCATGATCCTCTCATCTCAATGGTCTAGGTTCAAGTCCGGTGAGCGACAGGTATCATAGCTTTAGGGTTTTGATATCAGAACATTCAGGCTCTTATATTCACAGGTTCCCAGACTTCTAGGTTTACAACATATGATTTAAGAGCATCTTCTAACATTTGACATTTGACATACACACTTAATCTAGATGAGTAAAGATTTGAGAATTAGACAATTCGGTCACATGTTTATTCATCAGTATGGAGTATGAAGTTGATGATCTATTAGCAGCTGAATACTACTGTAGAGTATGTACAAAAGTATTGTTTGAAGACCAAGACTTGATGAAGAGAAGGTTACTTCAAATTCAAGAAAAAACAATGGTTTGGAGAAGATGAAGGAATCAGATGAACATCAAATCACAGGTATCAGTTTCTACTATCAGATTATCATTTGCAGGTCATATCTTAGAAGAGCAGTTATGAAGAGATTTGAAGGATTCAAGGAGTGCTTTTATACACTTTTATTATTTGAAAGTTAAAGGCTACATCAAAATAGGTATCTAGAGGTTTTTCTAGAGAGTTTTGAGAGATCTCTTTCATGGCAAAAAAGTTCATATAAGAAGACAAATGTGGAGAGCATCAGTTTTGTTTTCAGCCAATCTTGTAAGTTGGTTGGATATCCAGGTACAAAATTTGATCTAGAGAGGTAACTCTAGAAAGATAATTCAGCCAACTCAGGGAAAAGGTTGGTGAATTCAGTCAATATCAGTCACATGTGAAGCAAAATTTTGATTCAGAGATATGAGGACATGATAAAACATGATTCTATGTTCACTTCCATTTGTATACCATGTTTGTTTTGTCTCTTACTCTTAGCACTAGAGGAAGATAAAAGTTCATTTGAAGAAGTTAATACTTCAAGATGAAGAAAACAAAAGGAATGGAAGAGAAGTTTGAAGATGTTGATATAATCATCAAGTGGAAGAAAGATGCAGAAGAAGAAAGTCCAACATTTCCGAAAGAAAAGTAAGAACTCCTTTTCTCTTATATTTTCCATATACTTTTCCTATTTTATCCTCTACATCCAAAGACAAGTCTATGAGAACATCTCGTGTGAAGATAGTCTAAAAAAGAAGCAGTTTCTTGTTTTGCACTATACTTGGTCATGCTTTAATAGGTTTAGACAAAGAATTGCATTGAGAGAAAGAAAAGCAGCAGATATCAAAGACGACTCATATATGTATGAGTTATGTTTTATGTTGAAGATTTTTTAAAGCAGGCAGCTTATATGTTCCCTCAAAGAATTCTTGGAGTGTCAATACAAAGCTACTTGGTATATGACAAGTTGCAGAGAAGTATATTTCTTCTTTATCTAACTCTTGAGGTTAAAAGAGTTTTTTGTAGCAGATGTTGAAGACTTGGATTGAGGTTTTGTGTTTGGAAAGGTTAGCTCATATTCAGTATTTTTAGAAACTTAAAAAAAATCAGTTTTTTGATGTACCAGTCAGTTGGAGAATCTACTTTCTATGATTGTCTAGATTTTTTGGATACATGCTTGTATTCAAAAAGGTGTTCCATCAAATCCTATCACTTGATTGAGAAGTGGAGTTAGCCAGAGGAAAGTCAAGCAGGTATTATCACATTTCACCCGGGAAGAATATGAAAAGATGAAGTATCAACTTGCACCTTTTGGACTTCTCAAGCTGAGAGTTTATCCACTTATGTTTCAAGTAGAATTTGCAGATTCTTGGAAGGATTTGGTTAAAGAAAGTTTTACAACTTTGTGAGAAACATGGACACTTAGAGACATTCAGGTAACAAATCAAACATTTAGTCATGAAGGTTTGATGAGAGCAGATTCTACACAGGTATTTTGTTGGAAAGATCATAGATCTTGTAAGATCTTGATAGATCTTGATAGATCTTGTATGATCTTGGATGATCTAGATAGAACATGTAAGATCTTGAGTATTTATGAGTCACTTGTCTATCCTTTGTTTGAGAAGGTTCTTAGCATTGGAGGAAGTAAGTCAAAGATTCAAATTTGTGTTGCAGAGGAATAGAAGAAGATACTTGTTATGTTGCAAAAGGTTATGAATCCTAAAATGCTTTCAGCAAGGTTTTTATGATAGATCAGCTAACCTTATTCTATAATTTGGGAAGCTGAGGAATGACAGGGAAAGCTATTGACATATGTATAGTGCTAATAAAAAGGGTTCATAGATTTTTGTTTCAGATACAGGTATTGATTACTGAAGATCAGATTTACTGGAAGAAGGAAGACGTTCCCAAATTCATAAAGTCTGATATATTTGAAGAAATATGGATACTATTGTTAAATCATCTAGGGGGTGATGAAACATGAAGAGTTATTTTTTAACCATATGTGAAAGAATGTAGAGTCATACCTATAAGGATTCCAGGTATTCCTATATTTCCTTTGTTAGTTTCTCTTTATGTTCTAGCTTTCTAAGAAGAAGGAAGAAGGAGAATGTCTGGAGAAAGTTCCTGTTAGGTGTTCGTGTTCAGGAGAAGGCTCCAGAGTTCTATTGAAGAGAAATTTGATATTTCAGACAAGTATGTTTTAAAGGTGCGCACATATATGTTTATACCAAGTTCTGTAGGAAAGAGGTATGAAGGATTTACACATTGAACAAGGAAGATGACATCATAGATTCTTTGATGTAGAAGATCAGTTGTCCAACTCAAAAATCCCCATCAAACCTTTGGACTTGAACACCCAATGGTTAAATTCAAAGAGGGTTCATATATTGATGAGCAAGGAACCATGTATGTGGTCATGAGCTTACTAGACAGGATAGATGAATTCGAAAATGTCATTCGCGAGAATGAGATAGGAGACCTAGAGCAAGGAAACCTAGGACAGGAACCTAGGACTCCTTGAGCCAAGTTTGTCTTGAATAGAGTGATTACTCCAGAGTGGGTTCCCCAAGACAACAAAAGAATAGAACTATTCTTGAATAGAGAAATGGAGGAAGCTTTTTGGAGATTCAAGATAGATCAACTTAGTGAAATAGGTAGAGTCACCACGTACGAGTTCAAAGATCCCAAGATACCAAGCAAAGTTTTCTATCTAGATAACACATCAGAGAGAATGTTCTTGGTAACATAGCATGGTAGGCATGGATATGCTTGGAAGGGTGAATTGATTTTCCCTCCACCAAGATCTAATGTTTCACATGGCCTCCAAGGAGCAGGATCATCCCAGGCTCATGAAACATAGAGGGAGATAGTTAGAGAGAGACCTAAAGTGAGCTTTGCAAACCCCTTAGGAAGAGAGAAGTTAGGATTAGATGTAGAAAGAATAGATTAGGAGAGACACAGAAATCCAAGACATCAAAGAGGCATGGATGAGTATCCCTTGCCTAGGCCTAGATAACACCCTAGAATCTTGAGGCCTACCCAACTAGTTAAATCCATGAAGAATTACTTTGATGGCACTGGAGATCCTTATGATCATGTAGTAGAGTTTAGACAAGTTTTGAGAGTGGAAAAAGTTGAGGACCTATTCACTCAATAGAATGCCTTCGATCTACTCTCAAGAACAGTGCCTTAACATGGTTTCAACCAATACACCAAGGTCAGTTCAGAAATATAGAACAGTTGCTAGAAGCATTCATTATTGAATTCTCTAAAAGTGGCATCACCCACAATACTTTATCGCTTATACATAGCTTCAAACAAGCCCCCAAGAAACATTTCGCCTTGTAGGAAGATGATTTAGACAATACTTAGATAGATGATAGATTCCCTATTCCAAAGTTACCTGCACTAGCCAAACAAGTGGCCTTATTCCTAGATGGTTTGTTTAGTACCAAATTGAGATCTTATGTGTACTTGAAGGACCCTAGATCCATAGAAGAGTGTGTATGCATGTGCATAGAAATTGAGGATTATTTGCATGATGAATTAGAGCTTTCAAAAATCTATAAAGATTCAGATAGCTCTACTAGCCTTGCTTCCAAACCATCTACATATATTGAGGAACTTGCAGAGAAGGTAGCTCAGAAGTTAGGTGTCTCCAGCAAGAAAATGCCTAGATTTTTCTCTATGAAACGATGCTATATTTGTGGGGGAGATCATATGGCTAATGTGTGCCCAATCATGGTGCAACCCCAAGAAAACCCTAACAGTCAATACTGCACCCAATAGAAAGAAGGTATACTAATCACACTGCACAAGATTGCCCATATAACAAGCAATTGGTTAGGCAAAATTATCCTCAACTATGTCCAGAACAGGGGAGATACTAGAATTACTAACCACCACAGTAGTATGTTAGGCCCCAACAACCCTACCAACCGCCCTATCAAGTGCAACAAAGACCTCAACTAGTGTTAGTGCAACAACTTCCATCTCTAGCCAATGTGATCGTAGCGAAGTATGCAGTTGCTAAAGGAAATTTGAATAGAGCCTTAGTGCCAGCATCACCAATGATTTTAGAAAGTGACCAAAATAATCACAATTTTGACTCGACTCATATGGATAGTGTTGACAGTCAAGGTCACAAACAAGCATAGAAGCGCATTCATGAAGTGGACACACAAGAAGAAGGAGCATGTAGGGAGCTCCAAGAAGCACATGTCAAATTTTCAGAAGAAATCCCTATAAAAATAGTGATTTTTATCACTAAAAACCATTGTAAATACCATTTTCTATTTCTACAACTCCATTTTGTTCAAGCCAAGGTGTCCTTGAGCTTGAAGAGTATTAGAATTATCATCCTACCAATTTTCATAATTTTTATACTCCGTTTGAGCCCCCAAATAAGCCCTGGAGCCTAATTTTTAACTATGCCAGACACTAGGTCTAGACAGGGCCAAAACTACTCAAAAAACTATAAAAAGGGCTGGAGAGCTCATTTTAGGGGTAGCTTTTTGTAGATTTGAGCTTTTGTAAGAGAGTTCTTTTGTAATCAAAGTCCTTCCATTGTTCCACTCTTTGTTCTTACCTTGTGCGTGTGTGTGTGTGTATGTGTGTGCATGTGTGCTTTCACTCATGCACTTGTGCACCTCACTTGCTCTTGGTCTTCATACCAATCCTCACGTCTCCACGGATTGATATTTATGAGGTGAAGCTTCTCACGTTGGTACTTGCCATTGTGCTAGAGTGTTGATGTTGTAGTAAGGAAAGACCAAAACCCTCACCACCTTGCATGGAAGCAAGAAGGAAGGCTCAAGAGTGACTCTCCTCTCATCTACCCTTACCTCCCACATGTTCAAACCATTGGCATCAGCCCCATGCTATGCCACATGCTTGAAAACAAGGAGAATAGGGAGTCAAGGATCCTAGTCTATGAGGAAAATACAAGCAAATGCAACTACTCTACTCACACAAAGGAGAGACATGCATAGGCACACACACTCCACTCTCACACACTCACAAAGACACAAATACATGTAAATGTAACTAGTCTTGGAGTAGATGAGACCCTTCTTCCATTGATAAGAGATATTACATGAGAGCACATCGACCAAAAACTCCCCTCTTTATGAAAAAGGGCTTCTATATATAGGCTAACTCTATTCCCCATGTGCTCCTTTGAAAAGTCAAAAAGTGGATCTCTCCTTAGAAGGGCAAAAAGGGTGAAATATGAAGAGTCTTCTATACTAAGGCATAAAGAAATATTAAAAAGTGCCCTAAGAGAGTGTTCACATGTGACACTCAAGTATATACAAGGAGGGTTATTCTCATGGTCGAGGGAGGGTTCTCATGCACAATTGAGGATGTGTGCATACCCTACAACCCAACACTCTACCCCCTCTAGTCTTTGTCGTCCTCGACAAAGCTAAAGAAGAAGAGCATACATAACTGAACTGGTCCAAGTTGGAGTCTTCAAGTCTGAAAATCTTCAGGTCGTCAAAATATGCAATTCTTCAATCTGGAAGGCTTCAGACAACAAATCTTTAGTCTTTACTTCAATCTGCAAATCTTCAATCTTCAAAGCTGGGCAACACAATCCCCTTGGGGGGCAGTCAACCCAGCATGCATCCCATTGTGTAGTCCCATGTAGGATTGTTGAAGCCTTTGCAAGGAGCTCCTAAACCTGAAATTTAAAACATACATAGAGCAAGTAGACTACTTTTGAAAAATGAAGTATACTATAAACATTCACTTCCAAATTTAGTTTCCACTTCAGGGAGCATCCATTCCTAGAAGACATTGTTCTTGAGAGAATTCTGCATGAAAATCTTCTTGTCCCTGCAATCCAAAAAATGATAGCCCAAAAAAGCAAGGAGCCCAGTAAGGATTAATAGTGCCTATCTCTTATATCTCTGTGATGCCAAAATCTATTATTTCCAAGTTAGTGTGTGACATATTGCAATGTATGGCATGAGATGAATGTGGTTTCATGATTAACTTATGTTCTTGTCATCCTTTATACTATGCTAATATCAACAAGCTTACTAATTAGCATGAGTATTATGCGTTCTCAAAATGATTAGACAATAGTGCAACATTATGAAGACTATCATTCTACAAGCATTCATGAAATTCAAACAGCTTATCCAGAGCTATTCCTACAAAGCACAATAGCAAATCATCTATAAGAGGTAAGAAGGATCAATGTTGAAGTTCTGAGTGTACTGGCCTGCAATGCAATATAAAAAATAAGCCTTAAATGAGCGTTTGTGAAACTAGAGTTACTTCCCTAGCAAAAAACAATCACTCAATCCTTTTGTGACTTTAGTTCAGAACAGGTTTGAATCAAAAATTTCACCCCCTATGTGCATGTTCACCTGTAAATTTCCTTTGAAGACTACATGCTCACATCACAAAAAACATTTTGAGGTACAAGAATTATGCACTCAACCTCCCATATATTTAAGCCATTGTCATGAGGCACACAAGGAGGACAAACAAGGTCAATCATTCATCCTTTTATTCTAAGAACATCTAAGTGAGGCACCAGATGCAAAAGATCCAGTGAGCAATTCCAGCAACTTGCTATGACAGCAAGGGCACCCGCAAGCCAACAAAGGAGATAGTGGATCCAAACATCAATCATAGGATTGGAGCATGCAAGTGTGGGTTCATGCTCTGATTTTAGAACATGCAAAACTATATACACAAGTGGATACAAGGGAAATCCCAAACCCTACCCATATGATACCCCAACCCTCTTCCCCCTTCAGCACAGATGGTACACATAGAACCAAAAAGAAGACAATATGAAGAATAGGCAATTTGGAGAAGAGGACATAAAACCCTAGCTAGAGCAATTTCACATTTCAACCCTATCATACTACTATCTTCTCATCACAAGCGAACACATACAACCACACCAGAACTTATGAAGAGTGTGAGCAAGTCATCATCTTCCAACAGTAGCTTCCAACATCGACATCAGCAGAAAACCCAAGAGACAAGGAGCCACCATCCTCCTTCCTTAATCCTGTAGTACGCAAAGATTAGTCCTTTTTGAAAGCAAATACCCACAAGAGTTACCCATCATCATCAGGACAACACATTACTGTGACCACCCACTTTCCTACAGCAGCACTGGACTTGTTAAGGCAACAGGAAAGGCAAGGGATAAATTCATGGCTTAACATGAGAGAGTATGAAAAGTAATTCATTTAACTTTTATAAAAAGACTCTTCACTCGAGCCTGCCCCTATAGGGAATACTGTCACATGTGCCAACAACTCCTCTTATCCTGTTATGGGAGTTGGTAAGATCATTCTGACTACTGTTGATGGTAGTTCTTTCACCTTGTTAGATGCTTTATTTGTGCCAAGGATCAAGAAGAATCTGTTATCAGTTTCTGCATTAGCCAAGATTAGCTTCGTTGTGAAATTTGTTGATGACAGATGTATAGTTCATGATCTATCAAATGGCGATATTATTATTGCTTCTGGCATTTTATTTCGTGGGCTGTATAAGCTCATAGACTATGAAAGATCTATGAATGATTCGCCATGTGCAGTTCATGATTCTCATGCTATGTCAGATGCAAAGCTTTGGCATGCACGCTTTGGTCATCTGAATTTCGCTAGTTTGCTATGCCTGCAGAAATTTGATATGGTGTCTTCTTTGCCCAAGCTTGAGGCACCTGGAAAACATGTATGTGAAGGCTGTATTTCGGGCCAAATGCAGCATTCCTCCTTTCCAAAAGATGGTTCAGTTCGGGCTACGCAAAAATTGCAGCTTGTACATAGTGATGTCTATGGTCCTATGCAGACACCTTCTTTTGGAAACTATCTTTACTTCGTGACTTTCATTGATGATTTTTCCAGGCATGCATGGGTATATCCATTGAAGGCAAACTCCGAAGTGTTTTTGTGCTTCAAACAGTTTTTGGTTTTGGCTGAAAATCTGTCAGGATGTAAAATGGGCACCCTCTGTTCTGATCGAGGGGGGGAATATATGTCTTCTGATTTTAATGCATTTTGGCTGAACATGGGATAAAACACTAGTGTACAGTGCCGTATACACCTCAACAGAATGGAGTTGCTGAATGGCAGAACAGGTCACTCATGGAGATGGCGAGGTGTATGGTCAAGAGTCAGGCTTTACCACATAGTTTTTGGCTTGAGGTTGTCATGTGTGCAGCATATGTACTTAACAGGTGTCCCACTAAAGCGTTGTAGTCTATCACTCCATATGAGGCTTGGCATGATCGCAAGCCATTTGTTGCTCATCTGCGGGTTTTTGGTTGTTTGGCATATGCACTAGTGCCTGAACAACATCGCAAAAAATTGGATGATAAGGCAGTAAAATGTATTTTTGTTGGGTACAGTTCTAAAAGTAAAGGCTATCGTCTGTATCATCCATAGACTAAACGCATTCTGGTTAGCCGTGATGTTGTTTTTGTGGAAGATGCTATTCAGCCATTGCTTTCATGTACTAAGGAGACATTTGTTAGCTCCAAAGACATGTATGATACTTTGATGCCTCTTTTTACAGGTGGACAGTCTACTGCTGGTCTTAATGAGGAAACTTCTCAGCCTTTGCAGGTTTCATGTAATGATACAGATCATCCCATTTCTAATGCAGATTTACATGATGCACTTGTTGATGAGAGAGCTAATATTGAGGAGGCATAAACTATGCCAAAATGGCTGGTGCAGACTTTGCGTGATAGCAAATTAGATGCACCTTTGTCATATCGTACTCGTTCAGGCTCTCATAGTGCCTCCTTTGCATTAGATTGCCATGCTATGGTTGCATCTAGTCTCTGTGATGAGAATGAGCCTGTTTCTTTTGATGAAGCACAAAATTCAGAAAATTGGATGGCTACTATGCAATCTGAATATGATGCTATAATGAAGAATGGTACTTGGTCTTTATGTGAATTGCCTCCTGGCAAGAAAGCCATTGGTACTAAGTGGGTATACAAGCTGAAGCGTAAACCTGATGGTACAGTTGACAGGTATAAGGCTACACTTGTTGCAAAGGGTTATGCACAGGAAAGAGGCATTGATTTTGATGAGACCTTTGCACCCACATGTCGTATGACTACTGTTCGGAGCATCTGTGCACTTGCAACCCATCATGGTTGGAATGTACATCAGTTGGACATTAAAACTGCGTTTCTAAATGGTGACTTGCATGAAGAAGTGTATGTTTTTCAGCCCTGTGGTTTTGTGCAAAAAGGGCATGAAAACCAGGTGTGCAAGTTAAAGAAGGCATTATATGGTTTAAAGCAAGCACCACGTTCTTGGTATGAGAAGATACATGCCTATCTGATTGCACATGGTTTTGTGAACAGTCCAACTGAGAGCACCTTATATGTTAAGCGTGCTAATGATGTGCTTCTGATCATTGTTGTCTATGTTGATGACATGCTGCTCACTGGTCCTATTGAGAAGCATATTGCTGATTTTAAGGCTGATTTGCATGCCTCATTTGAGATGTCTGATTTGGGGCATTTGCATCATTATTTGGGAATTCAGTTTATGCAAGTTGATGGTGGAATGGCTTTGTGTCAAACGAAATATATTGACACATTATTGCAGTGTTTTGGCCTTGAAGACTGTAAGCCTATTGCCACTCCTATGGAGACATGTTTACAATTGAGTCTTCATGATGCTAGAGATGCATTTGATGTTGTTCTCTATCAGCAGGCTGTTGGATGCTTGATTTACTTATGCATTACTCATCTAGATATTCAGTTTGTTGTCTCACAGATGAGCAGGTTTATGCATTGCCCAGGAGTCACACATTGGAAGGCGGTTAAGCGCATCTTTTGCTACTTGAGTGGTACTCGGCTACTTGGGTTGTTTTATCCCGAGGGGGGATCACTACCGCCAGATTTGCATGCTTTTTCTGACTCAGATTGGGCTGGTTGCTATGACTCTCGTGTGTCCACCAGTGGTTTTTGCTTCATGCTTGGTAGCTCATGTATATCTTGGTTGAGCAAGAAGCAGCCTACTGTGGCCACTTCTAGTTGTGAGGCTGAGTATAGGGCACCTTTCATAGCGACTCTTGAGTGTGTGTGGCTCAGACACCTTATGGCTGATTTGGGTGTTGGCCAGTCTTCTGCCACCACCATCTTCACTGACAGTCAGAGCGCATTGGCAGTTGTGAGGAACCCTGTGTTCCATGCTCGCACTAAGCACATTGAGGTGCATTACACTATGTCAGGGAGAGGTTCCCTATTGGGGAGATCAGCTTGGCATATGTGCCCACGCAGGAGAACATTGCAGATCTTTTCACGAAGGCTCTGCCTAGGGAGAAGTTTGAAGCTTTCCGCAAAGCTTTGGGCTTACTTCCTTTTGTGAAGTGATTTCCACATAGCTTGGCACTTCCTTATACATGAGTGCCAGCTCCTTGTTCACCGCATCACTCCCAGGGGGGATTTGTTGAAAATATTAGGTAGTGATGTGTGTGAACACACTAGGACCGCTTGGGCACTTTTTTCCCTCTTTAGGAGGTTTTCTTCCCCCGGCTTGTATATACACCTATTGCCCTAGTGGGCTACTTATCTTTGTACATTCTCTAGTAATACATTCAGTCTTGTGTGTTGTGCTCCAAACTTCTTCTTCTTCCTTGTGTTGTTCACGTGCTTCCGGAGACGTCTAACTCCAACACTTCCAATATAGAAGTTTGGAATCAAGTTTGTTAACCACCCAAGTCCATTTCTTCCCCATGGAAACCCCGAAGCCCAAAGGGATGCCCACAGACAAGAGATTTGGCCCCAACTAAGCTCAATGCACCCTTGGTCCTAGAGGAGTTGGGGTGGGGGTTGAGAGATAGTCTTGAAATCCATCTTAGCATTGTTAATTTTATAGATAGAGGTTACACATTATGTATCAATGCATTATTAAAATTGAGAGATGCATCACATCTATTTAAGAACAAAGGCATTCATGTCATCGTCAAAACTTCTAAGGACCATGTCATCTTTTCCTTATGGAAGAGAAAGGCTTCTAACATGACTTTTTTGAATGTGAATTTCAATAACGTAGCTTATACCATCAAAGAGAATAGAAAATAATAGCAGAGAAAGCCGACAACCCTACCTGATGGATTGCTTGAGCCAAATAGGGGTAGAGAGATTACTATTTATATTGATCTGATTTGAGGCATTGCCTAAGAGATAAAAGATCATCTTGTTGTACCTCTCCCTAAAACCCAAATCCTTAAGATATTGTAAGATGCAATCCCACACCAATCCATCATAAGCTTTATCAAAGTCAACGTTAAAAAACAACAAGTTTTTCTTTGATTCTTTAGTGAATTCAAGTCCTTCCCAAATATCCATGATGGATTCTAAAATATGCCCTTCATGAAACCTTTATAATATTGGATTATGCAAGCCCAAAGGTGATTGGTTATTGTTGGAGCAATTCTATGACAAGACAAAGTATTGGCTTGAGTCTCACAAAGTCATAGGATAAGCTTTAAAAGTGAAGACAATGTATGAAGATTAAAAAGTTCACTTGTGAACTATCTCTGGTAACTCTTTGAACATTTACTTGATGTAAAGGTGGAGAACAAAAAATGGTTGAATCCACTTGATGATTAGGCAAAAAGAACTCCACGAACTCATAATTGAGTTAGTTAGAATCTATCATTAGAAATAAGGAAAAGTGATTTAGTTGAGCTCCAATTCAAATTCAAATGTTTGCTCCAACTCTCACTATATATACATGTACTTTTTTAGTCTTGATTAGAGGGCGTCAATCTTCAGAGCTTATTGCAAGATCAATGTGTGATCTCAAGGCACACATATGTACCAGTAATTCCTTGTACTATTCACTCAATATAGAATTGATTTCATGATCATTTATTGTCATATTGTCAAGTCTATTTGTATGAACTGTTCTCTATCACAATCTCTCAGTTTTTAGTCATCTTGTAGAGAAAATTTCTCTGAGGATGGTTCATCTTTTTCAGAGATCTAACTTAGTATTGATAGCTCTCTAAGTACACTATCATAGTACAAAGTTTCATCTCAATTGGATCTGTGTGTTGTGAGCAATGAACATTTAAGCTTGACTATGTATAGATGTCTACTGCTTCCTAAAGCAAGTTGATTTTTAGTCAAACTTGTCTATCTTGATTCAACTTTTTGCAAGTGATCTTCCAAGGTACATAGGGTCTCAAATATACTCATTGGAAAGAAAAAAAGCCCATAACACTTCTCGAGAGTTTATTTGGCTCGTGTAGTGCAAGTATTTTGTAGCACCACTTCATCTTTAGGAACATATCAATCCATCTCTTCATAGTGGTATCAGAGCAAGTATGGCAGATGGATTCCCTTCATCAATTGAAAAATTGTAAAGAGGTAATTAATTTTTTTGGTCATTAAGGATGGAAGATTATCTCCAAGGTAGGAATCTATATGGTTATGTGGCTGGAGATGAAGTTATGCCTACATTCAGAAACAAGAGTCAACCAACACATGAAGAGCAGGAGAGACTAAGTACATGGTGTTCCAAAGATGCATTAGCAAGGTCTTATCTTCTCAACTCTATCTCTAATTTTTTGTTACCTCATATCAGAAGTTGTAAAACATCTCAAGAAGTGCGGAATGCACTTGAAGCCTTCTTCTCTTCAAGTACTAAAGCAAGAAAGCATCAATTATGGTTGGACTTCACAACCCTCAAGAAAGCTCCCAAATAGAATGTGGCTGACTTTGTCACAAAAATCAAGGACATAGTTGATCACTTAGGAAGGATTGGAGAAGTAATAGATGAGGAGCAGATTGTAAGGCAAGTCATCAATGGCATAAAGGCAGATGACAAGTGGGAGGCTTTCACTACACCAATGGATTTGTACATGGATATGCATGTACCAGACTTCAACACTCTAATTGGACAATACTCACTCAAGATGCCAAACTCATGAAGAATGGAGAAGGCTCCAAAGGTAATCAATCTTCACCTTTATACACTGATAAAAGCAAGACTAAAGATAATAAAGGGAAGGCAAAGAAAGTAGATGATGAAGTAGGTATGCATCAAGTTAAGTATGCAGGTAGAGGAAGACGTGAGAGAGGTAGAGGAAGAGGAGATAGACAAGGCAAAGGGATATCTCAAGTCCCTAATCCTTGTTCTATTTGTGGACCAACCAATCATACAACTAAAAATTGTTTTAGGAATTTCAGGAATCAAAGAGGTTGAGGATACAATAGAGGAGGATATGGCTACCCAAGAGGAAGATTCAACAATGGCTATCACAACAACTACAAACACTCAACCTATCAGGTAAGCTACAAAGGAAGAATATATTTCAATAATTACACAGAGGACTCAAATCAAGAAGACTCATTATTAATCATGAACATGGCAATGCCCCAAGGTAAATCTGATGCGGTTGTTCCAATCATGTGGTAGGAAATGTGGCCCTCCTATTAGTCTTAGAAGATCCAAAGAACCAACATGAGGTACAAACAAGAGATGATACAAGACACCTTGTGGAGAAAATAGGAAATGTCAAAGCACCTAATGGAAACATCAACCTACTCAGTAAGGTACTCTATGTCCCTACCATTACAAAGAATTTGATAAGTGTTGGGTAGATAGTAGAGAAAGGGTTTCAAGTCAGGTTTACAAGAGGAGGAGCATATGTTGAGGATCCTACTAAGCCAAGGATTCAGAAGAATTGCAAAAGGATAAAAAACAGGTAGATTATTCACATTTGAGTTGCAAGACACAAGGAACATAGCTCTTTTCAATTATGGTAATCAAACACTCACAGCATTGGAGGTATGGCACAAGAGGTTAGCACATATTGGTGAAAGATCACTAAAGCAAATATGTAGAGAACAAAGTGTACTTGGACTTCCTAACTTGTCAAAGCAACATATGATTTATAAATGCAGTGCATGTCAATTTGGAAAGTTTCACAGTTTACCCAGAAAGGCTATATGCATGGAGACCTCTTGGAATTGGTCCACACAGATGCATGGGGACCTAGCAGAGATGCTTCACTCTCTAGATCAATGTATTATGTATCATTTATTGATGATTGCAGTAGGTGGACTATCCTATTATTTATGAAACACAAAGATGAAGTTTTTTCATGCTTCAAGAGATATTTAGCTCTTGTAGAGAATCAAACAGGTAAATCACTTAAGAGGCTAAGGTCAGATGGAGGGGGAGAATACTTCTCCCATGAATTCGATTCTTTTCTTCAAGAAAGAGGAATCAAAAGAGAGGTAACTACAAGCTACACTCCTGAGCAAAATGGAGTGGCAAAGAGGAGGAATAGGACAATTGTTGAAGCTGCAAGGTCTATGTTAAATGAAAAGCATCTACCTAACTATCTATGGGATGAGCCTGTATCCACAACCACTTATTTGATTAACAGGTTGCCTTCAAAATCCCTTGATGGGATGACACCATATGAAGCTTGGAATGGAAGAAGAACAAGCCTAGATCATTGCAAAATTTTTGGTTGTATTGCTTATGTTCATATTCCTTCATAGGTTAGAGGAAAGATGGATCCAAAAGCAAAAAGGTGTGTATTCATTGGATATGACAACAATCAAAAGGGCTTTAGACTATACAACCCTACCAGCAAAGGATTCTTGGTGAGTAGAGATGTAGTATTTGATGAGAACAATTCATGGTATGAGGATTCATGCAGGAAGGTCAATTTGCCTTATGATCTTGAATATGATTTTCCAAGGCTTGTTCAAGAAAATCAACCTAAGATTGATGAACAAGACCTTAGAAGATGATGAAGAATCTCAGATGGAAAAGATCAAGGCATGCAAGTCTAATGGTAAAGCAAAATTGCAGGAACTTGGACAAGAGGCAGAATCATCACATCATGGCCTAAGAAGGTCTATGAGGGAATAGAAGAAGCCAAAAAGGTATGGTTTTGACACCACTCTAGTTACTAAGCACTCTATCTACATAGCACAGGATATAAATCAAGAGGAGCCCTCATCATTTGAAGAAGCCAAGGTAAAACCAGAATGGAGGCATGCAATGAAGGAGGAAATTGAAGGACTTGAGGAAAACAACACTTGGGATTTAATTCCCAAGACTTCATCCATGAAGATAATAGGTTCAATGTGGATCTACAAACTCAAGAAAAATTTTGATGGTTCTATAAACATGTATAAGGCAAGGCTTGTAGCAAAAGGTTTTGCACAAACTCAAGTAGTTGATTATGAAGAAACATTTTCCCCTATAGCAAAGATGCCTACAATCAGAGTTTTGCTTATTATTGCATCTTCCAAGAATTGGAAGATACTCCAATTAGATGTAAAAAATGCATTTCTTAATGGTTGGATAACAGAAGAAGTATATATGGCACAATCACCTGGTTTTGAGAATCAATTGTATCCTGATCATGTATGTAAACTAAACAAAGCATTGTATGGTCTCAAGCAAGCTCCAAGAGCTTGGAACTATAGACTTGTTTCATTCTTGCAAGAGAAAGGCTTTCAACCAAGCAAGTCAGATCCATCACTCTTTATCAAAAAGAGTAATTTTGAAGTCATCTACTTATGTGTATATGTAGATGATATTATACTTACAGGAAATGATACAGATGACATGAAGAGAATCAAAGAACAGATGCGAGAAGAATTCAAGATAAGTGATTTGGGATCACTTACCTACTTCCTAGGATTGGAAGTTGTCTACAAAGATCATGGTCTATTTATCACTCAAAGAAAATACATTAAGGACATGTTGGCAAAATTCAAGATGCAAGAGTGTAAGATTGCAGGTACTCCAATGGAGGTTAATCACAAACTGAGCTCACATGAAGGTGAACTCATAGAGGATGTCACAGCATATTAGAGTCTAGTGGGTAATTTAAACTATGCCACGTTGAAAAGGGTACATATATGATATGGTGTGAGTGTGCTAAGTCAATTTATGCACACACCCACAAAACCACACATGTAAGCTGCCAAAAGGATACTCAAGTATCTCAAAGGGACCATAAATGAAGGACTTTATTACCCTTATGTATCTGATTTAGGTCTAAAGTTATTCTCTGATGCAGATTCAGCTAGATCCAAGGAAGATAGAAGGAGCACTTCAAGGTATCTCACTTTTGTAGGTTCAAAGCTTATCTCATGGTCATCCAAGAAGCAATCTACAGTTGATCTCACTTCCATAGAGGCTGAATACAGAGGTCTTGCCATAGCTACTCAAGAAGCTATGTGGATGAAGACACTATTCACAGATCTTGGATTGGAATTTGAGACTCCAACTATTTTTGGTGACAATATGAGTTCTATTCACTTAGCTGCAAATCCAATTTTTCATGCAAGGGTTAAACATATCTAAATTCATTATCACTATGTAAGAGAGAAAGTTCTGAGCAAGGAGATTCAAATATCATATGTCTCCACTCATCAACAATGTGCAGATATTCTAACCAAAGCATTGGATGGTACAAAGCTTTGCAAATTCAAGGCTATGATTGGGTTGCAGGTAATTCTTGAAGATTGAAGACCTCAAGCATATTTGGCTTGAGAGGGAGTTGTTGGAGCAAGTTTATTACAATCCTAAGTATTGGCTTGAGTCTCACAAAGTCATAGGAGAAGCTTTAAAAGCGAAGACAATGTATGAAGATTAAAGAGTTCACTTGTGAATTATCTCTTGTAACTCTTTACATTTACTTGATGTAAAAATGGAGAATCAAAAGCGATTGAATCCAGCTGATGATTAGGCAAAGAGAACTCCATGAATTCGTAATTGAGTTAGTTAGAATCTATCACTAGAAATAAGGAAAAGTGATTTAGGTGAGCTCCAATTCAAATTCAAATGTTTGCTCCAACTCTCACTATATATACATGTACTTTTTTAGTTGCAATTAGAGAGCCTCAATCTTCAGAGCTTATTGCAAGATCAGTGTGTGATCTCAAGGCACACATATGTACCAGTAAGTCATTGTACTATTCACTCAAAATAGAATTGTTTTCATGATCATTTATTGCCATATTGTCAAGTCTATTTGTATGAACTATTCTCTATCACAATCTCTGAGTTTTTAGTCATCTTGCAGAGAACATTTCTCTAAGCATGGCTTTTTGAGAGCTTTAAAATGGTATTGATAGATCTCTAAGTATAGTATCATATAGTAAAGTTTCATCTCAATTAGATATGTGTGTTGTGAGCAATGAACATTTAAGCTTGATTGTGTATAGATGTCTACTGCTTCCTAAAAAGTTGGGTTGACATAGGTGAATTGCTAAATTCATTTCTCATCATATGGTTCATCATTTTCAGTGAAATAATTTGTAATAGGTTTATTTTCTTCCTGAATAAACTCCTCTAAAAGATCTCTTGCCAATTTTGACCACAGAAGGAGTACTGAGTAAAATACTGAGTGTCACAATTCAAAAATAGAAGGTTTGAGCTAGTTGACTTTTAGTCAAACTTGTTTGTCTTGATTCAAATTTTTGCAAGTGATATTCCAAGGTACATAGGCTCTCAAATATACTCATTTGCAAGCTAAAAGGGCCCACATCACTTCTCTGGAGTTTATTTGGCTGGTGTAGTGCAAGGATTTTGCAGCACCACTTCACCTTTAGGAACATATCAATCCATCACTTCACAGTTATGCAACCTACCAAGGCTTTGACTATGAGCTTATACCCCATTTGGAGCATGGTGATCAATCTCCAAATTTCAATCCTATTCTTGTTGTCGTTCTTATGAGTCAAATTGGCAACTCCTTTGTTCATAAATCTCAAGAGGGCACCAAATCTGAGGGCTTCCCTCATGATTACGATTAAAGGTCCAAAAAGGGAGTCTTTAAATGCTTTGAAGAATTCATTAGTTAGACTATCTAGGCTTGGATTTTTCCCAAGGGAAAGATATCAATTGCCTCTTTGATCTTAATGCTAGTTAGTGGATTGTCAAGCCTTCAATCTATGTCTTTTGGAATCCTTTTGCTTCTTACTCTAGATATGCTTTCCAAATAGTCTTGCCTCCATGGTGAGAGAGGGAAGAAACACTAAGGAGTTTAGAGATGTTTCTCACAACGAAGTGATTATTTTCCATCTAATTTGTGCATTCCACACCATTCCCATTGACCATTATGAGGAGGAACTGTTTGACCCGCTTTCGCTTCAAAATCTTACATATTTATTTTGTATTTTTGTCCATTTTAGTACCCCATCATTCTTTGAAGAAAAGAAGAAACTTCTTTCTTTGAATTTCTTCTTCAAATCTTAGTTTGCTCATATTTTTGAACAAGCCATTTTGCAAGTGCACTTTGCCCTTGTTGAATTCATCTTTTGCATACATAAATCTCTTATAGAGCCTCTCTCTCTTATTTGTTTTGTGATTTTTTGGACCATCATTTCTTCCTTTTGCATCATGTATTGAGTGGCCTTGATCGCACTTATCCAACACTTAGGTAGGGAAGTTTGTGCCTAGAAAGCACATTGTAAATGCATTCTTGATTTGTGCCAAATGGAGGGAAGTAAGAATAGAGAAGGATCAACATGGAACCATGGGGCCATCATATTGAGATGTCTCTTGGGTGTGTGTAGAAGTGCGAGAGGCACACAAGAAGCACACACAAGGAGCACAAATGCAGCAAGAGACACGGAGAAGACGATGGCTGAATAGCTCTCTCTATTGACGATGAACTAAAACTGAAGTAAGAGCTAAATAATCTCCCTAAGTACAAAGCACCACCACATATGAGAGTATCAAGTATGTGGTAACATGGGGAAAAAACCTCTAGCCAGCACTAGAGTAAAAAGTGCCCATGTATAGGGAAAAGGTTCACATCAAAGCTACTCGAGGAACACATAAGTGTAACAAACCCCCCTGAAGCGAATGATGTGAACACATATAGGGAGTAATAGATCAGCCCCCACAAGGTAATAAGCTTAAAGCTTTGCGAAAAGCTTCAAACTTTTCCCATGGAAGAGCTTTGGTGAATATGTCTGCCACATTATCTTGTGTAGGCACATATACCAAATCAATATCTCCTGCATGAAGGCGCTCTCTCACATAGTGATAATGCACCTCAATATGTTTGGTCCGTGCATGAAACATTGGGTTTCGTGCAACAGCCAAAGCACTCTGACTATTAGTGAGAATATGTGTGGCAGCATCAATCTCCATGCAAAGATCCATCAATAGGTGTCTCAGCCATATACACTCCACTGTAGCTGTGAAAACTGCCCTGTACTCAGCTTCACAACTCAATGTCGCCACTGTAGGTTGCTTCTCACTCAACCAAGATATGCATGTGTCTCCAAGGAAAAAGCAATTACCACTAGTGGACACGCGAGTATCATAACAAGCAGCCCAATCACTATCTGTAAAAGCATGCAAGCATGGCTGAACATCTCTACCATAAAAGAGACCTAAGCTCAAAGTGCCTCTTAGATATCTAAACACACGTTTCACCACTTGCCAATGCTTAGTGCTAGGGCTATGCATGAATCGACTCAACTGGGAAATTGTGTACTGTATATCCGGCCTTGTGTTGCATGCATATATAAGACATCCCATAGCTTGCTGATAAAGAGAAGTGTCAAATGCATCACTGGAATCCTCAACTGAGAACCTGAATCCTGTCTCAACTAGTGTGGAAACTGGCTTACAATCCTCAAAGTCAAAACATTGAAGTAGCTTTTCAACATATTTTGCTTGATGCATAACAATTCCCCCCTCAACGGATACAAACTGGATGCCAAGAGAGTAGCTCAAAAGACCAAGATAAGTGATATCAAAAGTATGTTGCAAATCAGCCATAAGAATGTCAAGTTTTGCATCACATGACCCAGTCAAGACTATGTCATCGACATAAAGAAGAAGCACTATAAGATCAGCCCCATCTTTGCGTACATAGAGTGTGCTTTCAATTGGACTACATGAGAAGCCAAGAGCAATCAAGTGCTTATGGATTTTGTCATACCATGCACATGGAGCTTGCTTGAGACCATACAAGGCTTTATGCAAGTGGCAAACCATATGCTCTTTCCCTTTTATAGCAAATCCAGGAGGTTGCTTCACATAAACCTCTTCTTGCAAATCACCATTCAAGAAGGTTGTTTTTATGTTCAACTGATGCACTTTCCAGCCTTGATGGGCAGCCAATGCAACCATGGTACGAATGGTAGTCATGCGTGAAGTAGGTTCAAAAGTTTCATCATAATCAATGCCATATTTTTGTGCATATCCTTTGGCAACCAATCTAGCTTTGTAGCGATCAATGCTACCATCAGATTTTCTCTTAATCTTATAAACCCACTTTGTACCAATGGCATTCTTTCCTTTTGGCAATTCACATAACTCCCAAGTACCATTCCTATGTATGGAACTCATCCATTGTGGATCGTCACATGCATCTTCAAAAGAAAGTGGCTCTTCATTACATGCTCTAGCAATAAGAGAATAATCCACAAAATTACTTGATGCATGGTGAGAGCTTGATCTTGTTCTACCAAGTAAAGGTGCACTCAATTTGCTGTCCTGCAAAGTTTGTTTCAGCCCCTTTGGCATAGATTGTGCACTCTTGATAGACATGTGTTCATTATGTAATACATCATCAACATTTATATCACGCGTGGGCTGAATTTCATGCTCATTTTTAGCCATATTTTGACGAAAATGTTCAGGCATATGTGGCTAGAAATTTCCAGCAATTTTGATAATTTTTGGCTGAAAATTTTCAGCCATGTTTTGCTGGAAATTCTCTACATTTTCAGCCCTATTTGGCTGGAATTTTTCAGCCCTTTGAACCTCAGTTGGCTGGTCTACATGGCCGTAGTCAAGCGCACCATTTTGGAACAAAGGCATGAGTGTATCAAACACATCTTGTGAGCTAACTGTTGGCTGTTTTTTGCATTCAAGTAGAGGGAAATTTGAATTTTCAACAAATACCATATCTCAACTCACAATAATTGTGTTTGTCAATGGATGGTACAAATGATATCCCTTACTTTCAGCACTATAACCAACAAATATACACTTCTTTGCCTTGTCATCAAGTTTGTGACGTTGTTGTGATGGCAAAAGAGCATATGCCAAACAACCAAATGCACACATATGACTAACCATAGGCTTATGACCATTCCAATTCTCATAAGGAGTGATGACTCTCAATGTTTTTGTAGGGCCACAATTCAACACATAGTTTGCATACATGACCGCTTCTGTCCAAAATTTATCAAGAAGATGCTTTCCTTTAACCATACATCGTGCCATTTCAAGTAGAGTTCTATTTTTACGCTCGACAACACCATTTTGCTAAGGTGTATATGGCACCGTACATTGGTGTGAAATTCCTCTTTCACAAAGAAAAGCATTAAACTCATGTGACATGTATTCACCACCATGATCCGTGCATAGAGTCAAAAGCTTTTGTGAAGAAAAATTTTCAGCCATAGCTAAAAATGCTTTGAAGCAAAAAAATACCTCATTCTTTGCTTTCATAGGATACACCCATGTATGGCGAGTAGCATCATCAATGAAGGTAACAAAATATACATGCTTCCCAAAAGATGGAGTCTTGATGGGACCACATACATCACTATGACTATCTTTTGGAAAAGAAGCACGATGCATTTTTCCAAGAATACAACCTTCACATGCATGCTTTCAATGGACTCAAGTGTAGGCAAACCAATAACCATGTCCTTTTGCAAGTAGAGCAAACTATTGAAGTTCAAGTGACCAAAACGAGCATGTCAAAGCTCCATTTCAGCCATGAAAGAAGTATGAGCAACCAAGGCATTCGAGGCAGCCCTCTTGTATGTATCCATGCGATACAAACAATTACATAATGTACCGGACATCACGATAACATCGCCATTGCTGAAATCATGAACCATACACTTATCATCAACAAAGTGTACATGAAGTCCAGCTTTGGCAATCAACGGAACTGAAATTAAGTTCTTCTTGATACCGGGCACATACAATGCGTTTTTCAAGAGAATCACACCTCCATTTGCAGCCGTAAGCTTAATTTCTCCTACTCCAATGATAGGATAAGAGGCATTGTTTGCACACACCACATGTCCTCCTTTGGGTGCATCTTTCAAAGAGGTAAAAATTCTTTTGCATGATGTTATGTGCTTTGAAGCACCACTATCAAAGAACCAATCTGAATCAGCCTCACTCACAACCATACATTTAGAATGTAAAGAAACATCATAATGACATGTAACAACACATGCCCAAAAATTTTGAGCCATGTTAGCTTCATCATTCTTTGCATTTGCTAAATTTTCAGCAATAGACATGCTGGATTCCTTCTTCTTTTCATTGTGTTTAGCAAGCTTTCTACATTCATCAATAGTATGACCAGCCTTTCGACAATATTTGCATCTCTTCTTCTTTTGCAAATCAGCATCATTAGAGGAATGAGTGTATTGATGTCTATAAGCCTCCAAAATGGCTCTGATACCACTGATGAGGGATGATTCTAACACCCCAATGCAAAAATGGAAGCTGGCTGCTCTCCAGTAGGTCCACAAGCAGTGATATATGCTCACTTTTCTGAACTTTTCTCTGCACCAGTACAAGAGTTAAAATAAAATTTTGCAAACTTTTATTAGACTATAAGAGCTACCCAACAATCTTTAAATCATCCCAAATGGATATTCCAGCTGCGAGACCACCCTCTGCAAAACAAGCTACCTGTTTGCAACATGCTCTGCCTATGTGCAGAGATATACCTTCACAAAGTTGGCAATTTCTCACAACTCACTCAGTCAAATAACTTGAAACTTTGGCAAAGTTCAAGGCACTATATGCAAGACCAAATGAAGCTTGAAATCAATGAAAATGAGTAGAACGAGAGAGCAAAAAAAAAATCTCTGCAATCTGGTACAATCAGATTTGGAAAAGCTTAACTACACCTTTAGATAGAGAGGAGCAAAGTCATGGGAAAATGAGGTAAGCAAGCATGGGGGCTGCTTGCTGGAGTTTATGACTCCACTAAAATAAGTGGGAAACTTGTGGAATTCATACAACGCAAGAAACAAAAGGCAGAACGATGCTTATATAGAGTTTTACTTTTCCTACAATCTAGCTAACCACCCACCAATTAGTGTAGGTGTAGTTTTTGGTGGCTGATTTGATGAGATTTGAATTTGATTGATCTTGGTGGAGATTCTAAATTTATTCCATGACTTTGGGTCCTCCTTTTTTATTGGTCCACTTGCAAAACTCGTGGTTGAGCCTTTTTGCATGATTGAGACTTGATTTTCAACAAAGAATGCATTTTTAAATTGTTGGATATCAGAGGAAGTGTATATGGCACAACCAACAGGTTTCGAAAATAAGGAAAAAGAAGGATATGTATGCAATCTTAGAAAATCACTCTATGGTCTCAAGAAAGCTCCTAGAGCTTAGAACCATAGACGTGTTACCTATTTGCAAGATCAAGGCTTTGTGGCAAGCAAGGCAGACTCTTCTTTGTTTATGAAGAAGAATAAATCCGAGATCATCTACTTGTGTGTCTATGTAGATGATATCATTATTACAGGTAATGATTCTGATGGTATAAAGCAGGTCAAGGATCAATTGATGAAGGAATTCAAAATTAGTGATCTAGGTTGTTAACCTATTTCCTTGGCTTTGAACTTGTGTATACAGATTCAGGTATATTCATCACACAAAAAAGTACATAAATGATATGTTGGTAAAGTTTAAGATGGAGAAGACTAAAGTTGTAGGTATTCCTATGGAGATCAATCATAAGCTAAGTTCACATGAAGGTGAACCACTTGATGATACTACAAGGTGCCAACAACTTGTGGGTAGTCTTAATTATGCTACTTTGACAAGAATAGATATTGCATATGTTGTGACTACATTGAGTCAATTCATGCATGTACCAAGGAAGCGACACATGGAAGCTGCAAACAGGGTGCTTAAGTACCTAAAGGGTACAATGAATGAGGTTTATTCTATCCGTTCACTTTTGACATAGATATAAAGTTATATTCTAATGCAGATTGGGCTGGCTCCAAGGATGATAGGAGGAGCACTTTAGGATACCTATCTTTTGCATGTTCAAAAATCATATCATGGTCATCCAAGAAGCAACCAATTGTGGCCTTATCTTCTGTAGAAGCAGAGTATAGAGGTTTGGCTAATGCAACTCAAGAAGCTATGTGGCTTAAGCAATTGTATGCAGATTTGGAGATACATTCCTACACTCCAATTATATTTGGAGATAATACCAGCTCACTTCATTTGGCTGCTAATCCTGTGTACCATGCCAGGACTAAGCACATTGAAGTGCATTATCATTATGTTAGAGAGAAATTTCTAAGGATATTTTGTTAGCATATGTATCAACTCATTTGCAATGTGCAAATTTACTTACCAAAGCATTGGATGGAACAAAGATGAATAGGTTCAAGTTGATGATTGGGCTATAAGAGATCAAGGAACAATGAAGATCAAGCATGTCAAGCTTGAGGGGGAGCTATTGGTGCAATTAAGCCCAAGCCTACATACTTGATGAACACAGATAAGCTTGATGTATTAGCATATCACTTGAGAAGCTTCATATGTACAACCTCTTGTAACTTTGAGTTTAATTACCCATTGTAAAAGGTCAATAAACCCAAGAGGAGTAAGGAAGCATCTATCTCGTATCATTTCATAGTTGAAGTCAAGAAAGAATCAATCCTATACTTTAGGATTACTTTTAGCTAGAGACTTGAATTCAAATTCAAATCCTTGGCTCCAACAAAAAGCTATAAAACTTGAGAAGAAAATCCCGCATGCATCTTGAGGTTTTGAGATCATTTCCATGTACCTTCATTGAGAAGAGGAGCTCACCTCATAGCTCTCTCATTCTACACTCATTGAGTAATGTCTTATTGCGAATGACTTTGTAATTTTGCATGTTTTAGTGAATACATATTCATTACTTCCTACTGTCATATCTCTATCACACTCTATCAAACTAGTGATTTTGTTTGAGCTGAACCTCACTGTATACTGCTTCATTTTGCATGATTTATGATATCTTCAGCATACTGTCTGATTTACTCCTACAAAGTTTCATCTATAATGGTTCACTCGATTGTCAAATATTAACCAAATGGTCTGCTATTGTCAAGGCTCGTAAAAGCCAGGGTGTATGCTTAACTTGCTAATCATAATTCTCTGCATATAGTTTATCATTTTAGATGATTCCACTCATGAATGGTAGCTTGGTAAGCTAATTGAAGTTCCCCAAAAGGAATTTTACTCATTGTTGCTGTACTCTAAGAATTGAGTAAAACACTAAGCAGGTGTCTCAACCAAAATAGCAAGTTTTGTGCATTGGATCATATGCCTACCTATCTGTTTTGATTCTATCATTTGTGCATCATCTTCCAAGCAACATATATGATCATTTATGCTTATTATCTAGCTAAGGAGGCTCACAGCACTCTTCAACCATCACTTATAGTAGGTGTGAAGCAGGTTTTAGCTACACCAGCTCATCTCTTGTGATTATCCACCATCTCCTCCAACAAGAAGAACTACAATTTTGTAGTAGATTCCAAAGGCTCATTTGGATCGAATATCCATAAAAAATATGTTGTATCTCCTATTAGTAAAAATCATCACCCAAGCATGCTCTATCAAAGCATTGTGTAGCATGCTCTACCAAAGCATCACATAGGATGCTCTACCCCCAATCAGTGTTTTGCTCATAGATTATGCTAAAAATATCAGTTTGACATAGTTTGAATTGGATTGTGTAGCCTATAAGAAGATCTACAAATTATAAAGGATTGTAAAAGAATGTTCTAGATCAAAAGTCCATCAGAATGCTCTCTATTGACTATTAGAAAAAAGGATCTCTTAATATGTTTTACCAAATCATTGGATAGCATGTTCTACCCCCAATTAGTGTTTTGTTCATAATTTGAGTTATGGACATGAGATTGACACGATTCAACATTGTTCATGTAGTGTATTAGATGATCTAAAAATTTGTAGAAGATAGCACAAGATTATTTGAATCCAAAGTTAGTAAAAAGTGTTCTCTATTGCCTATCAATAAAAAGCATCACCTAGCATGCTCTATTTTTAGCCAACATTTTGTTCATACCTTTAATTACAAATATTGGATTGACATGATTTAACTTGGGTTGTTGAGCTTACTAGAAGAACCACAACTTTGTAGAAGATTGTAAAAGTTGCATTGAATCAGAAGTCTGTAAACAAATGCTCTATATCACGTATCACCTAGATCAATTTCTAGAAAGAGCACACAATACATACATTGGGCATCACATAGCAAGAGCCTTCAAAATACCATCTAGCAAGGAGATTGACCGATGGTCCTTCTTCAAGTATTAAACATGCTCAAAATGCAAGGATGATCACATAGCATGTATCCATCAGTCATTCTTTAGCATGCTT
The DNA here is from genome assembly GCA_020310875.1 of Ceratopteris richardii. Lineage (NCBI taxonomy): Eukaryota > Viridiplantae > Streptophyta > Polypodiopsida > Polypodiales > Pteridaceae > Ceratopteris > Ceratopteris richardii. Next base: position 188,302,184 of record CM035413.1, read on the forward strand.
CTTAGAGATTATCTAACAACATGCATATTGGCTAAAAAAACTTCTTGCAAGCTTGACATTCTTGAGCATATTTTAGCACTTCAACTACCCAACACATTCCAAGGAGGATCAATTGATGTGAAGCTTTGAGTTGCATATCCTAAGTATTTTGTCTAGCAAATGAGCAATCTTACAAGTATCATCTATCACATACTTGAGTCACTTAGGCATGAGGAAGGATCAAAGCAAGGGTCACTCAACATGCACATTGAGAGATTTCTCAATATGTTTAAAAGTATCACTTAGCTTGCCTTTTGAAGCAATTGGTCAACACTTTCGAGGATCCATCAGCATGATGAGAGTGATAGTCTATAAAAGGACGAGCAAGGCAAGAGGGACCTAGTATTTCACAAGCAAGGAAGCATCACGAGAAGAATCACGAGTACTTGATGAGTCGACTAGCACATACCTCTAGAAGAATTGGGATTAAATTTGTCAAGAACTTCCAACAAGCGATAAGGGAACATCAGTTCACAATCAAACAAATAGCTTCATTAGGTTAACATCCATTTCTTAGCTTGAAGAAATAGATTATTTGTGGTCACCTACCTTATTGAGAAGAAATTGAAGCACTTAGAATAAAATATGACAAAGTACTTAAAAGTGAACTCATTTCAAGGATCAAAAGATTAGGGCTTACAAGATCCTTTGAAATAGAAGAATAAATTTGGTGAGAACCTTCTATCAAAGTGCTTGGTGCTAACAATTATTAGAGCTTGTGCCTGGTGCTCATAAAAAGCACCTTTTCTAGACGTTTCATGATTTAAAAATCTCTTGGAGCTATTGGTAGCTTTTCCAGTAACGGCTTTTTCTTGCTCATTGGCTCCAGAAATGACTCGTCTTCTTTCAGATTCAAAGCTCATCCAATACTTTTTTGGTAGAATTTCTTGGTCTCAATGCACAAGAAAAATTATTCTTCATTTCATCTGATGTTGTGAAGTGGTTGTCCTCAAATTGGCTGAACCATTTATTGGCTTGTCCATTCAAGGTTACTGGGAACAAAGCCATGAGGGCATTATTTTGTCCTTCTAACCCTGTACTCTTATATAATTCTAAAAATTGCCTAATATGGTCATCTAGGCCCTCCACTAAAGCCTCATTAAAAATAGGAAAATTTATATCGATTCTTGGAAGAAGCACTCCAAGATCACCTTGGGCCAACTTTGGATCATCTATACTTTGTGTTTCGCCTTGGAACCTTCCCCAAATGGTAATGCTCCATTCCAGTCTAAGTGATGTAGGCAGTGAACAAGTTCGGGTCATAGACAATGTGAGCCTCAATAGATGACGAGATAGCAAGCCCTGGTCCCATCGAGCATGCCAAAAATTGTACAGATCAGTTATGCAATGGACCCGATTCTGTATGATAAGACTAGGGACGCAGTGTGCTTACTGTGGCTCTAGATTTGCTTGGCTCTATCCCACATGTCTTCTCATGTCAATAGACTTTACAATAAGAAGATGCTATAGATGGACATGTACAAAGCAAAAAATGGATTCACTACAACACATCGAGGGTATACCGAGGCTGCTATCGAGGAAATTAAACGGGCGTAATTTTTTTGTGACGTCGGTGTTGGGGTCGGTATGGGCGTCGGAAAGATAACACCGGTATAGTCGTCGGTATAAACGTCAGTATAAGCACCGGTATGAGCGTTGGTATGAGCGTTGGTATGAGCATCGGTATTACCGACATTTATACGGACACCTCTGTTGGGCGTACCGACGCATATACCGATGACTATACTTGGCATACCGACTCCTATACTGGCGACCATATCTGCACAATTTTTTTTGGGCAGAGTGTGTTGTCTATTGCTACAGCATGATGTTGTTTAGCAAAAGACAATACACTCTACCCAACTCTAAACCGAGTACATGTGTTATGTACTCTAATGACAACCAAAACATGATTTTATATGAGCAAAAATGAACCATGAATCATGTACAAAAAGTTGTATATTCCATAAATGAAAGATGTACAAGAGTGTGACAAAGCACTTCCATATAGGAATCGAATACAAAATTATGGTACATCATTGCCACATAGGAGTGTAATACAAAATTGTGGCAATGTGAAAAAGCACTTCTTTATAAGAATCGAATACAAAATTATAGTACATCAATGCCACATAGGAGTGTAATACAAAATTTTGGCAAAGCATATATGTAAGGGGATCAAAACATTTACACCTGCAATCCTGCAACAAAGCATGTGTAAAATGAGAAAAATTGACATGACATTTATAAACAACAACTAAAAATATGAAATCAAACTATAAGTTTACCTAATCATAGAATATGCTCCCATGAAATGATTGCACCTTGTCCCTCTAAATCTTGCAACAGTGCAGTCAATCCATTATGATATCTAAAAGATTCTTCGGTTCGCGTCGAAGGACGACCCACTGCCAACTCCTATAATAAATATGCAAAACATTACATGAACATACATGATGTGCTGAACACAAACAAATTGAATAATTAACATGATACTTACAAATTGGTAGCGCATACTGTTGTATCCGCCGCTACCTAAATGCGATGTTCCAACCGTATCCAAACGTGTGGCCGCTGCATCTCTCTGTTGATGATATCAATCAGGAGTATGTTGCTGCTCCTCCTAAATCAATTCCCACTCTTCAAAATCTAACCACATAGGCTTCAGTAAGCCTACTCTAAAAGCATCGCGAGCTTTCGACCGTCGATGAGACATCACCTCGCGTGCCGTATGCTGAATCCACTCCGAACTCACAATAGGATTCCTAGGTGCTGGCTGGTACTCTTCATATATAATTTGTGTGATATTGTTTTTAGAATCCCTATCCTGTTTGCTCCATTTTAGCATTACAGAATGTCCAAATTCTATGGAGCAAAGTTGTCGAATGCACTGACGCATTGGCTTCCCGGCTACATCCATGACTAGAGCTCCATTACGTATGTGATATATTTTGGAGTCGTCATGGTCATGCGCTCCCCAAGGTGTATGTGGAGATCCCATCTAATCCAATGTGTGTATGCATATGCATTTGTGTATGCATATGCATTTGTGTATGCATATGCATTTGTGTATGCATATGCATATGTGTATGCATATGCATATGTGTATGCATATGCATATGTGTATGCATATGCATATGTGTATGCATATGCATATGTGTATGCATATGCATATGTGTATGCATATGCATATGTGTGTATGCATATGATTTGTGTATGCATATGCATTGTGTGTATGCATATGCATTTGTGTGTATGCATATGCATTTGTGTGTATGCATATGCATTTGTGTATGCATATACATTTGTGTGTGTGTGTATGTGTGTATGCATATGCATGCTTGTATGCATATGCATGTATGTGTGTATGCATATGCATATATGTTTGTATGCATATGCATTTGTGTGTATGCATATGCATTGTGTATGCATATGATTTGTGTATGCATATGCATTGTGTGTATGCATATGCATTTGTGTGTATGCATATGCATTTGTGTGTGTGCGTGTGTATGTGTGTATGTGTGTATGCATATGCATGTGTGTATGCGTATGCATGCTTGTATGCATATGCATGTATGTGTGTATGCATATGCATGTATGTTTGTATGCATATGCATTTGTGTTTATGCATATGCATTGTGTATGCATATGCATTGTGTATGCATATGCATTTGTGTGTATGCATATGCATTTGTGTATGCATATGCATTTGTGTATGCATATGCATTTGTGTATGCATATGCATTTGTGTATGCATATGCATTTGTGTGTGTGTGTATGTGTGTATGCATATGCATGTATGTGCGTATGCATATGCATGTATGTTTGTATGCATATGCATTTGTGTGTATGCATATGCATTGTGTATGCATATGCATTGTGTATGCATATGCATTGTGTATGCATATGCATTGTGTATGCATATGCATTGTGTATGCATATGCATTTTTGTGTATGCATATGCATTGTGTGTATGCATATGCATTGTGTGTATGCATATGCATTGTGTGTATGCATATGCATTGTGTGTATGCATATGCATTTGTGTGTATGCATATGCATTTGTGTGTATGCATATGCATTTGTGTGTGTGTGTGTATGTGTGTATGTGTGTATGCATATGCATGTGTGTATGCATATGCATGCTTGTATGCATATGCATGTATGTGTGTATGCATATGAATGTATGTTTGTATGCATATGCATTTGTGTGTATGCATATGCATTGTGTATGTGTGTGTATGTGTGTGTATGTGTGTATGTGTGTATGTGTGTAAGTGTGTATGCATATGCATGCTTGTATGCATATGCATGTATGTGTGTATGCATATGCATGTATGTTTGTATGCATATGCATTTTTGTATGTGTGTGTATGTGTGTATGTGTGTATGTGTGTATGTGTGTATGTGTGTATGTGTGTATGTGTGTATGTGTGTATGTGTGTATGTGTGTATGTGTGTATGTGTGTATGCATATGCATGTGTGTATGCATATGCATGTGTGTATGCATATGCATGTGTTTATGCATGTGTGTATGCATATGCATGCTTGTATGCATATGCATGTGTGTATATGCATATGCATGCTTGTTTGTATGCATATGCATTCGTGTGTATGCATATGCATTGTGTATGTGTGTGTATGTGTGTATGCATATGCACGTGTGTATGCATATGCATGCTTGTATGCATATGCATGTATGTGTGTATGCATATGCATGTATGTTTGTATGCATATGCATTGTGTATGCATATGCATTTGTGTGTATGCATATGCATTTGTGTGTGTATGTGTGTATGTGTGTATGTGTGTATGTGTGTATGTGTGTATGCATATGCATGCTTGTATGCATATGCATGTATGTGTGTATGCATATGCATGTATGTTTGTATGCATATGCATTTGTGTGTATGCATATGCATTGTGTATGCATATGCATTGTGTATGCATATGCATTGTGTATGCATATGCATTGTGTATGCATATGCATTGTGTATGCATATGCATTTGTGTGTATGCAAATGCATTTGTGTATGCATATGCATTGTGTGTATGCATATGCATTTGTGTGTATGCATATGCATTGTGTGTATGCATATGCATTTGTGTGTATGCATATGCATTTGTGTATGCATATGCATTTTTGTATGCATATGCATTTGTGTGTGTGTGTATGTGTGTATGCATATGCATGTTTGTATGCATATGCATGTATGTGTGTATGCATATGCATGTATGTATGTATGCATATGCATTTGTGTGTATGCATATGCATTGTGTATGTGTGTGTATGTGTGTATGCATATGCATGTGTGTATGCATATGCATGCTTGTATGCATATGCATGGTATGCATATGCATTTGTGTATGTGTGTATGTGTGTATGTGTGTATGTGTGTATGTGTGTATGTGTGTATGCATATGCATGTGTGTATGCATGTGTGTATGCATATGCATGTATGTGTGTATGCATATGCATGCTTCTTTGTATGCATATGCATTTGTGTGTATGCATATGCATTGTGTATGTGTGTGTGTGTATGCATATGCATGTGTGTATGCATATGCATGCTTGTATGCATATGCATGTATGTTTGTATGCATATGCATTTGTGTGTATGCATATGCATTGTGTATGCATATGCATTTGTGTGTATGCACATGCATTTGTGTATGCATATGCATTTGTGTGTGTGTATGTGTGTATGTGTGTATGTGTGTATGTGTCTATGTGTGTATGCATATGCATGTGTGTATGCATATGCATGCTTGTATGCATATGCATGTATGTATGTATGCATATGCATGTATGTATGTATGCATATGCATGTATGTTTGTATGCATATGCATTTGTGTGTATGCATATGCATTGTGTATGCATATGATTTGTGTATGCATATGCATTGTGTGTATGCATATGCATTGTGTGTATGCATATGCATTGTGTGTATGCATATGCATTGTGTGTATGCATATGCATTTGTGTGTATGTGTGTATGCATATGCATTTGTGTGTATGCATATACATTTGTGTGTATGCATATGCATTTGTGTATGCATATGCAGATGTGTATGCATATGCATATGTGTATGCATATGCATATGCATTGTGTATGTGTGTATGTGTGTATGCATATGCATGTGTGTATGCATGTGTGTATGCATGTGTGTATGCATATGCATGTGTGTATGCATATGCATGCTTGTATGCATATGCATGTATGTGTGTATGCATATGCATGTGTGTATGCATATGCATGCTTGTATGTGTGTATGCATATGCATGTGTGTATGCATATGCATGTGTGTATGCATATGCATGTGTGTATGCATATGCATGTGTGTATGCATATGCATGTATGTGTGTATGCATATGCATGCTTGTGTGTATGCATATGCATGCTTGTGTGTATGCATATGCATGCTTGTATGCATATGCATGCTTGTATGCATATGCATGCTTGTGTGTATGTATATGTATCTCTGCCTCTCTCTCTTTCTCTCTCTCTCTCTCACTCTCTCTCTCTCTGTCAATTGAAAACAAAACAATCACTTACATCGATGTAATTTTTTGAATCAAGGTAATCAAAATCCACTTGAAGTTATCCTTCATCGAATTTCCAAAGATTTGATCCCAAAATCTCTTGCAAAACTAAAGAGAGAAGATATTAGAAAAGCAAAAACATAAATAAAGAAAAAAGAGTGCTACAATATGTGCGATCTACTTACCAAAACTTCATATCTATAAAAATAGAGATGTGCTTAGAGAGAGAGGGAGGGAGAGAGAGAGAGAGAGAAAATTGTTTGAATCAAGGTCGTCAAAATCCACTTGAAGTTCTCCTTCGTCGAATTTCCAAAGATTTGATCCCAAAATCTCTTACAAAACTAAACAGAGAACATATTAGAAAAGCAAAAACATAAAGAAAGAAAAAAGAGTGCTACAATATGTGCGATCTACTTACCAAAACTTCAGATCTAGAAAGATAGAGGTGTGCTTAGAGAGAGAGAGGGAGGGAGAGAGAGAGAGAGTGAGAGAGAGAGGGAGGGAGGGAGAGAGAGAGAGAGAAAGAGAGAAAGAGTGACAAACAGAGATCTGCTATTCGCGTGCGCAAAGTCGACAGTAGAAGATGTAGATTCAAAATGCTCAGAATGACGAATTTTGGTTTCGGGCCCGGTTAAAAAGATACCGTCAGTATAAGCGTCGATAATTCCAATAAATTACCGACACTTATACCGACACTTATATTGACGCAGGGTTTTCAAGGCTAAGCGGCCCAAATTGTCCGAGGGTCATACCGACGTCAACACCTGAACGTCGGTATGCTGACCGTTGGTATTCCCTCGATATGTTGTAGTGATTTGACATGTAAGCAATAATTGAACCAATGGGGAGTGTTTATATTACTTCAGAAAAAAGTTACAACCAAGTGAATGTGTCAAGCACTTCTTACACATTTTTCAAAAGGATAAAGCCTTTCGGACCTGAGAGGCTACACCTTACAAGAATCCCATCATCACCAAGAACATGTAGGGCAGTAAACTAATACATATGTTTTAACAGAATATAGTGAATTAATATAGATGTTTGTGTCTAAGATGGATGGCATGTCACAAATTTAGTCACCTATCTAGTCTTAGAGATCCTTCAACATCTAGAATCTCACAGTTCTGGGCTGAAAGGAAGGAAGAATCCATCGCTAAATCCTAGGAAGTAGAAGTGGAAGGCTACAATACCTCCCCTCACCTATGGTCTGCTACCCATTTTGAGTCAGAAAGATCATGCAAATCTAGTGGTAATGATGCCCCCTTGGAATAAAAAATTGACAGTTACATTTTGTTCGACACAAAGCTATTCCTCAATCAACTTGCATAAACTGAATGCCCAAATAATGATGCAAATGCCCCAAATTTGACATCTCAAATGAGGCATGCAAATCAACCTTAAAATTAGCAATATACTTCTATTTAGGACCAGCGAGTAGCATGTCATCAACATAGACAACAATGATCAGAAGTACATCATTTGCACGCTTAACATATAAAGTGCTCTCAGTTGGATTGTTCTCAAAACCATGTGCAATCAAGTAGGCATGTATCTTTTCATACCAAGCATGTGGTGCTAGCTTCAAACCATATAATGCCTTCTTCAACCTGCACACTTTCTTTTCATGCCCTTTATCCACAAAACCACATGCTCAAACACATACACTTCTTCATGTAAGTCACCATTCAAAAGTGATGTTTTAATGTCCAACCGATGTACATTCTAACCACGATGAGCTGCAAGTACATAGATACTATGAACAGTAGTCATTCGACACGTGAGAGCAAAGGTCTCATCAAAATTAATCCCTCTTTCTTGAGCATAACCTTTTGCAACAAGCCTAGCCTTATACCTATCAACTCTTCAATCAGGCTTACGCTTCAGCTTGTACACCCACTTAGTGTCAATGGCCTTCTTACGAGGAGGAAAATCACGTAAAGACCTGGTACCATTCTTCATAATAGCATCACATTCTAATTGCATAGCAACCATCAAATTTTTCACATTTTGAGATTCATCAAATGAAACAAAGTCATTCTCATCACAAAGACTGAGGCAGACATAACATAGCAATCTGATGCAAAAGAAGCACTATGAGAACCTGAACAAGTATGATATGATAAAGGTGCATCTAATTTGCTATCTCACAAAGTCTCCACTAGCCATTTTGGCATAGTTTTTTCCTCCTCTATATCAGCCCTCTCATCAACAAGTGCATCATGTAAATCTGCATAAAAATGGACTGATCTGCATCATCACATGAAACATGTAAAGGTTGAGAAATTGCCTCATTCAGGCTAGCACTTGGTTGTCCACTTATAAAAAGAGGCAACAAAGTATCATACACATCTCCAGAGCTAACAAAAGTCTCCTTGGTACATGAAAGTAATGGCTGAATTTCATCTTCCACAAAAACCACAACACAACTAACCAAAATGAATTTAGTCTATGGATGATATAGATGATAGCCTTTGCTTTCAATACTATACCAAACAAAAATACATTTCATTGCTTTATTATCCAATTTCTTGTGTTGTTATTCAGACACTAATACATATGCCAAACAACCAAAGACATGCATATGAGCACCAGATGGATTGCAACCATGCCAAGCCTCATATGGAGTGATAGACTACAATGCTTTGGTGGGACACATGTTAAAAACATATGCTTCACACATAACAACCTCAAGCCAGAAGCTATGTGGTAAAGCCTGACTTTTGACCATACACCTCGCCATCTCCATGAGAAACCTATTCTTTCTTTTATCAAATCTTTTCTATTGAGGTGTATATGGCAGTGTACATGATCTTCTATCCCATGTTCAACTAGAAAAGCATTAAAATCAGAAAACATGTATTCCCTCCTCAATGAGAATGGAGGGTGCCAATTTTACATGGTGATAGATTTTCAACCAAAACGAGAGACTATTTGAAGCACGTAAAGACTTTAGGCTTTGCTTTCAGTGGATACACCCATGGATGCTTGGAAAAATCATCAATAATAGTCACAAAATAAAAGTAGTTCCCAAAAGAGGGTGTTTGTATATGACTACAAACATCACTATGAACAAGCTACAATTTTTTAGTAAGTCGAATTGAACCATCATTTTGGAATGAGGAATGCTGCATTTTTCCCAAAATAGAGCCTTCAAATACATTTTACCACGTGTGTCAAGTTTGGGGAGAGTTGACACCATTTGAGTTTTTGTAGGCATAGAAAACTTGCAAAAGTTAGATGACCAAAGCATGCATGCCAAATCTTTGCATCTAAGATAGCCTGAGAATCATGTACTACACATGCTGAATCATTCTTAGATTTTTCATAGTCTATGAGCTTATACAAATTGGGATATAAAATGCTAGAAACAATAATAACATCACCATTTGAGAGATCATGGACTGTACATCTATCATCAATAAATTTGACAACCAAGCCCATCTTGGCTAATGTCGAAATTAACAACAGATTTTTCTTGATCATTGGTACAAGCAAAGCATTCAACAATGTAAAAGAACTACAATTGGTAGTAGTCAGAATGATCTTACCAACTCCCATTATAGGATAAGAGGAGTTTTGGGTGTGTGCCAATATTCCCTGTAGGGGCAGGTTCATGTGAGCTGAAGAAACTATGCTGCAAGGTAATATGTTTGGTTGCCCCACTATCAAAGTACCAAACATGTGAGTCTACTACATACATACACTGCTCATGAGAAGATGGATCAAAATTGCAAACTGTAGTAAATGCCCATTCTTCATTGTGCACAAGATTAGCACACTCTATTTTAAGTGTAGAACCCTCTGCAACCACCATTCCAACCTCTTTCTTATGTACCTCTTTTGCAACTAGTTTTGGACAACTCTTTATGACATGATCGTTTCCTTTACAATACTTGCAAAAGAATTGTGCTTCTCTGATTTCTTCTCATATTTTTCTTCCTTGTTTGACTCTACAACATTAGAAAATTTCTTGTTTCTTATAGATGAGCCATTTTCCCTTGGCCTTCTGACTAGCTAAGAAAGCTTGATCTACAACATGCAGGATTGACTTGCTCTATCTAGACTGACCTTCCTATAGCAAAATAGAGACTAATACCTCCAATTTTAAGGCATTTGGATTGCCTTTCAACATCAATTGAAGAGTAGAAGAAAACCTCTGATATGAATATGCAATACCATTATGAAGAGTTTTCACAAGTGAACGATATGGCAAGACTTCATCAACAGAAATCAATTGCTCCAAATCTTTGATCTTTGTCAAGAAACTATCCATGGAATTTCCTTCATTCATGTGCTCACTCTCCAACTATTTTCAGACGTAGTCAACATGAGCCTCATTTCTTGCCTAGTATAAAGTGGTAAGTCTGTCTCAAGCATCCTTTTCTATTTTGCAAGAGCATATGTGAGGTATAATCGCATGTTTGATAGACAAAGCTATCATGTGCTTGAGCATCTCTACCATCCCAATGAAGTTGCTTTGCAGTGGGTGCAGTAAGAATGACAACACGAATAGGAGTTTGAAGATTTTCATGTTCAATGCCATCTACATCACCTTCGATAACAATATTTACAGGTGTAATAGGACATTTTTCAATAGCGTGCACAATATTCCACAGTCCTTTTGCAACCAATACATGACACATCATATATGCCCAAAATGTGTAACTAGTACCATCCAATCTATCCTCAACAACCAACATATGGAATACATCATTGCTTTCAACCATGACCATTGACTAAAATACCATGATGCAAAACAAAATTGTATCTCAAAAAGTTGAACTGAACCACCCTGTTGAGCTCTGCTAGATTTGTAGTAGACTTCGAGACGCTTGTACCAGTGAACCAAAACCTGTATATATGTTTGGCACAAAAGGATGAAATTTCTTGCATATGTGCTACAATAGTACATTTAGAGGCTGAAATGAGCTCAGATCGCAATTTCAACACCATAATGTGAATATGTTTTGAAGTCCTAATTGCCTTGAGTATGCTCACCAATTGTCATGTGATTTTGAGACCATAAGTGGAGAGTTGTTGAGGATGCCCCCTCAAACCCTATTTATGCATCTTGTTTTGCACCCTGTCACCCATGTCTTGGTGATTCGTGGAGGTTCATGGTGGCATTTCTCTAATTTGGTGGTCTTGGTTGTTGCTCTCATCCTTTGAAGTGTTTAAAAATGCTATTTTCTAGCACATTGTACGATTTTACAACCTTGCATCTTTTGTTCACAATCTTTCTATTTTAGTACTATCCTTGGTGGCTCTTCATGGCAATTCCAACCTCACCCTTGGTGGATTCGCTTCTCTCTTGGTGGATCTAATGAAATTTCATGACTCGAGCTTTTGTTAGCTCTAGCAACACTCTTTTGTTGGATCCATCTTTAAGGTAAATTTCCACTCATTTTAACAAGTACACTATGAATTCACATGTCGGAATGACATGGATCGATGTGTCAAGAATGCCCATTTTTTGTGTTTTCTTCATCTTTTGCTTTTAAATTAAATTGTTTCCATGCATTTCTCTTAAATGAGTCACATTACCTCATAGGTTGAGCTATACACTTTTGGAGCATGATCTCCTTCATTCAATACCAATGGGCTGCACCTTTGTTCATTTTTGTGTAGAGCCACCTCATTTTTCCTTTCTAAGGCCTCCATACAACGTCAGGAACACCTTTTTAGGTACACATATGTATTCTATACATGCAATGACACAAGGGAAAATATATAGAAAATGATAAAGAAGATTGAGGGAACAAGGTGAGGAACATTAAGAGGAGGGGAGAGAGAGAGAGAGAGAGAGAGAGAGAGAGAGAAATGGAGAGAGAGATAGAGAGAGATAGAGAGAGAGGGAGACAAAGAGATCCATGTTGACATTAAAAACGTACGTAACTTTGATTCATGAGGATTTAACTTATGCACACAAACATGAAGGGAGAAAAAAACATTTAGATAAAGTGAGAAAAACAAACTAGCTTCCAAAAAAAAATTGTCATATGTATCTCACTCCATTTGATGTGGTAGCCCGAATTTCTCCCTCTATTACACTTATCTTTTCTCATCATGTTGCTCCCTATCTCTAGCACATTCTCACAAAGATTTTGTCATGTGCAAATGATGATCTTGATTTTTTAACAAATTGTCATGCTTCACATACCTTTTGCATCTCAACAACCTTGAATTTCGGTAATCCATTAACAAATTTCTTTCATTGCATCAACTTTAGCCTCTATAAATTGGCATGTCCAATTTGTTTGCACAATATCTATATGTCAAAAATAACCCTTGCACTTTTTGCAAACATGGTTGCATTCATTTCAAAAATTCTCACACTCAAGCTAAACATTCTACCTGCTTTGTTCGCTATGGCAATTATCCTTCCATTTTTCTTATACTCTTCTACATATAAACCATATCATACTTGAAACTTCTTTGTAATCCATGCTCAACCATTTGTCCACAAAAACTTGGTTCTTTGTTATATTAGGAACATGGACAGCATATTGAAAACTTGAAGGTATCAAGATGACTTGTGGAAGCACATGGAGGGCTTATCAAAGCAAGAAGACGTCAAAAGGGGGCTACATCGATCAAGATCTCAACTAGTCGAAGGTTAGCAAGGGAGAAGCTATCAAAAGGTAATATCCACACTTTGTAAAGCATACAAACACTTGACGAGAAGCTAGAGGAGCATCTTAGAGCTCAATATGGCTGATTATAATGCACAAATAGAAAAGTTAGAGAAAGGCAATTATCAACCATGGAAATTTAGAGTTAGCAACTACCTCATGGGCAAAGGATTGTGGGGATTAGTGAGGGGCATGGAGCCAATGGCTCATGTACATAATCCACCACTTCAAGGGCAGGTGAAGGCACTTAATGAATGGATAGAATGGGATATTCACATTGATGGTGACCGAGGAGATGAACCAAGGAGGCTCACAATCAAAGGGCAGCCAAGCCCAAGTTTTCTATGCAAGTAGAGGCAAAGGCAAAAGACAAAACTCCCAAGGTAGAGGGAGAGGAAGGTCAAGATCAAGCTCAAGCAACCAAGAAGGCTCCAACCAAAGCTATGGATCAAGAGGAAGAGGAAGGCATAGAGGAAGAGGAGGAAGATCACATGGAAGAGAAGCATCCAATGGAAAACACTACAATTGTGGAAAACCGGGCCATTATGCAAGAGATTGTTGTTACAAAGAAGGAGGCAATCAAGGATACAAAAGGAACCAAGGTAATTATGCTAGTACTTCAACGAATTTAGAAAATGAGAACTTGCTTATGATGTATGGTTCAAGTGAAAGAGTCAATTCAGATTTTACATGGTACATTGATAGTGGTTGTAGCAACCAACCATATGAGTTGCAATAAAGATGTTCTCTTTAATTTACACTCACCCATCGCTCAAGGACATGTAGAGACAGGGGATGACACTGAGCACAAGATTACACATGTTGGAGATGCTGCATTGAATGGATCTCAAAGCTCGAAGGTGTTGAAGGATGTGTTGCATGTGCCAACCATCACAAAGAACTTGGTTTCCGTAGGTCAAATGGTTGAAAGAGGTTATGAGGTGAGGTTCAATGATCAAGGATGTTTTTTTGAAGACCTTATGCAGGAATACAAGCTCATTGCAAAAGGAAAGAAGCAAGGAAGACTCTTCACCATGGAGGTGTAAGCCGCTAGAAAGGAACTCATATTTCTTGTAAAATATATCCTGAAAAGTCGCACGCATGATGAAAAGGCGTAGTGCAACATTGTATCCTTTGATAAGATTAATGAAAGAGTCGTGTAAGGCAGAAGGTAGACCCATCGGACTGTTCGTCTGGGCGAGGAGCCGAAAGCGAGCGTTGTTGCAGAACTCTGTGTAATTGAGTCTGTCTCATTGATTAAGTTTAATCATTAAGTGGAGTTAATTGAAGTGTTAAGTAATTTGATTAATGCACTATGTGAAAGAGTTATACGGTAAACTTTCTGACGTGGAAGTGTGTTAAGGGCGTATTCCGAGTAGTATTGGAAGATAATATGTTAGCGCTCAGTTCAGTGAAGTCATATAATCTTAATCTGCATTTTGGGAAAATATAAATAGGGCCTGTGTTTACAGACCCCTAACCATCCCAAGAACCTAGTCGTGAATTAAACCTTAAACTATAAAAAGGTTTTAACATTTAACACTGGTGCTGTTTGTGGGAAATGGAGTAGCCGTTTGCAACAAAGATTAGAGATTGAGGAAGAATTCTTTGATATATGCCTGTAACACGTTCCGGTGAATCATACCCGAAATACCATAGAGATCAACATCTCTGGGTAATTCCGGACCTATTAGGAACACCCCCTGGTGGTAGAAGTACAGGACAGTTAAGTTCAGTTGTAGAAGGTTCGGTACAGCCAGCCAGCAGCAATTCCGGTGGTAGTTCGATAGTACATGATGAGATTCTGGTGAATTCTGGTACGAGTTCGGTACCTTTGGCAGAAAGTATGGTGATTTTTGGTTGTACAAAGACACAGTGCGGAGTGAGTTCCGCACTATCCGGTCCGAATTCGGCCACTTTCAGTGATAGGTTCACGTTATCCGGTGAGAACGTTTTCGATGACAGTGCAGTCTAGTCCGGTGAGAATTCGGCAAGTTTCGGTGAGAGTTTGGTATTACCTGGTGGTGATTCAAAGTTTTTCGGTGAAACTGCGGTGATGTTTGGTGGACACTTACTGTGCTCACCATTTTTCGGTGCGCGATTAGCTAATTTCGACACTCAAGTGGAGGAAGGGCTGATAGATTTGGAGTTAAGAAATCGGTTCAACGACCTCTTAGGACCCGAAAGTGAGCAGGATGACCATACAGTCCAGGAAGATCAAGAGATACCTCCCCAAAATTCGAGTAATAATAACAACACCACCAACAACAACACCATGAGTGGCTCACAGCAACAACAACAACAACAGCAACAACACGAACAACAGCAACAACACGAACAACAGCAACAATAGCAGCAATAGGTTATCCCACCACGTTCGATACCAGTAGGGGTCACGTATACAAAATTTGGAGGATTTCTGGGGGATGATCCAGATGCGCATGTACGGACCTTTGAGATTAATTATGCAGTTCTGAACTATCCAGCAGACCCTACCTACAAAGCTATTGTGTTCCAGGAAACCCTGGTTAATGAAGTTGCATGATGGTTAATCGAATACGATTTGAACCACTTTTGGCAGTATGATGATGTAAAGGATGCCTTCTGGTTTCGTTTGAAGAAGAATCCTGTCGAAATTTTTGACTACTTGCAGAACAATAGGCAGAAACCACACCAAACAATACAGGATTATGCCATGCTATTTCAGACACATCTAAGGCAATTGCCACCCGTGCATGCTAATCTACCAGATGACGTTATCACTCAATGGTTCATCAATGGATTAAATCCCCAATTGAAGCAGATTATGATCATAAGGTGTGTGGGTGGAATGACTTTAGATGCCATAATTGCTATGGCATTACAATTAGAGAACAAAGTGGGCGGATTTATCGAAGACTTGGAGTGGCTGAAAGCGTCTAGGCAATCTAACGAGGACACTTTGAAACAAGTCTACTATGCCAAATGCAAAAACCCAGGGCACAGCAGTTCAACATGCGCATTGAACCAAATGTATTGTGGTATCTGCCACATAACAGATCATACCACGGAGACTTGTCCGTATAATGCCAAGGTACAGAACAGAGCAGCAGTTAATGCCATCATTCAAGAGCAAGGACAACCGACCAGCCATTATGTACCACCGCAAATGAGGAACACCCCATACCAGGGATACAGGAATTATCGAGGAGGGCAAATGAATAACTTCGGTCAAACTCGGTGGAATGCAAGCCCGTTAGGAGAAGGTACATCTAATCCAACTCCTAAATGTCCTTTTTTGGGGAAATATGGCATATCCCGAGTTTCTGTAAAGATGCAGCGGAGTATGACAAAAAGAAAAAAGAATGACAACATGCGATGGCAAATATGGTGTATATCTCACCAGTAGACATGGAAGCAGCAGCGGTACAAACACGATCGGGCAAGAAACTACAACCAGCTATGGAGATCTTTGAACTAGGAATTCATGAACAACAGCAAGCGTTCATAAAGGCAAGCAAGTGGGTTACGCAGGAACAAGCTATTTTCCCTGATCCAGTTCTAGTGACACAGCAAAGTATCCTGCCGGAGGCACTAGAGAAGCGAAATTTGACTCATACGGTACCAGAGCCCATACCAGAGACCGTATCAAAAACAGCCAAAATTGATTCGGTCTGGGATGTTCTGTCCAAGGCATCAATTACATTGCCCTTGGGTCAATTATTGGCTTTGGTCCATGGAGTTCGACAACAGTTCCAGCAACAGGTTAGTCCAGGCTCTTCGAGTGCTCCTGCAACAACTACAATCCAATCGGAATCTGACCCAATGGTGGACCATACGGTACCACTGATTACGGTATGGTACAAAATTCACAAAATCACACAAGTCTTGATTGATGGTGGATCTGGTGTCAATATTGCCACAATAGCCCTTTGCAAACGACTGGGGTGGACGCAAATTGAACCGGTTCAATTCTTTGTACGTATGGCTGATCCATCTCGAGTCCATCTGGTGGGCTTGGTGCAAGATATTCTGATCAATCTATAAGGTTCTGTTTTCATAATGACCTTTGTTGTGCTAGATTTACCAGAATCGAGCTTGGACTGCAATCTACTTTTTGGACGTCTTTAGCTAAAACAAGCTAAGGTAGTGGAAGACTGGTCAGCGCATGAATTAGTCTTTAAAAATAATCACCGAAAGTATGTTGTCCCACTGGACGATATGAAACCCTGTGACTTACACGCACGGCCATATTTAGCGGAGCCTGTACACATGCTGGATGGTCTCTCCGACGATGAAGAGGAGACTTTCCTTCGAGCCAATAAAGACCTGATGGCACTTGGCACTATAGGTTTACAAATGGTGGCTGATAACTGGAGTCCGGCAGCCTATACGGTGGTACCACTGACCGGAGAGCACGAGTCGAATACCGAAAAGACTTTGGATGAGGTGATGCTTCAACAATTACTCCCGTCCAGAGACGATGAGGAAAGGCCCCGGCAGTTCTATGTACCGGAAGATCAGCTGATCACCTGCAATTTAGGTGACCAAACCAATCCACGAGTAGTAAAAATAAAAGCAGGATTGTCTGAGACCTTCCAGGAGCACTTGTTGCAGCTGCTACGAGAGTTTGCTGATGTGTTTGCATGGGACTACAGGGACATGAAGGGGTTGGACCCACGGATTTATCAACATAGAGTGGTGCTGAAAGAGTTACAGGATGAATCCTATGTTGCACAAGTTAAAGCCGAAATGGATCGCTTGTTGAAGGTGGGATTTATTGTGCCTATTGAGCACGTAGAACGGATCTCTCCCATTGTTATAGTTCCGAAGAAAAATAAGCAGCTGCGGATATGTGTGGACTACCGAAAGCTTAATGCTGCAACTGTACCTGATCCATTTCCGTTGCCATTCCTGGATACCATGTTAGGCGACGTGGCCGGTCGAGAGATGTATTCCTTTCTAGATGGATACAGTGGTTACAAGCAAGTTAGAATGGCCGATCAGGATATACCCAAGACCGCATTTATTACCAACTGGGGTGTCTATGCGTGTACCGTAATGTGGTTTGGCCTGCACAATGATCCTAGTACATTTCAACGTTGCATGCAAGAAATTTTTTCCCCTTATCTCACCACCTTTATGAGAGTGTACCTCGATGATTTTTCGCTATCGGGTGATACGTCGGCACACATGTATCATTTACGGTGTTGCTTTTCAAAGTGTCGGGAATATCACTTGTGTCTGAACCTGAATAAATCGGTGTTCTTTGTTTCCTGTGGTAAGCTGCTTGGGCATGTTATTTCCAAACAAGGCATTCAGGTGGATCAAGACAAAGTGAAGGCCGTCTTGGAGGCCCCTGCTCCTAAGACACCTAAAGATGTGATGCGGTTTTTGGGCCAAATCCGGTGGCATGGGAGGCATCTGTGTTGGCTTGCTCATCTGGCTATACCACTTAATCGTTTGATCACGAGTAACCCTCGTCAATTCGAATGGACCAAAGAGTCTCAACTTTCTTTTGACCGACTAAAAACACTGTTAACTCAGGCTCCCATTTTACAAGCACCAAATTGGGAATTGCCATTTCATGTTTTTGTGGATGCATCTGACAGTGCCATTGGTAGCATATTGATGCAGCAGACGGATAAATGGTTTCACCCGATATATTATGCGAGCCAAAGATTGGCCCCGACAGAGCGTAACTATTCAGTTACTGAATGAGAGTGTCATGGTTTAGTATATTCTGTGAAAAAAATTCGACATTATCTGTTGGGCAGACGCTTCACCTTCCACGTCGATCATGTAGCATTGGTGTATCTGGTGCGCCAACAACATTTGGGAGGATGGCTCGCATGATGGGTCTTGCTGCTTCAGGAATTTGATTACTCCATCGTACACCGACCAGGGTCAGCACACACGCTTGCTGACTTTCTCTCTTGGTTGGATTCCGGTGAGCCTCTGGAGGGAATTGATGATACAACACCAGCCATCTATGCAGACGAGACAATCCAGGATGCTCCAAAAGAATTACCGGTACCTTCTTCTTACTATGGCACCTTACTTCTGTCCTTGACTAGTGGATGTCCGCCTGGTATGATTTCTTCAATGGCTAGACGAAGACTAGCCACGTACAGTCGACGCTTTCGGATGATTGTCGGACAGTTATATTACATGGATCACTCGGGAGTACTACTCAGATGTGTTCCCCCACATGAATATGCTTCAGTCATTAACATGGCCCATACTGCCCCAACTGGAGGACATTTTGCGGCTGATTTGACTCATCGAAAGATTTTGCAGAGTGGATTGTGGTGGCCAACGATGTATCGTGATGTGACCCAATATGTACAACAGTGCGACGAGTGCTAGCGGTCCGGTCAGCCTTTATGGCAACACTACTTCCCTCTTCAACCTGTTGTGCCTCTGGAACCCTTTCAGAAATGGGGATTGGATTTCATAGGACCAATCACCCCTCCGACAACCATTACCAATAACAGATATATTCTGACATGCACAGATTACGCTACCCGATGGGCCGAGCCATGGGCTCTGCGATCCGCTACAGCGGCTGCGATTGTTAAATGATTAATGAAGGATATCTTTCTGCGTTACGGGTTACCCTTGGAGATCATAACTGACCAAGGTACACACTTTGCCAATACCTTGATGCAAGTCCTTACGAAAACATTCCAGATTGTGCACAAATTCACTTCTCCTTATTACCCACGAGCAAATGGACTTGCTGAGAGTACCAACAAATCTCTCTTAAACATCTTGAAGAAACTGGTGTTAGATTGCCTAGAGAGATGGGAACAATTTCTACCTGTTGTACTATGGGCTTATCGTACCACATACAAAGTAGTGACCGGAACAACTCCTTTTAAGTTGGCATATGGATTGGAAGCCATTGCTCTCATGGAACTGGTGGTTCCCAGTCTGTGTGTGGCCCTTGAACAGAAGCTATTATTGGAAGAATCTTTTCCCTTTTGATTGGAGTCTTTACGGTCCTTGGATGAACAACGTCTGGAGAGTTTTCTGGTGTTGCAGGAAGTGCAGCTAAGACAAGCCAAAACCCACGATCGTTTCCTTGAAACCCCTATGCTTATGGTAAACCAATTGGTCCTCTTCTATAATGCTAAGTCTAATAGATCTGCAAGAAAATTTAAGCTACGTTGGTTCGGTCCTTACCGTATTGCTGAACAAGTGGGACCTGCAACTTTTCGGTTGGCAACCTTAACCAGTGTCCTTCTTCCAAAAGCGATTAATGGCTCCAAGCTCCGGCCCTATCACCCTTCATTACCAACTCATGAGGTGTCTTCGGTATTTTTACTCTTTTTAGCTTGTCACTTTTTTGGCTTTCCGTGTTTCGGTTGACCAACTGACCGTAATCCTTCATTTTTCTTATCTAACCATGATTAATAGCTGCCTCTGTGTTGCTGCATCTGTTAATACATGCATGTCGCCATTATATCGGTATATTTCCAATACTGCGTTATGATTAGGGTTCTTGCTGCCTACTTCTTTGCAGTGTTTCTACTTAAGCTTGTTCCTTTCGCTGTTAGTCGCTATTGTGTTTTTTTTGTGTGTTTGCGACCCGTGTGTGCTCTGTGTTTGCGTTTATCTCTGCGTGCGCCATGGAAGCTCTTGCTAACATAGTAACCTTCCGTGCCGGTCTCACTCCGGATGTGAGTGAGTACTTGCGTGCTCGGGGATTGTTGGCCTTCGCTGAATTGCCTTGGCATTCATTGGAGTGTCACCCCTTCCATGCGCAGATCATTTCTGCCATGCCTGCTACAGAGCAGTGTTGGCCATTAACATGTGTAAACCCCCGTGTCGTAGTTACCCTAACCACGGTTGCTGAGGGATTCCGTCTCCCTTAGGAAGGGTTGGTTGATGGCCCCCTCCTTCCAATCGCAACCATGAAGGAATTGTTTCCTCGGCACTCATCTAATGAGTTTGCCATTCTTTGCCGACCCGAACTAGAGCGTACCGCTCTGCAATTTCTTATAGCCACGTTAAACTTGCAAAAACACACGTATGGCATCTCCAGACCTTTTTACTCGATGATTGATATTGCCTCACGAGAGGGTGTTAATTTCACTTCCTTTTTCTTCCGGTGCATTCACCGTGAATGCTTAACCGTTACTAAACAAATCATCAAGAACGATATGCCTCGTACCCGTCTGCCCCACCTGCTCACCCGTCTCCTTTCGATGATACAAGCCGTGCAACCGCCTCTAGTGAATACCATGCTGCTACATGAAGAATCCACCCAGATGATTGACGACGATGATGATGAAGAACTGCTTCATTTCTTCCAACGAAAACGCCATCGCATTAGCCCATCGCAAAGTCAGGTGCAGGGTTCCACTGCAGTACAAGATGTTGAAGTATTCCATGACACCGTGTTGACGTTGTAGCATCACAACTCATGCTTGTCAATCGAGGAAGCATCTCATGAGACCCAAATGTTTGCGTAGAAGCACTCAGCAGACGTAATGGTGCTTCGTCAACATACGATTAACAAAATTAACAAGAAGACATGACATAAGCATCGTTAATGATGCACATAATCGTAATCACAAGCATAATCGCGATGTAATCGCACATCAACATGTCACAAGCGTTAGACAAGAAGAGAACAAGTACGCATGCACATTATGACGACAAGAGAGCAAGAGTCTCACTACAAACTACCATTATCTCATTACTTCTAGAAAAGCCCTCCCCAAAGAAGAGGTGGAGACCTCTTTATATACAAAATGGCAAAAAAGCATGCTATGTGGGATTTCTAAACTGAAAGGAGAATGAATTCCACTTATTCTCTAGTGTGGCACTCACACACACCTATACAAGAGTGCTTTATTAACTGAATGAAAGGTAGAAAAAGGTACAAATGATGATGACAATAGAGTGGATCCAAGAAATATATGTTGTATCTTCAACACACTGCCACCTCCTTACAGGTAGAGTCCATCCCGTCTTCTCCTCTCAAGCAGTCGGATACAGATGTTATCATGGAAGATGTAGCTGCAGCCTCACAGTGGGAAGAATCTCCTCAATCGGATGTTGAGGTTATGAAGGAGACAGTGGCAGATACCACTGTTCTGGACTGCCAACCTCCTTCTTCACCAACCTCCATTGTCCAAGCAGATGCAGTCAATTAGACCTGTGTTGCAGAAGTAGTTACCGAAGTTGCAATGAAGACCCCTCAACAACCTGAGACCATAATCGTTTTAGTTCCGATTGCCCTTATCCCCCTTCCTCCTCCAACTACCATTCTCGATACTACTGTTGTTCTTCCCGTTGCGCCTTCAATTGATATTCATGAGGCATCAACCCATCTCCTCTCCTCTCCCGACTACTCTCCACCCTCCTCACCTCATCTGCTCTCTGCCTCATCATCACAGCCTCCTCCTTCTCTTCCCCCCCAGCAGTAATGTTCACGGAATTGGCATCCATGGGCCAACTTCTCATCCAATTCTCCCAGCAATTGCCCCTCCAGATGAAGCTGGCAACTCAGACCATTCAATAGGAGTTGCAGACCAAGGTTGACCTGCTCGAAGCAGATATTTCCCCGCTCTAGGAAGAAGCACTTGCGGTTGAAACCGAGAATCATGCCTTGCAAACTCAGCTCCAGCAACTCCAAGAACAGTTAGTAGAAACAGATAATATTCTTGCTCAACGAGACACCGCACTTGTTGGATTGAAGGAAAAGAACGTTCTCCTTGCTGCTCGCAATGAGGAAATTTCACAATTAGAACAACTGGTATGTGATAAAGAAGATGCCCGAGTTGCGCAAGGAAATCTACTGCAGGAGACACGCGCAGATCTTGCTGTGGTAGAGCAGAAAGGACAGGAAATGGCAGATCTTGCCATGCAAACCACTATAGAATTAAAGAAGGTGTCCATAGATCTTTTCCAAAAAAGCCGTGACTTGGAAGCGGAGACTGGCTGGACTATTCAGTTACATAAAGAGCTGGAAGCTATTAAAAAAGAGTGAGATGCTTATTACAAAACTATTCAGTTTCAAGCTTAGGAGCTAGAAAGATGAGAAAAGCAATTGGGCGTTCAAGCAGACAGGCTCTCGAGAATTGATGCAGAGATAGCTGAAATGAAGCTGAGAAGAGATGTTGCCATCACCAATGATTTCTACCTTCAAGAATCATTTTTGCAGATGCAGACAAATTTATTAATGAGTCAAGTTGTTGCTGCCAGTTCTGTTAGAACTGATGCACAACTTATCAAGCCTGCCATTTTGAAAGATATGTTAGATTCCTTAAAGCAGAAGATTACCCGAACTTTTAAATTAGCTAGAACTCTGTATATTCAGGGCATCATTGATGAGCCCTAACTGTAATTTCCATTTTTGGGTTCGAGTCCACCGTGCGTGCCAGTGTAAGCCGCCGGAAAGGAACTCATATTTCTTGTAAAATATATCCTGAAAAGTTGCACGCATGATGAAAAGGTGTAGCACAATGTTGTATCCTTTGATAAGATTAATGAAAGAGTCGCGTAAGGCAGAAGGTAGACCCGCCGGACTATTTGTCTGGGCGAGGAGCCGAAAGCGAGCGCTGTTGCAGAACTTTGTGTAACTGAGTCTATTTCGTTGATTAAGTTTAATCACTAAGTGGAGTTAATTGAAGTGTTAAGTAATTTGATTAATGCCCTACATGAAAAAGTTATACAGTAAACTTTCTGACATGGAAGTGCGTTAACGACGTATTCTGAGTAGTATTGGAAGATAATATGTTAGCGCTCAGTTCAGTGAAGTCATACAATCTTAATATGTAGTTTGGGAAAATATAAATAGGGCCTCTGTTTACAGACCCCTGACCATCCCAAGAACCCAGTCGTGAATTAAACCTTAAACTATAAAAAGGTTTTAACATTTAACAGAGGTAAATCCATCAACCCCTCACACGGTCTACTTGTCAATTGGAAATAAACAGATTGCCAAAATCGACTTATAGCATAAAAGAATTGGACACATAAACTTACAAAGGATGAAGGACATGCAAAGGAAGGTGTTGGCAGTAGTCTTGGTACACCAGGACTTACAAGACGTGAAAGTCAAAGAAGGGAGTCAGAGCGAAGGGACAGCACAAGCAAACAGGGCAGTCAAAGAAGATCTGGCAAGTAGGCCAATATTTTTTCAAGACACTAATGCAGATCAAAGAGATGGACATGCAGGGAGGAAGAGCAAGTAGGGAGCTCGAAGATATGTATGGCAGATCACTAGAAGAAACCCCTACAACAACAGTGATTTTTATCACTAACAATCATTGTAAATATCATTTCACATTTTTGTAGCTCCATTTTGTGCAAGCCAAGGAGTCCTTGAGCTTGAGGAGCCTTAGAAGTAGTTGCGTACCAATTTTTGTATTTTTTAGATCTCGTTTGAGCCCCCAAATAAGCCCTGGAACCTAATTTTTAACTAGGCCGGACACTAGGTCTGGACAGGGCCAAAGCTAGTCAAAAACTATAAAAGGAGCTAGAGAGCTCATTTTTGAGGTTAGATTGTAATTGAAACAAACTTGTAAGAGCTTTTGAAAGTAATCTAAAGAACTCCATTGATTCTCTCTCTTCGTCTTGCCGTGTGTGCGCGTGTGTGTGTATGTGTGTGCATGCTTGTGTGCTTCTCACTCACGCACTTGTGCCGCCACTTGCTCGAGGTCTTCATACCATCCTCACGTCTTCCCGGATTGACATTAAAGGAGGTGCTACTCATCACTGAGCTACACCAAATTTTGGCGCCGTTGCCGGGGATCGAGCTTTGAGGACGAGCGTGTGATGGTAAGACGTAGAGTTGACGCGTTGGAATTGTAGGTATTTTCTTCACTCTCATCGATTTTCTTTTACTTTCTTTACCATCTCCCACCTCCATCTCCATCATCGCGAAAATTTCAGTTTTTTGACTATATCCCCATCTCCACCTCATTTCCCCCATTTCACTTGTGAGAGAGAGCGAGAGAGCGAATTTGCATGTGCTGTTTTTGCATGTTTTCTGAGCTGTCTTGCAGGTACAGGCTGCATCATCATCCCCAGCACTCCGCGCAGGTACGAAAATCTGAGTAATTGTCTGTGTGTCGCCGAGCTCTGTCAATCGCGACCGACAGAAAAATTGCTCTAATTGCTAAACAAAGTGCATATCCATGACCTACAGGCCTAGAGCTTCCCAAAAATGTGTTTAGTTTTTTGAAATTCCACAGATTTCTGTCAATCGCGATCGCTCTGTCAATCGCGATCGACAAACCACGACGGACAGACCTGTCAATCGCGATCGACACGTCAATCGCGACCGACAGCCCACGACGGCTCTGTCAATCGCGACCGACAGAGTCAACGACCGATTGACCACGACTGACGGATCATACGCGCGACACGTGTCAATCGCGATCGAGTCATCAATCGCGACCGACGCAGTCAACGACTGTTTGACCACGACGGACAGACCACGACGGCTCTGTCAATCGCGATCGACACAGTCAACGACTGATTGACCGCGATCGACAGACCCTTGCGACCGACCTGTCAATCGCGATCGACTCATCAATCGCGACCGACAGAGTCAACGACCCTTTGACCACGACTGATTGACTTTTCGTAACCCCTATCAATCGCGACTGACCAGTCAATCGCGACTGACAGCCACGACGGACCTGTCAATCGCGATCGACACGTCGATCGCGACTGACCTGTCAATCGCGACCGACAGACTTTGCGAACACGTTAGAAGGGCAATTTAGGTCAAATTTTCAAGGCAAAAGTAGTGGTTTAAATTTTGGCCAAGCGTGGGACAAACACAAGGGTGTAGCATTGCATTACGAGGACACGACCCAAGTAACTTTAGAATTCCTGTTTGCCTGATAACCGAGCGCAATCCTGTTTTAGCCCCAAAACCCTGAACCGGCATAACTTCCTCATACGAAATCCGTTTGCCGTGATTTTTGTTTTGTTGGAAAGCTCACAGGGAGTACAACAAAAACATCGACTGGTTATAGTTAAATTAAGATCAGGAATATTTGCTAGGGAATTTTGAAGTTGACCATACCCAGGGGGATCAAAGTCAGGGGTCCTTAGGATTGTTTTCTTGAAAATCACTATGCAAGTTTGTGTTTGTGCTACATGAATGAAAATAATTGGTTCTGTCTTTGGAATGTAAATTTCAAAGCTAACTTTGAAACTCTTACAGAGCATCGAGAGGCGTTCTAAGCAAGTGTAAGTGCGAGCTTGGGAACACATTTCCTGGGCACTCAAGGGCGACCGAGCAGGAAACAAAAGGTTGGACACTTTTAACCCCCTCTGTCAATTCATAGCTTAGGCTAAGAACGACGAGAGGTAGGAGTAAGTTAGAGCGACGATAGGCAGTTATCAAGTTGAAGACTACCTAAAAACTCAAGTTCAAGCTAAAAACTTAATCTCTGTACTGTCGATAACATAAAGGAAAAGAATCTAACGTGGAACGGTCAACCTGAAAGCACGAAGAACATTCAAGTATTCCGACGACGTAACATCAGACAAGACCTTAAACACGATAAATAACTAAAAAGAATCAAGTGACTGATACCAATTGATCGGCAACGAGGTTGTACTCTGGGCCAAGAGTTGGGCTCCTTAGTTAGGCATATGAACCTTAGATCAGGACGACATTTAGCAAGGGAGAGACAAAGCCTTAGATCTTCAGAGGCTAGTGTCAACCACACTGCTAGGTCCTGGGCCCAGCAGTTGAGCCACCACTCGAACTACCCTAGCTCTGAGACAAGTGAGTCAGAGACGTCTCAAGGCATGGACAGACCTACGGGAAGTTCAGGTGTGCCTTACTTGTACAGGGTAGAAGGCCCTTACAAAACACAGTTGGAATACCTTAGGACCAACCGATTAGGTGCTAGCATCTATGAGGATGGCCTAGGAAGATCCGTGGTCCAGATTAAAAATCCTGATCAATCCATTGGACTAGAGCACCCAGCTGTCAAATTTGAAAACGGTGCATACCTGGATAAAGAAGGAACCATATACGTAGTCACCAGTCCCCAGATAGGACGGATGAATTTGGGAATGTAAACTCAGAAGCGGACTTAGGTGACTTGGAACAAGGGAACATGGGTGCGGAACCTAGAACCCCTCGAGGTAAATCAGTTCTCACTAGGATTATCACACCTGAGTGGGTACCCCAGGACAACAAGAGCATAGAGTTGCTCCTCAATCGAGAAACTGATGAAGCCTTTTGGAGGTATAAATCCAATCAGCCAACTGATATAGGAACAATCATGATCTATGAGTTTAAGGATCCTGATAGCCCAGGCAGAGTGACCTACTTAGATCACACTTCTGAGAGGATCTTTGTGGTGACAGAAAATGATAGGCATGCTTACACTTGGAAGGGTGAATTCATTTTCCCCCAACCAAGATCGAACATATCCTATGGTCACCCTGGAGCTGGAACATCCCAAGCTCATGGTACGCAAAGAGACAGAAGCAGAGATAGACCAGAAGTAAGTTTTGCCAACCCAGTAGGCAGAGAAAGAACGAGGATGGAGACGAATAGGGTAGAACCTGAGATGCTTAGAGCCCACAGGAACCAAAGAAATATAGATGGATTCCCTCTGCCGAGGCCTAGAGAGCACACAAGAACTTTGAGACCCACCCAGCTAGTTAAGTCCATGAAGAATTACTTTGACTGCACAAGAGATCCCTATGATCATGTGGCGGAGTTCAAGCAAGTCTTGAGAGCTGAACAAGTGGAGGATCTGTTCACACAGTACAATGCCTTCGGTCTAACCCTTAGGAATACGGCACTTACATGGTTTCAGCCATTGGATGAGCGGCAGTTCAGGAGCATAGACCAACTCCTAGAGGCATTCATTGTAGAGTTCTCTAAGAGCGGCATAAGACACAACACCTCCTCATTGATTCACAGCTTCAAACAGACCCCCCAAGAGACTGTCAGGTTGGCCGGAAGAAGATTTAGACAATATCTTGAAAGGTGCCCTATTTCGGAGCTACCCACATCTGCCAAACAAGTAGCCTTATTCCTCGACGGATTGCTGAGTACGAAATTGAGATCCTATGTGTATCTGAAAGACCCTAGGACTATAGAAGAGTGTGTACGTATGTGCATTGACATTGAAGATAACCTAGGAGAAGAACTAGAGCTTTCCAAAATCTACAAAGATTCAGATAGTGCATCTAGTCACTCTTCCACGCAGTCCACATCAATTGAGGAACTTGCTGAAAAAGTAGCTCAGAAATTAGGTGTAACTAGCAAACAAATCCCAAGGTTTGCCCCAGCGAAGAGGTGCTATACATGCGGTGGCGACCACATGGCAAACGTGTGTCCCATTATGGCTCAACCCCAGGTCAATCCAAATAGCCAATATTGCACCATAGAACGAAGATACACCAATCACACCGCACAAGATTGCCCATACAACAAGCAGGCAGTTAGGCAACCCTACCCTCAGCCATACCCGCAGCAAGGAAGATACCAGAACCCGTACCCTCCACAACCATATGGCAGGCCACAACAAAATTACCAACCACGATACCAAAACCAACAAAGGCCTGAACCTGTGCTAGCACAACAACCCCCAGCCCCAGCTAATGTGATTCCGGTAAAGTATACTGTTGCAGAAGAGAACCTGAATAGAGCTATAGTACCAGTAACCCCATTGATCTCAGAAAGTGACCCGAGTGACCATAGCTTTGATTCTACACATGTTGATAGCCCCCAGGCCTACTACATGCAGTCTCCTGAGCATGGTGAGTCCTATTATAGCGAAGAGACAAACGAACCTAGTTGGGAGTCAGATTACACGAACGTCATGTATGCAAACCCCAATCCTAGGCCTCAATCTAGGCAAATAAGACCTCCATTCCCAAGAGGACCGTGCTACAGATGCCAAGGAGATCACCTCATTCCTGATTGTCCCTTGCCACCACCTACACAACCCCAGTCAGTAACGATCCAAGGTTTTTGCCAAGATTGTGGAAAAGAACATCTCTTACGAGATTGCCCTAAGAATCCTAATAATATGCCAAAAATCACTCCAATCAACGTTATTGGGTTAGTGGTAGATTCCACAGGAAGTGTCACCTCCACTGCTCCCGTACAGGTAGTCACTCGCGCTCAAGCCTTGCAGCAGAATCAAGGGGTAAACCAGGATAAGAATTCAGAGGTTAGTGAAACCGAGAGCGTAACAAAGAAAAGGACTAGAGCATGGAAAGATAGTCGGGAAAGAATGAAAAGACAATGGGCTAAAAAGATGAGTGAACTTGAGGAAAGCATAAGAGAAACCAAAGCTAGGATAACTGAAATCACCTCTCAAACCCCCTCTCACACTATCCCATCACCACCACTCCCATCCCCCTCCGACCCGCCACCTTCCAACCCACGTCATACGATTCCACCACCCCCTAGAGTAGGATCAGTATTAGCTGATCCCATTCCGGAAGACATAGACATGATGCTTAAAGCATATCAGGCCAGAATTCAAGAAGGGCCAAATGTCACAGATCATGACAAGTGTTACCCTAGAGCTGACCTAGAGATAGAAAGAACCAAACTGTGCGCGAAAATGGTCGCATTGGCTCAGACTATGTTTGAAGCCAGTCGCCTTTTCAATTACTCGGGCTCAGCCAGGACGCAATTACACTTGGATGGACTTCTAGAGAAATTAGAGGGAATAATCGCTAGAGCTGCCAAGGAAGAAAAAAATCAAGGAAGGGAGAATGTAAGTAAAATCATGACCCATTCCCCACCGGAAGCTTATGTGCCAAATTCCATGGAACCAGACAATTCCCCCTCCCTAGAGCGAATAGAGAGGTTAATGGCACAATCAGAAAAGGAACCTGCCCCTCAAAGAAAGGAAAGGGCAAGAGAACGGATAAGCAAGCCTCTTCAGGAAGCCCATGTGCCTCCTCAAGAAGCTTATCTTCCCCCCCAACAAGCACAAGAGCCTCTCCAGGAAGCTTGTGCTCCAGCTATCTATGAGAACGAGGAAAGAGCCAACGATAGAATAAGCCCTCCTTCCCAGGTTGCTTATGTGCCTAATTCTACGGAGCCAGACACATCTTCTTCTATGAATCGGTTTGCACCAGACTTCCTACGAGAGATTCAAGAAGACAAATGGGATAACGAAAGCGAGGTCGCCCCTCCTTTTGAACTTGTGGACGATGCACACGATCAATTCCCACAAGACATCCCATCTATTTACGGGGAACATGAGAGTGCTCAGTCTCACGAGAGATTGGACTTTGAGTCTAATTCCATACAAGAGCTACCCCACTTCACAGGCCCATGGGAAGCAAAATCCACATGTATGAGAGCTCCCACAATCATGGTAAGGAACGACGACTCAGTCATACCTAGGAACACAGAGGTAGTGAAGAACACTAACGTGCAGTGTAATCTCAAGTTAGAAGAGCTACTCAAGGTTAGACCTGAATTATGGAAACATGTAGCCAAACAAGTACCAGAGATAGCAAAACCTCGTTCCCAGGCAGGATCCCATAGGACAGTGCCAGAAATTCCCTTGGATAAGATAGGAGATATGTGTGAAGGTGAAGAAGGGAACACCTATCTGCCCATCACCTACCAGGAGTACACCACCAAGGCAATTTTGGACTCAGGTGCAGGAGTTGCAATTGCCACCACCTCCTTATGGAAGCGTTGGGGCAAGCCGGCACTCAGGCCGATGAGAATGAAATTGCAGATGGCCGATGGTCACATAGAGAGACCCCTAGGATTGCTAGAAGGAATAACTCTCACCACTTGTGGTGTTGAGTTTGAACATAGTTTTGCTATATGTGACTTCAGCAAAAATCATGCCTATGAGATGATTTTGGGAAGACCATTTATGCGACAGTTGCAAGTGGTGTAGGATTGGGGGACCAATTCTTTGTACCTGCAACACTTAGGTGTCACGACCAAAGTCAATCTCAAGGATTATTCTCATAGAGATGTCCCTCCTATCCAATGGAATCCCATCCATAGAGCCAAAGAGGATACAGAATCGGTGCATTCCATAGGGTCTGGATCCTCATGGATGCATGAAGACACTCACTTATGGATGTGCAAGGTAGCAGTAGAAGAAGAGAAGAGAGAGAAAGCCAGAGAGGTAGGTGCGAAAGAAACTCATAGACCCATTCAAGACCCAGCCTATGCACCGGTAGTTTTCCCAGACGAGGAATTCGAACCCCATGGCTGGGCGGAAATTTTAGCAACCATGGACCTAGCCATCAATGAAGAACAATGGACACCTCACTGTGATGAGGATGGCTATGACATTTCAGTCTTCTCCATAGAGCCAATCATGGGAGAGGCAGTTTTAGAAGAATGCGAACCTAGCCCTGATGCATTTGAGGATGCAAGTGACTCCGATCTAGAGTCAATCATTATGGACCCACCATTTGCATCAGATGAAGAATACTTCCATGAAGTAGAATTTCAACCCTAGAGGCATGGAGAGCTTACAAATGAGGTAAGATTAGCAACACACGTGAGCCCAAAGGAAGAAGGAAAGAAACGAAAGAAGAGAGAAGTCTCACCAGAAGAGGAAGAATCTTTGTTTGAGGTCCCGGAAAATTTTAAGAAGTATGAGATAGACGACAGAAGAGTCATGATAAGAATGCCTAAACGAGAGGCACAAGTAGGAGAGGCCTATGATAACAAAGAAACTACCAAGAAAATAGTAGTGGCCATGGAAGAAGGAGAGGAGAGATGCACGTATATAGGCCATGACCTGACAGAAGAAGAAGAGCACGAATTGATTGCCTTGCTAAGAGAATACAGAGATGTATTCGCTTGGAGTTACAAGGATTTGAAAGGTGTTGACCCTGATATATGCTCACACACCATCCCCATGACTTCAGATGCCAAACCCTCTAAGCAGAAGCCTTATACATATAACGATAATTATGCTGCTAAGATAAAGGAAGAGATAGATAGATTGGTTGAAGCTGGATTTATTTATGAAATTGAGCACACTGAGTGGGTATCCCCCATCGTAGTGGTGCCCAAGAAGAATGGCAAACTGTGCGTGTGCATTAACTTGAAAAAGGTTAATGCAGCCACAATTCGAGATAACTATCCGCTTCCCATCACAGAACATCTCTTAGAAAGAGTGGAAGGCAAGGAAGTGTACAGCTTCCTTGATGGATTCTCGGGCTACAATCAAGTAGCCATAGCTCCAGAGGATCAGCATAAGACAGCCTTTGCCACAGAATGGGGCATTTTTGCTTTTAGAGTAATGCCGTTTGGGCTTACCAATGCACCAACTACCTTCCAGAGGCTGATGTGCCATGTGTTTAAGGAGTTCCTGAGGAAGAGTTTAGAAGTCTACGTTGATGATCTTTGTGCTCATTCCAACATTAGACAAACCCATATCCCTGAACTCAGACAAATCTTTGACAAATGTAGAGAATATCAAGTCTGCCTGAACCCAGAAAAGTGCGTTTTTATGGTCAGGCAAGGCAAGATTCTAGGACACATAGTGTCAAAGAATGGCATATCTACCGACGAAGAAAAAGTGAGAGCCATAGCAGAGCTACCTAGGCCAAAGAATGTCAAGGAAGTACAAGCTTTCATGGGGCATTGTGGTTATTACCGACGATTTATACACATGTATGCTGTCATTGCAAAGCCCATGTACGGACTCCTGACTAACTTTGAGTGGACGGATGAATGTGAGAATTCCTTCCAGGAGCTTAAACGAAGATTATGTTCAGCGCCAATCTTGACCACACCAGATTGGAATAAGCCATTCCATGTTCACGTGGATGCATCCAATTATGCTATTGGATGTGTGCTTGCACAACCTACTGGTGAAGGTAATATGGATCTTCCAATTGCCTATGCCAGTAGACAGTTGAATGCGGCTGAACGGAATTACACCACTACAGAGCGAGAAGGATTAGGCATGGTATATGCAGTTAAGAAATTTAGACACTATTTGCTTGCAAATAAGTTTAAATTTTTTACTGACCATCAGGCATTACTATATCTCGTAAATAAGCCATGCAATACAGGAAGATTAGTGAGATGGTTTCTCTTGCTCATGGAATATGACTTTGAAGTTGTGGTAAGGAAAGGTCGGACTCATTTGAGAGCTGATCATCTTTCTAGGCTCACATCGGGAGAGGCCCCACAAGGAGTATCAGATGACCTTCCTGATGCTTACCTATTTAATTTGAAGGTGGTGCCGCAGTGGGCTAAGCCATTGGTACCAGTCTTGACATACGGGCCTAACCATCCAGTGGTAAACACACGGAATAGAGAGGTTGTAAAAGCCCAAAAGTACCACATCATGGCAGGAAGCATGTACAAGCACACAGATCAAGGGATCTTGGCTTGTTGCGTAGAAGAGGATGAGTACGCTAAATGGTTGCAATTAGCACATGTAGGTGCGTTAGAGCAACACCATTCAAAGCAACGAACTTTACAGACTCTAAAGAGATTCGGAGTGCATTGGCCAACTATGGAAGCAGATGTCCAAAAGTTGTGCAAGGAATGCCCAATCTGTTGCACAAAACCACCAGTTGAACACGCCACTCTGTATTATCCATTGTGCCAGATTGGAGTGAACCATTAGTATCCTTCCTGAGGACAAACACATTCCCCCCAGACATGACGCTGGCTAGGAAAAGGAGTTTAGAACAAGAAGCCCAGGATTACTCACTCATAGGTGATAATCTATATAAGCGCGGTAAAGATGGTTACCTGAGGTTATGTGTCCATGAAAGTGAATATCTCAAGATCTTGGAAACTGCTCACCAAGGTGTAGCAGGAGGACACTTTGGACCCGATCGGGTGATCAAGGCAATTCTATTTGCGGGTTTCTGGTGGCCTACCCTTCACATGGATGCACATACCTATGTGAAACGGTGTGATGTCTGTCAGAGGACTCAGTATCCTATACGCAAAGATGAGATGCCACTGAAACCTATGATGGGTGGACGTGCATTCTCTAAGTGGGGAATAGACTTCGTAGGTCCTATTAATCCCCCAGCTAAGGGTTCTCATGCGGAATACATCATTGTTGCAACAGACTATCTGTTTGAGAATGTATTCACGAGATACGGGCTACCTATAGAGCTTGTAAGTGATAGAGGCACTCATTTCTTAAATGAGGTGATTGAAAATCTACTCCAAGAATTCTTGGTAATACACAAGAAGTCTGCCCCCTATCACCCTCAAGCTAATGGACAAGCTGAGAGCACTAATAAGATCTTATGCAATGTACTGACAAAATTAGTGAACACTAAACGCTCTAATTGGGACAAACAGCTACACCATGCTGTTTGGGCATATCGAGTTGCCTACAAAACGGTACTCCAAGCCACCCCCTTTCAGATGGTATTCGGCCAAAACGCTGTGCTACCCTTGGATTTCTTGATTCCTACGTTGAAAGTAGCACAAGAGCACGAATGGACAGGTCATGAGCTCTCCTCTAGGATCTTTGACCTTGAACGATTAGGGGAAACAAGACTAAGAGCCGCTGCAGGAATATATGCAGCCAAGAAGAGACAGAAGGCATATTTCGATGCCCATGTGAAGGATAAAGGCTTGAAAGCAGGAGATCTAGTCTTAGTCTATACACTAAAACAACACGCGAGGAAGCTAGAAAAGAGAGGCTACGGACCTATGATCATCAATAGGATCTCCACGAGTGGAGCAGTACAATTGGCCACATTAGAGGGTGATGTTCTCCCAAATTATATTAGCGGTTGCAGAGTCAAGTTGTATCAGGAACCCCTCACGGAGGAAATGCTCAGCCGACTCAACACTGCTAAGAAACGCAAAGAGGAAGAAAAGCGAGTTCGAGAAGAAGCTCAAGCAGAAGCTTTAGAACGCATCAGAAGGATGAAATTACGTAGGCAAGGTAGAGAGCAGCCTAGGACAAATGACTATGCAGATCAAGGATATCATATGGCAATGTGTGCAGTCGCAGGAACCAGCTCACATAGGATAACTGATCGACGTCCTTTCATAACCCTAGAGATAGGACAAGGAAAGAGTGCAAGGTCCGTAAGAGCCTTGATTGACTCAGGTGCAGCCACTAGTGCTGTTAGAGTGTCTTACTGTCAAGAGTTGCAGTTAACTGTCAATCCTGTGGAAGCATATCTCATAGGATTGGGAGGCGTGGAAACCCCTTGCATGGGCGAGGTGGAACTTCCCCTCTACATTCATGATGAGGCAATGACAGTTAAAGTACTAGTGTGTCAAGATGAGGATCTCACTGAGCCTCTTGTCTTGGGTCAAGACTGGATCTATGACCAAGCAGTCAACTTAAACCTAAGAAGTGGACTTCTTCAGGTATGGGTCAATCATAGTCGAGTTACAGTTGAATTAGACAATGGAGCACTCAAGGAACTAGGAAAGGCACAGACTCCTGGTCCTTCCAGGGGTGCACATGAAGTTGACCATGCTGTTCTTGTCCAAAACTATGTGTTGCAGAGGAATGATATTCGCAAAAAAGGAGTCAAGGATGCAAAGGAACTCCCCTCTTTTCCAAAGGCCAGAAGAAGGCAACAACCCAAGGTGGATCAAAGGCCGAAGAAGCAGAGTACTACCTATGTCGGGGATCCAAAGTACCTGCGCAGCAAAATGTCCCAGCAAGTGAAACAAGTGTGGGTGCGGAAAGGCGAACACCCGGTTGCACTCAAGCCAACCACACGAGCAAAGCCTCTTATTAGTAACCAACAACACGACACTAATAAGAAGTCTTTCGGAAATTCTTCTGCTAACGTGAAACCTATTTGGGTGCCCAAGAAGTCGATGAAGGCTAGCCCACAATCAAGACAAATTTGGGTGCCTAAGGCTTGCTTGCGGGCGCAAATAGCTACGCCGAAGCCACAACCTATACAGCATAAACCAGTCATTCGCACAACCGGCATCCACTCGTTTTCAACACTCACGAACACACCAGGGCCCATGAGCACGAACAGAATCATTTGTAAATGGGTCCCCAAAAGGCCTCATGTTCAAGCTAATACACCTATAATGTTCTCTAGCGTCTCTCCGAAACCAAGAGAAAAACTCATCCACTGCATTTGGCAGCCTAAGACCTGTAATAAACCCCCCGACCCCAATTTGTAAATTCATACCCACTTACTAACTGTATTAGTCTCCTAGGACAACCCAAGCAATAACTACACACACTGTCTTCGTGCACTTACTAACCACTAACTCACCATCTACCTCATGTTAATGTTGTAACGGGGACAACAACGGATTTATTCTGTCCATTACGATGTTAACACTTGGTTCTATATTCTCACAGAACCAACCAGCAAACAGGGCCATGGCAGAAGCAGGTGCCAGTTCTCAAGCCGGATCTGGTGTCCAGATTGTGGACATAGAAACACTTCTCCTCGAGCCACATCTCACCGCAAGGCCGCAAGAACTTCAAGCCGTGCATGTGCTCCCCATTCAGGATCCTCCTCAAGGGCACACTTCTCAAGTAGGTAAGCATGCGCATTGGTTCAGTGATGTTGCTGGACCACTGGGCGATGGAACCTATTTCTGGGAAGCAGAATTGGAATTTAATGGCAAATGGGGTCGATACCAATTTTTAACGCGCGAGTTTGAAAGCTATCAAAACGCCGAAGTCATGAGATCAGTTTGGATCAAAGCAGGTGTGGACAGTTATTTCAGGGCCCACTTACCAAAGCCGGATTTTTTACGATGTTCATATCTGATCAGTACCATCACGCCAAGCAGGGCCAAGGGAGGCGACAGCACCTTTGTGTTGCCATCACTGCTGCCGGGTCATGAGCTTAAAAGATTCAAGTTGACCCTCAATCTGGTAAGAGAAGCATTGGGTATGTATGGCATGCACATCCCAACAGAAAAGGAAACCATGGTTCCAGGCCGAATGAAACACAAAGATCTTAATAAGTTGAAGGATATGGTAGCGATGACACCTACCATTGCGCTTCACCTGCGGACCCTCATGCAACATTTTGCTTTCCCCGCCCAGGAACGATTCACAATGCCCCCGAAGAAAATATGGTTCAGCTTGTATCTAGCAGAGACAGAAAGCCTTCCCATCAATGTGCCACACTGGATCATAGATCAGATCCACCTAGCCCATCAAAGGTGGAACAAGAAGCAGAAAAATGTGCTCCACGGGTGTTGTGCTCTAACCAGAATAATCTATAGATGCTTGGCTTATGACGTGCCTGTTCAGCGGGCACTCGTATGGTCCCGGGCCCAAGAATTCCAGAGAAGACTATCAGCAGCAGGTCCCCCATCAAAGAAGATGAGGGGGGGAGTCCAACTACCTTGCGCTCAACCAAGGGGAGCCACCACTACACCAGAAATTACCCCTCCCCAGACACGACGCGTTAGGCCATTCACTATCCGGCTACCAAGACCAAGTACAGAGGGACCCAATATGGTGTTTCCACCCATTCCATCAGATTTGGAATTTCCACAGGGATTTACTCTTGAGGACCTCACGGATGAAGAAATTGCCAGGTTGATCTATGACTCTAATCTCGAAACTGAAGCAGAGCGAGCTCAGGAACAACAACCCCAAACAACAACATCGGCCCCCACCCAACCACAAGTTGCAGAAGTTGATGTAGATGAACAAGAGGCAGGAGGAGACGAAGAAGAAGCCGACGAAGAACAACATCAAGAATATGACGAACTCTCCGAGTTAGCAAGTGCCCCAGCGTATTCGGCACAAATAAAAAGACTATATCGAACCATGAAGCTAGTTCAAGAACAGCATAAAATGTCACTTGAAGCAGGCAAGAGACTCATGAACGACTTGCTAGCTGAGGAAGGTGTGGACGAGTTGTTCATTGAGTCCATAAACCTTCATGCCGACGCAGTAGGATTGGATGAGGCCATACATGAGGCAATGGCCTACATTCACAGATTTGAGAAAAGGGTTCCCGTTCGTCCCAGGAGGTCCGGGAAACAAATTCACATCAATGTATCAGCACCAGGAGAGACAACGCAAGAAGAAGAACATCAGGAAGCACCACTGTCACCACCATCCCCACCTCGCACTACACAATTCACTCCACCACATGACACTAGCACTACCACGTCCACTACCACTACCATTGTCATGGGCATCCCACTCTCTCCGGGAATCCAATTCGGGGGAGTCACCATGCCCACTTTCACCACCTTGTTCACTGACGTCACATCCACTCCACCCACGATCCCCATCTACACTGTCACTCAAACAATTGACACGATGGAAACATCACCTGCCACAGCACCGCTCCCTCCCCCCATGCCACCTTCATCTCCCATACCCCCTCCACCCACATCTCCGCTTGCATCCACATCATTCACATCTCCCATTCCCGCCCCCATTCCCCCTGCATCTTCACCCCTCCCAGCATTATTTAATGTAAATAGCATATTTTTAGCATTAAATCAATGTGTATACCAGCTCCAGAATGAGTACAGAGCTCTGGATGACCGGTATCAACAACTGACAACGCACCATCAGAACTTACAAAGACAATTTCACATTCTACAAACAGAAAATGCAGAACTGAATCAACGCTACACAATGCTTGAGCAGGCTCACCAAACATTATTGGAGGCACCCCAACCATCGACAGAATCAGGTGTCAAACAACTAGAAGCTTTGCTCGAAGTATACCAGACCGATAACCTGCGAGTCAGACGCAACTTGGCGCTACTACGGAAACATATGGCCACAGCACTGGAGGAGAACAAGAGACTGCAGCAGCAAAATGAAGCAAATCTAGAAGCAGCAATGGAAGGCTCTCCCCACGAAATTGATCCAGAACAGTTTAAAGCCGTACCCTCAGAGACAATGAAGACCATCTTGGAAAGCTATGCAGATCTATTAGATGCTCATGATGACTTGAAAAGGGAACGTGATGAGCTGCGCAATCAGCTCCAAGAGCAAAAGACAGCACCCAGAGTCACAGAAACGACCACGACTTCAGAGGAAGTCAAGACATTGAAAGAGCAGGTGGCCGAATTACAGGAAAGATTACTCGCACACGAAAGGCAGCCCTCTCCAGTTGTCGAACCAGAACCCGAGGATTTGGTACCCATCGAGGTAGATGAGACGTATGAGGAACCATACGTTCCTATGCCAATGCCAGGTGGTGAGCAAACCGTAGAAGGAATGGATACGTTAGAAATTGAAGTACCTGAGTGGCTCCAGACACTAGAGAAAACAGCATCAACTCATGAAGATCGAGTGGCAGTTCAAATCCAATCTATGGCAAAGATAGAGGACACTATTATTAAATCAGAATACTTCCGCAGCATTTCCCACCATAGATGGATCGGAACCAATGATGATCAATACGTGCCATATTGTATACTCCTGGCGGACTACAATGCAGATATCCAACAAAGATGTGGCAAACCTCCAACGTTTGCTACACAGTTCGGGCCAGATGACATCCCAGAGAGCGCTCAAAAAGGATCCATATATCAACCCACCTGGAGGATCCGACTCCTTGAAACCTACCCGGAGATGGTTCGCACCTGGACGAATATGCCTCTTTTTATTAAATATAACCCTTGTTACGTTCCTGTCTTCCGCAGACGCACATGGCCAGAGTTTACCCTTGCAGTCGAGAATATCAAAGGCTGCGCCAAATGGTTAAACTACGTCTATCTAGCACCCCCTCAAGGACCTCCCACCGTCAATTACATGATTTCCACCATACGGCACTGGAGCATCCGATTAAGGAATACCCCTGATGTGATGGCCCAGATGTGCATGAAAATTTTTGAATTAATGCTTATTACATTCAGGACATTCAAGAATATCAAGGACCCACACTTCTCAGGTGTCGGATTCCTTACAGGAAACCAGGATTTAGTTTATGACATGAGTACCACTCCTTCCATAGAGGTGGTATATGCTTGGCACGCCAGAATAAAATACCTCCCAGCCTGCTTTAAACAAACATTCGAGGAGATGTTCATAACAGGGTTCTGGGAATACCACTCAGAAATATTTGTACCCAGACCCTCACATCTCCTCCATTTATTTGCTGTGGAGCGAACCATTCACTCAGAACAATTACGGGTGCCACATCCAGATGTCCCAGGGCCAGTCAATTGGGATGCATTGCTGACAGATCTAGCAAGGGGACTCAGGTTAGAAGAACACCACCTCGCCGCCGATGTTGTCCAATATTACGTCCAAAAAGCAGCTAGACAAGGGTCTGTCAGGGGCGACAGACACGAGAGTGGGGGGGGTGTTGGCAGTAGTCTTGGTACACCAGGACTTACAAGACGTGAAAGTCAAAGAAGGGAGTCAGAGCGAAGGGACAGCACAAGCAAACAGGGCAGTCAAAGAAGATCTGGCAAGTAGGCCAATATTTTTTCAAGACACTAATGCAGATCAAAGAGATGGACATGCAGGGAGGAAGAGCAAGTAGGGAGCTCGAAGATATGTATGGCAGATCACTAGAAGAAACCCCTACAACAACAGTGATTTTTATCACTAACAATCATTGTAAATATCATTTCACATTTTTGTAGCTCCATTTTGTGCAAGCCAAGGAGTCCTTGAGCTTGAGGAGCCTTATAAGTAGTTGCGTACCAATTTTCGTATTTTTTAGATCTCGTTTGAGCCCCCAAATAAGCCCTGGAACCTAATTTTTAACTAGGCCGGACACTAGGTCTGGACAGGGCCAAAGCTAGTCAAAAACTATAAAAGGAGCTAGAGAGCTCATTTTTGAGGTTAGATTGTAATTGAAACAAACTTGTAAGAGCTTTTGAAAGTAATCTAAAGAACTCCATTGATTCTCTCTCTTCGTCTTGCCGTGTGTGCGCGTGTGTGTGTATGTGTGTGCATGCTTGTGTGCTTCTCACTCACGCACTTGTGCCGCCACTTGCTCGAGGTCTTCATACCATCCTCACGTCTTCCCGGATTGACATTAAAGGAGGTGCTACTCATCACTGAGCTACAGAAGGGCTTGGTGAGTGGTCTACATGATCTTACATCTCAAATTATGCAACATTTGTGCCATGCTTGTCAATTAGGGAAACAAAGTATATTGACATTCAAGAAGGGAGTACATGTGAGCAATGAAGTGTTGAATCTCATACACACAGATGTATGGGGACCTGCAAGGGAGCCATCCATTGGAGGTAATAGATATTTTGTCACATTTATAGATTATCATTCAAGGTTTGTTTGGATGTATTGCATGAAGTCAAAGTCAGAGGCGTTCTACCACTTCAAGAGGTTCAAAAACCTAGTGGAGAAGGAAACATGGAAGTATATAAAGACTCTCAGATCGGATGGAGGAGGAGAGTATTTTTCAAATGAGTTTTCAAATTTTTTTACATTACCATGGCATCAAAAGGCAAATCACTTGCAGATATATGTTGAAAGTTTTTCAAGCTCAAGAGTGTGGGAACATGCCCCAAATTGAACCTTCCACATCATCCACAATCAAAGGAGGCTGATTTCCACAAGTTGGAGGCATCAAATCATGCCCATAATGGAAAGAATTTGATTAGAGAAGATTTAGCTCACCTCTTGATGTGATTGGACCTCACTTTTGACATGTATATGCTTTTGATTGGTTAAAGAGGTTAGTATGAGGTCTTTAAAACCTCTAATGAGTTGTATTATGACTTAGAGTCGTGGAAATACGTGCCCAAGCTGCCCTCTTGCTTAAGCACACCCCCTACTAGCTGTTCTCTGCATATTTTGCAGAA
This sequence comes from Ceratopteris richardii, assembly GCA_020310875.1. Lineage (NCBI taxonomy): Eukaryota > Viridiplantae > Streptophyta > Polypodiopsida > Polypodiales > Pteridaceae > Ceratopteris > Ceratopteris richardii. The sequence continues at coordinate 188,344,079 of CM035413.1, forward strand.
ATTTCACTTTTACACACTCTATCTATCTAGATGTTTTTGGCAGACCCCCCGGTCTTGTAATTGTTGTTTCTCCTTCATCCGGAATCCATTTGCAATGATTTTTGTCTTGTTGGAAAGCTTATAAGTTCTACTTTGTCTGGTATAAGTCTCAGGTTCAGTACCTGCACATGTGCAGAGAAATGTCCAGAACAGTGTCTGTCCAGTTAGCTCATACTCTGTGAAGAGATCAAGATATCTGTTTTGTTGCAGCTGGTTGAGGCATCATCCAGTAGCCAAATGGAGTGATTTTACTCTCATTTGAAAGCTCTTAAAGTCTAGTTTATGCCTGCAAAATTTCATTTTCAGTCTCTGCATATACTCAGAGAAACTCAGAAAATACAGAACCTATGTCTGAAAAATTTCAGGATCCTAGGAGGGTTCATTTGCTTTTGTTATGCACATAGGAGTGTTTATCCTCCAACAGTGGTATCAGAGCTATAAGTGGAGTATCAAAGAGAGAAGAAGGAGCTACTGAAGTGAAGTAAAGACTTCATCAAAGTTTGAAGGAAGGAAGCAAAGAACGGGCACGTCAACAACAAGGGGAAGCAAATACATCATCAAATCAAAGACGAAGCTTCATCAAGAGGAGTAGCTCTATTTTTTGAGGTAAAAGCCATCCTTTTCAACTTCATTGCATCAAGGGGGAGGTTCAAAAGAGTTATGAGGCACCATGGCTAATCTCAATGCTCAGATTGAGAAGCTCAAAAAAGGAAACTACCAACCATGGCGATTTAGAATAAGCAATTTTTTGATGGGGAAAGGTTTGTGGGGACTTGTGAGTGGTGGAGAGCCAAAACCCTACATAGATGAGGTAAATCCAACCAATGACCAGAGAAGAGCAGTAAGAGAGTGGGATGAAAGGGACAAAAGGGTCATTTTCATTTTATCTCAGCATATTAGCAACTCTATGGTAGGGCATATTCAAGATTTGTATACATCGAAGAAGGTGTGGGAGTGCTTGGAGAGATTGTATTCAACCTCCACAAAAGCTAGAAAAATTCAGCTCAAGAATGAGCTAAATAATCTTAGGAAAAGCCCCTCTCAAGGTGCTAATGATTACATATTAAAGGTTAAAGAGCTTGCAGATGCACTAGGGTCAATCGGTTGTGCCCTAGATGATGACGATCTTGTCGCCCACACCCTAAATGGACTTAGGGATGATGAAAAATGGAGGGCTTTCACAACTTCAGTGTATGTAAGGGACTCTCTTCCTGATTTTGATCAACTAATCACTCTCATGGTGACAGAGGAGATGAACCTTGGTGGTCATAACGCCAAGGATAGCCAAGGGCAATTGTTGTATGCAGGTAGAGGAAGAGGAAGACACAACCGAGGTGCTTCAAGAGGAAGAGGAAGATATCAAAGCAACCAAGGAGGTCAAGGACAACAAGAAAATGCAGGTCAAAGAGGTGGAAGAGCCACAAATAGAGGAAGAGGTGCAAGATTTGGTGGAACAGGACAAGCCACTTCAAATGGATGCTTTGTATGCGGTAAGCCCGGTCATTTTGCAAATGAATGCTATCATAGAGCTCAAAGACAAGGGAATCAAAGCAACAACAACAACAATTATAGAGGGCAAGGTAATTATGCAAACACATCATCCAGCCAAGGGAATGATTATTTACTTGCCATGAGGTATGGTGAAGATACAACTCAAGCTAGTGAAGATGTATGGTATGTAGACAGTGGATGTAGCAATCATATGTCATGTCGAAAGGAGTTTTTTAGTAATTTGCAGGTCCCAAAGCATCAAGCGCATGTGGAAACAGGTGATAACTCAGAGCATATCATTCAACATGTGGGAGATATCAGTTTGGAAGGAAATCAAAGAGCAAAGTGCTTATCAGAGGTATTACATGTCCCTACTATTACCAAAAACTTGATTTCGGTAGGCCAATTGGTAGAAAAAGGCTATCAAGTTAGGTTCAATGAAAGAGGATGTTTTGTTGAGGATCCAAGGGCAAGTTTCAAGCTCATAGCAAAAGGAAAAAAGCAAGGGAGAATGTTCACAATGGACATAAATCAGCCACACCATTCAATGTATGTCACATATGGAGACAAGAGGATAGCAGATTTGGATCTATGGCATAAACGAATAGGTCACATCAACCTACAAAAGCTCAAGGACATGCAAAGGAGGAGCTTGGTAAGAGGCCTACCAAATTTTACATCTAAAATGTTGCATGAAATTTGTGTAGCTTGCCAACAAGGAAAACAATCAAGGCTGCCCTTCAAGAAGAGTACCTATGTAAGTGCAAATGTTTTAGACCTCATTCACACGGATGTTTGGGGTCCAACAAGAGAAGCATCCCTTGCTAGAAATAGGTATTTTGTAACCTTCATTGATGACTTTTCAAGGAAAGTGTGGTTGTATTGCATTAGAAACAAATCAGATGTGTTCCACTACTTCAAGAAATTCAAAGCACAGGTGGAGAAGGAATTTGGCAAGTTTATCAAAACTTTGAGATCCGATGGAGGGGGAGAGTACTTCTCCCATGAATTTTCTGAATTTTTGCATGTCAATGGCATCAAAAGACAATTTACATGCAGGTATACCCCTCAACAAAATGGGGTAGCAGAGAGAAAGAACAGACACATAGCAGAGGTAGCAAGGTGTATGCTCAATGAAATGAATATGCCGCATTGTTATTGGGGAGAGGCTACATATACAGCCACATACATCATGAATAGATGTCGTACATCAGGTATACATCATCTAACCCCTGAGGAAGCATGGAGTGGAAGAAAACCTTGCATTTCACATCTTAGAATCTTTGGTTGTATATGCTATGTACATGTACCTCAAGAGTTGAGGTCAAAGTTAGATGCCAAATCTGAAAGGTGTATTTTTTTGGGATATTCTATGGAACAAAAGGGGTATAAATGCTATAATCCCATCACCAAGGAGCTGAAGGTAAGTAGGGATGTTGTCTTTGATGAGTTGAAGCCTTGGTATGCATGCACAAGTCCATTGCAGGTTGAAGACATAGGTGAGACAGATTTGAAGAATGATGATAGAGTTCAAGAAAGCATGGATTTGAGTGGTCCAAGCAACTCATGCAACACAAGGACACCCTCACCATGGAGTGGAAGGCTTAGGGAAAGAGAGACCAGCTCTGAAGAAAGCAAAGACAAAGGCAAAGAGAAGATTTCAGTTGAAGAAGGAAGCTATGTGGATGAGAGCATGTTGGAAGATGAAGAGATAGAAGAAGTTCAAACTCCAGGAGTGGCTAAACAAAGAAAGATGATGGCAACCACACCAAAAGGAAGTGAAAGAAGGTCTTCAAGAGTAAGATATCCAGTACAAAGGTTAACATATGATAATTTCATTGCAAAGCATTATGCATACATGACTCAGGTAATCAAGGACAATTTGGAGGATTCAAGGAAGCTATCAACATAAGAGACATAGGCTGAAGCAACAAAGGAAAAGACTTGAGCTTGAGGGGGAGTGTTGAAAGTTTTTCAAGCTCAAGAGTGTGGGAACATGCCCCAAATTGAACCTTCCACATCATCCACAATCAAAGGAGGCTGATTTCCACGAGTTGGAGGCATCAAATCATGCCCATAATGGAAAGAATTTGATTAGAGAAGATTTAGCTCACCTCTTGATGTGATTGGACCTCACTTTTGACATGTATATGCTTTTGATTGGTTAAAGAGGTTAGTATGAGGTCTTTAAAACCTCTAATGAGTTGTATTATGACTTAGAGTCGTGGAAATACATGCCCAAGCTGCCCCCTTGCTTAAGCACACCCCCTACTAGCTGTTCTCTGCATATTTTGCAGAAATTTCACTTTTACACACTCTATCTATCTAGATGTTTTTGGCAGACCCCCCGGTCTTGTAATTGTTGTTTCTCCTTCATACGGAATCCATTTGCAATGATTTTTGTCTTGTTGGAAAGCTTATAAGTTCTACTTTGTCTGGTATAAGTCTCAGGTTCAGTGCCTGCACATGTGCAGAGAAATGTCCAGAACAGTGTCTATCTAGTTAGCTCATACTCTGTGAAGAGATCAAGTTATCTGTTTTGTTGCAGCTGGTTGAGGCATCATCCAGTATCCAAATGGAGTGATTTTACTCGCATTTGAAAGCTCTTAAAGTCTAGTTTATGCCTGCAAAATTTCATTTTCAGTCTCTACATATACTCAGAGAAACTCAGAAAATACAGAACCTATGTCTGAAAAATTTCAGGATCCTAGGAGGGTTCATTTGCTTTTGTTGTGCACATAGGAGTGTTTATCCTCCAACAATATACACCTCAACAAAATGGGGTGGCAGAGAGGAAGAATAGATACATAGCAGAAGTGGCTAGATCTTTGTTAAATGAAATGAATGTTCCTAACTCTTATTGGGTTGATGCAACAAATACAACCATATACATTATGAATAGGTGTCCAACCTCAGGAGTACATGGACTTACACCTTATGAAGCTTGGTGTGGTAAGAAACCCAACCTTTCACATCTCAAAGTATTTGGTTGTGTGTGTTATGTTTACATACCTCAAGAAGTGAGACACATGTTAGACCCGAAGGTAGATAGGTGTATATTTCTTGGATATTCTTCAGAGAAAAAGGGTTTTAGATGCTATAACTCTTGCACCAAAGAGCTTAAGGTATCTAGGGATGTAATATTTGATGAGTTCCTGCCTTGGTATGGTAGCAAAGATGTGTTACAGGTTGATGATGCATATGAAGCCGAGAAGAAGTTCAAAGAGCAACAACAAAGCATGGAGATAAGTTGTCCAACCACTTCAAGCACACCATCAGAGGAGAGTACTACATCAGCTTGGCATGGGAGGACAAGGAATGAATCTCATTCAAGTGAAGGAAGTAGCAAAGCAAAGGAAAAGGCAAATGATGAAGACCATCGATGGGTAGAGATGGAATCTACAAGTGATGAAGATATGGAAAAATTAGAAACTCCAGGATTTAAAGCATGTAACCAAGGAGGAGGAGATTCCTACCACCTAATGGTGAGGTAAGGTCATCCAATAGGGTTAAATACCCTGTTCAAAGGTTAACTTATGATTCATTCATTGCAAGACACTATGCCTACATGAGTAAAGTTATAGCTTGGGAAGAGCCTAACTTTTTTGAAGAAGCAAATAAGCATAGTGAATGTATTGAAGCCAAGCACTTGAAGAAAATGATACTTGGTCATTGGTGCCAAGAACAAGGGACATGAAAGTCATTTGCAACAAATGGGTGTACAAGGTAAAGAGGCATGCAGATGGGAGCATCTCTAGGTATAAAGCAAGGCTAGTTGCCAAAGGTTTTGCTCAAACCTATGGCATTCACTTTGAGGAAACATTCATTTTAGTAGCTAAGATGTCCACCATAAGAAGTCTGATTGCAATTTCAGCCTCAAAAGGTTGGAAGATGTACCAGTTGGATGTGAAGAATGCTTTCCTTAATCGAGAGCTTGAAGAGGTAGTCTTCATGGAGCAACCCCAAGGCTTTGAAGATGAGAGGTTTCCACATCATGTATGCAGGTTAAAGAAGGCTCTTTATGGACTCAAGCAAGCCTCAAGAGCTTGGAACCAAAGACTTCTGGATTACTTGGTAAAATGTGGATACAATCAGAGTCATGCAGACCCATCACTCTTTGTGAAGAAGGAAGGTAGCAAAATTGTTTTCATTTGTATATATGTTGATGATTTGATCATTATAGGGGATGATGAAGCCAACATCAAGGACATAAAGAGGAGTGTTGGCATCATATGGGGAGAAGCAAGTACGGCATACATGCAGATCTAGCACTAAGGCAACCCATTAAATTTTTCCAAACCTTACATCATTTTAAAAGTGATTCTCATCACTAAAAACCCTTGTAAATATCGTTTCACCTTTTTGTAGCTCCATTTTGTACAAGCCGAGGAGTCCTCGAGCTTGAGGAGCCTTAGAAGTAGTTGCCCGCCAATTTTCATATTTTTTAGATCTCGTTTGAGCCCTTGAATAAGCCCTGGAACCTAATTTTTAAATAGGCCGGACACTACGTCTGGACAGGGCCAAAGCTAGTCAAAAACTATAAATAGAGCTAGAGAGCTCATTTTTGGGCTAGCCTCTTGTAGTTTTGAGCTTGTATGAGAACTTGGTTATAATAGAAGTGATTCCATTGTCTTACTCTCTTTGTTCTTGCCGTGTGTGCACGTGTGTGTGTGTATGTGTGTGCATGTTTGTGTGCTTCTCACTCACACATTTGTGCCTTCACTTGCTCGAGGTCTTCATACCATCCTCATGTCTTCCCGGATTGACATTAAAGGAGGTGCTACTCATCACTGAGCTACACCAAATTTTGGCGCCGTTGTCGGGGATTCGAGCTTTGAGGACGAGCGTGTGATGGTAAGACGTAGAGAGGACGCGTTGGAATGGTAAGTAGTAGGTAAATTTCTGATTTTTCTCCATCTCCATCTCCATCTTCATCTCCATCCTCATCTCCTTCTCCACCTTATATTCCCACTTCCAAATCATTTCCCTCATTTGCTTTGTGCGAGTTTGAGAGAGAGCGAGTGTGTGTTCTTGTATGTGTGTGTTTTTGCATGTTTCTTGTAGGTTTTAGCTTCATCATCATCTCCAGCAAGCTCAACAGGTACGGATTCTGTCTGCGCAAACTCCGAGGCGTTGAGCTCGAGCTATCACGACACACCGAAAAGTTGCCCCAATCACGATTCTGAGTGCACCATGACACTGCGTAGCCCTAGAGCTCCTAGGATCACTAGACAGAACATAAAAATTCACCATATCCCGACCTATCGCGACACCTCGAGGTATCACAACACTCCCAGGTATCGCGACACCTCGACCTATCGCGACACTCCCAGGTATCGCGACACTCCCAAGTATCGCGACACCTCGACCTATCGTGACACTCCCAATTATCACGACACCTCGACCTATCGCGACACTCCCAAGTATCGCGACACATCGACCTATCGCGACACTCCCAAGTATCACGACACCTCGACCTATCGCGACACTCCCAAAGTATCGCGACACCTCGACCTATCGTGATACTCCCAAGTATCGCGACACCTCGACCTATCGTGACACTCCCAAGTATCGCGACACCTCGACCTATCGTGACACCTCGACCCGACCTATCGAGATACATGGGCTTAACGCATAAAATTTTAGAGTGAATTAATTGAGTGAATTGAGGTATATTTGGGCTTAATTTTGGACACATTGGGATAACATTAGACCTGCTTCGTGGTCATCAGCCTCCTTCGTGTCGTGTGATGTTCGGTCTGCATGTTTGGAACCTTCTTTGGAACAGCTGGGAACTCCTCATTGACTTTTGTACCTTCGATAAGATTGACAATCCTCTGCACCATAGAACTTTGGACAAGTACAACATTGTTATGTTCATGTGGGTTCCTGGAGGGACTAAGGGTTGGTGCCTTTTCTACTGGTTTGAGTGCTGATTTTTCTAATTCAATCATAAGGCGGCTTTGGCCTACCCAAGCCTGAAGAAGTCCACTTCTTAGGTTGAGGTTGACTGCATGATCATAGATCCAGTCTTGGCCCAAGACAAGAGGCTCGGTAAGATCCTCGTCTTCACATACTAGCACTTTTGCTGGCATTAGTACCTCCTGAATGTAGAGGGGAAGCTCCACCTCTCCCATGCAAGGGGTTTCAACACCTCCTAATCCTATTAGATATGCTTCTAGGGGTTTTACCTCCAATTGCAACTGTTGGCAATACGAAAGCCGAACTGCACTAGTGGCCACTCGTGAATCAATTAAAGCTCTCACGATCCTTGCACTCTCTCCTTGTCCTACTTCTAGGGTCACAAAAGGTCGTCGATCAACTATCTTACGGGCCAGTTCACTCGAAGCCTCGCACATGGCCATGTGATAACCTAGAGCTTCATGAGCGTCAGTCATGGGTTGATCTCTACCTTGCCTTCTCAATTTCATTCGTCGAATGCATTCTAAAGCTTCAACCTGTGCTTCTTCTCGAATTCTCTTTTCCTCATCCTTACGTTTCTTTGCAGTAACGAGTCGATTGAGCATTTCTTCCATTAGGGGTTCTTGATATAACTTGACTCTACATCCGCTTATGTAACTTGGTAGTATGTCACCCTCTAGAGTGGCTAGTTATACTGCTCCACTTGTGGAGATCCTATTGATAATCATTGGCCCATAGCCTCTTTTCTCTAATTTTCGTGCATGTTGCTTCAATTTGTAGACTAGGACTAGGTCTCCTGCTTTCAAGCCTTTATCCTTCACATGTGTATCAAAATACGCCTTTTGCCTCTTCTTCGTTGCATAGATTCCTGCTGCAGCTCTCAATCGTGTCTCACCTAGATGTTCAAGATCAAAGATTCGAGAGGAGAGTTCATGGCCTGTCCAGTCATGCTCTTGTGCTACTTTCAATGTAGGTATCAAAAAGTCCAAGGGTAGCACCGCATTTTGACCGAACACCATCTGAAAGGGTGTGGCTTGGAGTACCGTTTTATAGGCAACTCGGTATGCCCAAACAGCGTGGTGTAGCTGTTTGTCCCAATCAGAGCGTTTGTTATTCACCAATTTAGTCAGCACATTGCATAAGATCTTATTTGTGCTCTGGGCCTGACCATTAGCTTGTGGATGATAAGGAGCAGACTTCTTATGTATCACCAAGAATTCTTGGAGAAGGTTTTCTATGACTTCATTCAAGAAGTGTGTGCCTCTATCACTCACCAACTCTATTGGCAATCCGTACCTCGTGAACACATTTTCAAATAAGAACCTTGCTGTTGTTTGAGCATCATTTTTTGTAGTGGTTTTCACTTCTACCCACTTGGTTAGATAGTCTGTGGCCACAATGATATACTCAGCATGTGAACCCTTAGCTGGGGGATTAATAGGACCCACAAAGTCTATTCCCCACTTAGAGAATGCACGTCCACCCATCATAGGCTTCAAAGGCATCTCATCCTTGCGTATGGGATACTGGGTTCGCTGACAAACCTCACACCTCTTCACATAGGTATGTGCATCCATGTGAAGGGTGGGCCACCAAAATCCTGCAAATAGAATTGCCTTGATCACCCTATCTGGACTGAAGTGTCCTCCTGCTACACCTTGGTGAGCAGTCTCTAATATCTTGAGGTATTCGCTCTCATGAACACACAGTCTTAGGTAACCATCTTTACCACGTTTGTATAAATTATCACCAATGATTGTGTAATCCAAGGCTTCTTGTTCCAAACTTCTTTCTCTGGCCAAAGTCATATCTTGAGGGAATGTTTTCGCCCTCAAGAAGGCTACTAATGGTTCACTCCAATCTGGCACTAAAGACACTCGATAAAGAGTGGCATGTTCCACGGGTGGTTTAGTGCAGCAGATTGGGCATTCTTTGCACATTCTATGGACATCAACTTCCATGGTTGGCCAATGCACTCCTAGTCTCCTCAGGGTCTGTAGGGTTCGTTGTTTTGAGTAGTGTTGCTCTAATGCACCTACATGTGCTAATTGCAACCACTTAGCGTACTCGTCCTCTTCCACACAACAGGCCAATACTCCTTGCTCCGTATATTTGTACATACTTCCTGCCAAGATATGATACTTTTGAGCTCTTACTATCTCTCTATCTTTTGTGTGCATTACCGGGTGATTAGGACCATATGTCAATACTGGCACTAATGGCTTAGCCCACTGCGGTACAACTTCCAAATTAAACAAGTAAGCATCAGGTAGGTCATCTGACACTCCTTGTGGGGCCTCTCCAAATGTGAGTCTAGAGAGATGGTCTGCCCTCAAATGAGTCCTGCCTTTCCTCACTACTACCTCAAAGTCATATTCCATTAGTAAGAGAAACCATCTTACTAATCTGCCTGTATTACATGGCTTGTTTACCAGGTACAGTAGAGCTTGGTGATCAGTAAAAAATTTGAACTTATTTGCAAGCAAATAGTGTCTAAACTTTTTAACCGCGTACACCATGCCTAATCCTTCTCATTCGGTGGTTGTATAGTTCCGTTTAGCAGCATTCAACTGTCTACTGGCATCGGCAATAGGAAGATCCATATTACCTTCACCCATAGGTTGTGCAAGTACACATCCAATAGCATAATTGGAGGCATCCACATGAACATGGAATGGCTTGTTCCAATCTGGTGTGGTCAAGATTGGTGCTGAACATAATCTTCGTTTAAGCTCATTGAAGGAATTCTCACATTCATCAGTCGATTCAAAGTTAGTCAGAAGTCCGTACATGGGCTTTGCAATGACAGCATACATGTGAATGAACCGGCGGTAGTAACCACAATGCCCCATGAAAGCCTGTACTTCCTTGACGTTCTTTGGCCTAGGTAGTTCTGCGATGGCTCTCACTTTCTCTTCATCAGTGGATATGCCGTTCTTAGACACTATGTGTCCTAGAATTTTGCCTTGCCTGACCATGAAAACACACTTTTCTAGGTTTAGGCAAACTTGATATTCTCTGCATTTATCAAAGATTTGTTTGAGTTCAGGTATATGGGTCTGTCTAATGTTGGAATGAGCGCAAAGATCATCAACATAGACTTCCAAATTCTTCCTCAAGAACTCTTTAAACACGTGACACATTAATCTTTGAAAGGTAGCAAGTGCATTGGTAAGCCCGAATGGCATTACCCGAAAGGCAAATATGCCCCACTCTGTGGCAAAAGCCGTCTTATGCTGATCTTCTGGTGCAATGGTTACCTGATTGTAGCCAGAGAACCCATCTAGGAAGCTGTACACTTCCTTGCCTGCTACCCTTTCTAATAAATGCTCGGTGATAGGAAGCGGATAACTATCCCTGATAGTGGCTGCGTTAACCTTCTTCAAGTTAATGCATACACGTAATTTGCCATTCTTTTTGGGCACCACTACAATGGGGGATACCAATTCAGTATGCTCAATTTCATAGATAAACCCAGCTTCTACCAATCTATCTATCTCCTCCTTGATCTTAGCAGCGTAGTTATCATTGTATGTATAGGGCTTCTGCTTAGATGGTCTGACATCTGAGGTCATGGGAATCGTGTGTGAGCATATGTTTGGGTCGACACCTTTCAGGTCCTTGTAGCTCCAAGCGAATACATCTCTGTACTCTCTTAGCAAAGCGACCAACTCTTGCTCTTCTTCTTCCGTCAGGTCATGCCCTATGTAGGTGCATCTTTCTTCTCCCTCTTCTATGACGACAACTATTTTCTTGGTAGTTTCCTTGCTATCATAGGCCTCTCCTGCTTGTGCCTCACGTTTAGGCATTCTTATCATGACTCTCCTATCGTCTATCTCATATTCTTTAAAGTTTTCAGGGACCTCAAACAAGGATTCTTCTGCCTCCGGAGTGACTTCCTTCTTCTTTCTTTTCTTTCCTCCACTCTTAGTGGCTACTTGTGTGGCTAACCTCACATCATTCGTGATTTCTCCGTGTCTCTGGGGGTAAGCTTCAACTTCATAGAAGTATTCCTCATTTGATGCAAAAGGTGGGTCCATAATGATTGACTCTAAGTCGGAGTCACTTGCATCCTCAAATGTATCAGGGCTAGGTTCGCATTCCTCTAAAACTGCATCTCCCATGATTGGCTCTATTGAGAAGACTGAAATGTCATAGCCATCCTCATCACAGTGGGGTGTCCACTGCTCTTCATTGATGGCTACATCCATTGTTGCTAAAATTTATGCCCAGCCGTGAGGTTCAAACTCTTCATCGGGAAATACTACAGGTGCATAGGTTAGGTCTTGAATTGATCTATGTGTCTCTTTCGCACCTACCTCTCTGGCTTTTTCTCTTTTTTCTTCTTCTACTGCCACTTTGCACATCCATAAGTGGGTGTCTTCATGCATCCATGAGGATCCTGATCCTATGGAATGCACTGACTCCGTGTCATCCTTGGCTCTATGGATGGGATTCCATTGAATGGGCGGTACGTCTCTATGAGAGTAATCCTTGAGATTGACTTTGGTTGTAACTCCTAAGTGTTGCAAGTATAAGGAATTGGTTCCCCAGTCCTGTACTGCAATTGCCGCATAAATGGCCTTCCCAAAATCATCTTGTAGGCTTGGTTTCTGCTAAAGTCGCATATAGCAAAAGTATGCTCGAACTCAACACCACATGTAGTGAGAGTTATGCCTTCTAGCAATTCCAAGGGCCTCTCAATATGGCCATCGGCCATCTGCAATTTCATTCTCATCGGTCGAAGTGCTGGCTTGCCCCAACGCTTCCATAGGGAAGTTGTGGCAATTGCAACTCCTACACGTGAGTCCAAAAGTGCCTTGGTTGTGTATCCCTGATGGGTAACTGGGAGATAGGTATTTCCTTCTTCTCCTTCACTCATGTCTCCTATCTTATCCAATGGTATTTCAGGCACTGTTCTATGAGATCCTACCTGGGAACGCGATTTTGCTATGTTTGGCACTTGTTTGGCTACGTGTTTCCGCACTTCTGGCTTAACTTTGAGTAGCTCTTATAAAGTGAGATTGCACTGCACTTTAGTGTTCTTTACTACCTCTGTATTCTTATGTATGATTGAATCTTCATTTTTTATCATGACTGTGGGTGCTCTCAGGCAAGTAGACTTGGTTTCCCATGGGCCTGTGAAATGTGGTAACTCTTGCAAGGAATTAGACTCAAAGTCTAACCTCTCATGAGAGTGGGCACTTTCCTATTCTTCATAAATAGAAGGGATGTCCTGTGGGAACTGATCATGTGCGTCATCCACGAGTTCAATGGGAGGAGGGACTTCACTCTCCTTTGCCCACTTCTCTTCTTGAATCTCTCTCAGGAACTCTGGTGAATACCTATTCATAGAAGAAGAGGTGTCTGGTTCAGTGGAGTTAGGCACATAAGCTCCCTGGGGAGGAATGCTTATTCTATCACTTGCCCTCTCCTTAGCCTAGGAGGTGGCTCCTTTTCCAGACTTTGCAAGTAACCTCTCCAATCTACCCAATAGACCATCAAAGTGCAATGGTGTTCTGATGGGGTTAGAGCCATTGAATAAGCGTCTGGCTTCAAACATGGCTTGCACCAATTTGACCATTTTAGCACAAAGCTTTGTTCGCTCTATCTCTAGATCGGCTCTAGGGTAACATTTCTCATGATCTGTTACATTGGGCCCTTCTTGGATTCTGGCCTGATATGCTTTAAGCATCATGTCTAGATCTTCAGGAGTGGGATCGGCTAGGACTGATCCTACTCTTGGTGGTGGGTGGGTTAAGGGTGGTATATTGAAAGGTTGGGGAATGGAAGAAGATGGATTGGCAGGTAAAGGGAAAGGTGGTGGAGGGGTGGTGTGAGAGTGGTTTTGAGATGCGATTTCACTTATCTTTGCTTTGGTTTCTCTCAAGCTTTCTTCAAGTTCGCTCATTTTCTATGACCATTGTCTTTTCATTCTCTCCCAACTATCTCTCCATGCTCTTGTCCTTTTCTTGGTTATACTCTCTGTCTCACTAACCTTAGAACTCTTTTCCTGCCCTACTCCTTGAGTTTGCTGCAAGGCTTGGGCTCTAGTGACCACATGCATTGGGGCTGTGGAAGTTATACTTCCTGTAGAGTCTACCACTAACCCAATGACGTTGATAGGAGTGATTTTAGGCATGTTATTAGGGTTCTTTGGGCAATCTCGTAGGAGATGCTCTTTTCCGCAGTCTTGACAGAAACCCTGAATTGTCACTGGTTGGGGTTGTGTAGGGGCAGGCAATGGACAATCACGTATAAGGTGATCTCCCTGACATCTGAAGCATGGTCCTCTAGGAAATGGGGGTCGTACCTGCCTAGGTTGAGGTCTAGAGTTGGGGTTTGTGTACATGACATTAGCATACTCAGGCTCCCCACTATTTTCACTTGGGTCCTCATAATAGTATGACTCGTTATGCTCGGGTGACTGCATGTAGTAAGCCTGTGGGCTATCAATATGTGTGGAGTCAAAACTATGGTCACTTGGATCACTGTCTGATAGCAATGGGGTGACTGGGACTATGGCTCTATTCGGATTTTCTTCAGCAGAGGCATATTTCACTGGGATCACATTGGTTGGAGCAGGGGGTTGCTGCACTAGGACTGGTTGAGGTCTCTGCTGACCTTGATAAGGTGGCTGATAAGGTTGTTGTGGTCTGTTGTATTGTTGTGGTGGGTACTGATTCTAGTATCTACCCTGTTGTGGATATGGATGAGGGTAATTTTGCCTAACAGTTTGTTTGTTATATGGGCAGTCCTGTGCAGTGTGGTTGGTGTACCTTCACTCTATGGTGCAGTACTGGCTACTAGGATTCACCTGGGGTTGGGCCATAATGGGACATACATTTGCCATATGGTCACCTCCACAAGTGTAGCACCGCTTTACTGGGGCAAATCTTGGAATTTGTTTGCTAGAGACACCTAATTTTTGAGCCACCTTCTCTGCAAGTTCCTCAATGGATGTGGATTGACCGGATGTGAGGCTACTAGAGCTATCCGAATCCTTATAGATTTTTGATAGTTCTAACTCCTCGCCTAGATTATCCTCAATGTCTATGCACATGCGCACACACTCTTCTATAGTTCTGGGATCCTTCAGATACACATATGACCTGAGCTTGGTGCTCAACAATCCATCTAAGAACAAAGCCACTTGCTTGGCTGGTGTGGGTAACTCAGGCATCGGGCGCCTCTCTAGGTATTGCCTAAACCGTCTTCCTGCTAGTCTGACCGTCTCTTGAGGTGTTTGCTTGAAGCTATGAATTAGTGAGGAAGTGTTGTGCCTTATGCCACTCTTATAAAACTCAATGATAAATGCCTCTAGGAGCTGGTCTATGTTTCTGAAATGCCTCTTGTTCAGTGGTTGAAACCACGTAAGGGCAGTGTTCCTAAGGGTTAGACCAAAAGCATTATATTGTGTGAATAGGTCCTCTACCTGTTCATATTTCAAGACTTGCCTAAATTCTGCCACATGGTCATAAGGGTCTCTAGTGCCATCGAAGTAATTCTTCATGGACTTCACTAGTTGAGTTGGCCTCAGGGTCCTAGTGTGTTCTCTCGGCCTTGGCAAAGGAAAATCATTAGCATTTCTTTGGTTCCTTGGGTCTCTAAATCTCTCGGTTTCTTCTCTATCCATCCCTGTTCTCCTTCTTTCTCTTCCCTGGGGGTTGGCAAAGCTTACTTCAGGTCTATCTCTACTTCTATCTCCTTGAGCTCCATGAGCCTGGGAGGTGCCAACTCCTTGGTAACTGTATGACATATTGGATCGTGGTTGGGAAAAAACAAATTCACCCTTCCATGTGTAGGCATGTCTACCATGCTCGGTGACCACGAAGATCCTCTCTGATGTAGTGTCTAGGTAGGTTACTTTGCCTGGGCTATCAGGGTCTTTAAACTCATAGATTGTGAGAGCACTTACTTCCTGAGGCTGGGCAGGTTTATACCTCCAAAAAGCCTCATCAGTTTCTCGGTTTAAAAGCAAATCTATGCTTTTATTATCCTGTGGAATCCACTCTGGAGTCATGATTCTGGTCAAGACGGATTTACCACGGGGAGTTCTTGGCTCTCTCTCTAAGTTCCCTTGCTCTATATCACCCATGTCGGTCTCTGCAATCACATTTCCAAACTCGTCTTTTCTATCAGGAAGAGTGGTGACTACATAAATAGTCCCCTCTTTATCTAGGTATGCTCCATTTTCGAACTTGACTACCGGGTGTTCTAGTCCATGGGGTTGATCGGGGTTCTTAATTTGGACCACAGATCTTCTCAAGCCGTCTTTGTAGATGCGAGCACCTAGACGATTAGTCCTGATGTATTCCAATTGAGTCTTGTAAGGTCCTTCTGGCTTTTCTAGATAAGCCACCCCTGAACTACCTACAGGTCTCTCCATGTTATAGGACATCTCAGAATCACTTGTTTCTGATCGGGGAGTGTATGAGTAATCACTCAACTGCTGGGCCCAAGACCTAGCAGTGTGATGGACACTAGCTTCAGAAGATCTGAGGCTTTGTCTGTCTCGGCCTAAGTGTCTGCCTGACCTGAGGTTCATATGCCTGGTTTATCTACCCCCTTGGTCCCAAGTACACCCTCGTTGTAGGTGAATTTGTACCAATCACTTTGTTCCTTTTAGTTGATTAATATGTTAAGCACTTGTTCAAGATCACGTCTTCAGGAATATTTAAGTGAAGTTCGCACTTGATAAGTGATTGATTCGAGTTTACTTTTGTTCCTTAGGGTTTTTGCACTTAAGACTTACTTAATGCTTGCACTTAGTTGATTAGTTCTCTTGGACTTGATTCGTGCCTAATGTTGCCCTAATTAATTACCACACCTAAGTCATACTTAGCCTAGGCTAGGAATTGACAAAGGAGGGTTGAGAGAACTTCCAACCTCAATCCTCTGGTTGCTCAGACTGCTGCACAAGCCTAGGAAGCCTTCTCCCAAGCTTGGTACACACCCTTGCTAGCTTGCTTTGAATTGCCTTGCTTGCACACAATGTTCCTGCAAAAATTCACAAGTTAATATAGCTCATTTACCACAATGTATTGAAAGACACACATCAACATTTACAGGTCCCCCTAGAGTAACTCACTGTACCCCCAAAACCTTATGACCACTTAGTCCCACCTAAAGACCAAAATCTCATCAATCGGAGTTCGTATGGTGAAGTTATGACCATTCAGGCACTTAGGGGTCAAAACAGGCTCTCAGGGTTTAGGAAATTCCTCCCTGGTTTCTAGGTCTTTTGCCCACTCCTGTGCAACACGGAGTACCTCATGGCGCGAAGCAGATCTAGATGCGCAAGGATGGAAAAACCACAGCTCTAGTAACAAGTTCTCAAGGAGGCACAAAACAAGCCACACCATCAAGGTCAAAAGTGAAGGAGTACCCTAGGCAACCTCCTAGGCATACCACGTCTATTTGGGTCCCTAAGCGGTCAATGAAGGCTAGCCCCAATGCTAGACAGATATGGTTGCCCAAGGCCTGTTTACAAGCCCAAATAGTGCCAACTCTAGTCACTGGCATAATTCAACACTCACAAGTCCTCTCGACAAACAACTCATGAAATCTACCTAAATCCCATACTAACCCACACTCAGTCAAACCGAGTAATGTCTAGAAATGGGTACCCAAAAGGTCCCAAATCCATCACAATCTTGTTCATAAATCTTTACCTGTCATTAGCTCTAAGAGCTACGAATCCTCTATCAAAGTTTGGAGACTTAGACCTTGTATCAAACCCCGAGTCCCAATTTTGTAAATCCATCCACTCTGATGTAGGTGCATTCTGAGTACTTTGCATGTCCACAGTATGCATTTAGGAGTACACTAACCACTAACCATCACTTACATCTATCACAAACACTTCACCTTAACCACTAACCTTCGGGATTGTCATGTTAGTATTGTGAAGGGAACGCCATTACATCCTCTTTCCTATGCAACACTAATGTGCCTTTCTTCTTCTAGCAGATAAGCACCCGATTCCCATGGCAGCAGCAGCAGGCACGAGCTCTCAGGCAGACACTAGCACTCAAAGCAATTGGGATACCATGCCTGTGGAGGCCCCACTGACAGCAAGGCCTGAAGAGCTTTTGAATGTGAGAAGAATTCCCATTCCAGATCCACCAAGTGGCCTGACAGAAAGAGTAAAGGGGCATTCTCATTGGTTCAATGAGATGCCAGGAGATTTGGGAGACACAAATCATATCTGGGAATCCAAGTGGGAATGTGGAGGAGTGTGGTGGACCTTTCAGTTCTTCTCACGAGAATTTGAAGCATTGCAAAATGTTGCCCCTCTTCAGGATATTTGGTAGAAAGCGGGATTGCAAGATTACTTTAGTGTAGCTTTGCCTAGACCTGATTTTCTTAGGTGCTACTACTTGATTGCCACACTGAAGCCGACAGGAGATAAAGATCATTCAGGCACATTCCTAGTGCCCTCTCTATCGGACCAGGAGGAAATGAAGAAGTTTGAGTTGAATATTACTTTAATCAGGGAAGCCCTTCAGATGTATGGCACCCATGTACCTTCCGATGGAGATCCTTTGATACCGGAATCTATGAAGAACAATAGAATCAAGAAGTTGAAAGAAATGTGTGCCCTCACCCCCAACATCGCCATACCACTGCGAATGTGCCTTCAACACTTCGCATTCCCGGCACAAGATCGGTTCACCCAGCCTCATAAGAAGATATGGTATGGGTTATACCTAGCAGAGATTGGGAGCTTACCAATTAAAATGCCAGTGTGGATCCTGGACCAGTTATATGAAGCAGGCAAACGAGGCGTGAGGAAGCCTACCTTGAATGGTTGTTGTGCAATCACAAGAATTATCTACAGATGCCTTGCCTATGATGTGCCGGTTGCAAGGGCCTTTAAGTACTCACAACTGGGATTCTTCAAGGGGCGGAGGTCAGGGGTTCAACCCGCGAAAAGAATGTGTGGATCACTCTCACAGGTTCTAATTCCTTGTGAGACCACCACAGAAGCTTCCCTCAGAGAAGAAGAACAAGCAGCCCCAATCACGATACATCTTCAGAGACCACAATCAGAGGGTGTGGTCCAACCCACTCCTTCAGCCCCTCCACTACCCTCGGATGCTCAGCTTGCAGCCATGGCTCCATTAGGAGAGGATACCTCCTTTGACTTTGAGAGATTTTTACAAACCGCACACTTGTTCGAGAATGAATCCTTCTCAGACACCGACGGCCCTGGATCATCACCACAGAGAGGGCAACCACATGATGAGGCAAGAAGAGAACATTGGGAAGATGAGGCACCACACACTCAGGCAGGGGGTACACATGAACAAGAGGAGATGCAGAGAAATGAACCAGAGGAAAGTGAAGAAGAGGCCCCTACCTACACTGCACAACTCAAACGACTCTACAAAACGATTAAGCAAGTGCAGAAAAGGCATACATTGGTAGAAACAGCAAATAGAGCACTAGTGAATCAGATGCTGCAAGCAGAGAATGTAGACCCGCAGTTTGTAGAATCATTGAATCTTCTGGCTGAAACCTGTGGAATAGTGGAAGCCATGAGGACCATGGTATATCGCAATACTCCTCAATATGACCAACGAAGAATTGATACGCGACCACGACAGGGAAAAATGATTCACATGGATGTCTCAACCTCACTTCCTACCGCTATTGAAGAAGATGTTCACATGGCCAGCCCAACCAACCTGGATGAACCAGACGTACATGTACAGGAACCATCTCCACTCTCACCGCCCATCCAACCCACCAAACCCCTTACCACTCACCTACCTGACCAACCCACATTCATCCCCAGTAAATCCTTGCTACACACCACCATTCCTCCATCTTTTCCTTTACTTACATCCACCACTTCCAACCCATTTTCTGAATCCCATTTAGATCATCCCGTATCCGCTCCAACTGTAATGGGTCACCCGTCATCTCTTCCCTCTCTTGGATATCCACATGTTCCTACCCAACCCATACCACTCCCAATTCCCCTCCCAACTACCTTCCCTCTTTCCCAACCCCAACCCATTGGGCCCCTCCTAACCTCCTTCGGACCTACACCAACCACCTTACCGCCATTATTGGCAAACCTTGTAAATATATTTCAACAAATTGAAAATCATAATAGAAAGTCCCTTGCCCCAATCACCTCCCCCACATTCACGGCCACCACTAACACTCCACCCACCATCCCCGTATTCACGATTCACAATTCACACACTCTCACGTCCGATCCTATGGACATTTCACCTTCCACGGGCCCACTCACCACCACTGTTATCTCCACATCACCACTTGTAACACCAGGAACATCCCCACATACACCCACTGTAGGCACAACATCCACTTTTCCCTTTCCCCTTCCCCAACCCCTTGCATATCCCACCTCAAACCCTGCATCCACCTCATTTAGTCATGCACTAGACACCATGCTCGAAGCTGCCACGCAGCTTAAACAGGAATACAGGTTATTGGAAGAAAACAATAAAGAGCTTTGCACTCTCTCGTCCCATCTCCAGGCACGTGTCAATGCTTTGGAGTTTAGTAACGCTACATTACAACAGGAAATTACAGCCCTCCAACAATCCAATGCAGACCTGGAAGCCAAGAGTACAGAGAAGGATAGGGTTATGGAAGAACAACTCAGAGATCAGTTGGCCCACAATGCTAGACTCCAAAGAAACATGGCGTTACTTCGCCGCCACTTAGCAGCTGTTAATGAAGAGAACCAAAGACTACAGCAACAAAACCAGGATAATTTAGAAGCAGCCATTGAAAATACTCCAGGGGCACCCATCGACCCTGCCAAATTCCAAGCCATCCAGAAAGCATACAACAAATATTGGAAACCTATGCCAACCTCTTAGAAGCACATGATAAGCTTGCCAACCAAGTAAAGGAACTACAGAGATCCCAAGTGCCTACCCCACACCCACGAGAACCTCAAGAGATGACCAATGCTGCAACCTCACCAGAGCCTGAATCATCAATGACCAATGAGGTACTGGAGCTACGACAGCAGGTGGCTGAATTAAAGATTAAGCTGTTACAATATGCACGACCCCCCTCTCCACCTGATCAACCAACCGAGGAGGAGACCATTGTCATTCCGATGGAAGAAACATTTGAAGATAATTATGAGCCACAACCTCTTCCAGGAGGCAGAATCACTGAAGAGGTACAGGACACTTACGAAGAGCCCCCTTTGGCATGGATGAAACAGGTAGAAGAAATGGGGACAACTCATGAGGAACGTATCTCCACTCAGATGCTGGCAATGAGGACCATTGAAGAAACCATACTTCAATCAGAGTATTTCAGACACCTGGCCTCTAGAAGATTGATAACTAGTTTAGAATTACAATATAAACCCTATTTTGTATTATTGGCCGACTACAATGCAGAAATCAAAAGAGTCACTAATAGGTACCCCACGTTCGCAATAGAATTCGAACCAGAGGACATTCCAGAGGCAGCCAAAAAAGGGGCCATATTCCAACCCATCCGGAGGCAAAAGTTACTCGAAAACTATCCGGAAATGCTTAGAACATGGGATCACGCTCCCATGCATTTGAAGTATAACCCTTGCTTCGGACCAGTACAAAGGAGACAATCATGGAAAGCATTTGCTATAAAGGTTCAGAACAACGCAAATTGCAAACAATGGTTGAATTACCCCTCGATCGCACCACCAACAGGCACACCTACAGTACCATATATGATCGCTACCATCAGACATTGGATGCCACGCCTCCACCCCATGCCAGATGTTGCTGCACAGATGATGCTCAAAATTTTGGACATGATGCAAGTGGTGCTAAAAACTTTTCAAAGTGTACGTAATATCTAGCCTCCAATCCTGGGCTTCATCAATGGTAAATATGACCTACTTTATGATATGAGCACAACCCCGAGCATACGAGTCGCTTATGCATGGCACGCAAGAATCAGATATCTCCCTGCCTGCTACAAGCAAACCTTTGATGATATGTTCACCACGGGGTTCTGGGAGTCACACTCCGAAGTGTTCGCGCCACGCCCAACTCATCTACTGCAATTATTCATGTGCGAACAAACAATGCATTCAGAGCTCTACACTACGCCACAACCTGACATGCCTGGAGCAGTCAATTATGATGCCCTTCAGAGAGACCTGATCAGAGGACTACGGATCAAAAAACATGACTTGGCAACCGACATTCTCCAGAACTACATTGACCAAACCGCGGAGCAAAGGTCTATCAGAGACGACAGACGCTAGGGGGGGCGAGAGTGTTGGCATCATATGGGGAGAAGCAAGTACGACATACATGCAGATCTAGCACTAAGGCAACCCATTAAATTTTTCCAAACCTTACATAATTTTAAAAGTGATTCTCATCACTAAAAACCCTTGTAAATATCGTTTCACCTTTTTGTAGCTCCATTTTGTACAAGCCGAGGCGTCCTCGAGCTTGAGGAGCCTTAGAAGTAGTTGCCCACCAATTTTCATATTTTTTAGATCTCGTTTGAGCCCTCGAATAAGCCCTGGAACTTAATTTTTAACTAGGCCGGACACTAGGTCTGGATAGGGCCAAAGCTAGTCAAAAACTATAAATAGAGCTAGAGAGCTCATTTTTGGGCTAGCCTCTTGTAGTTTTGAGCTTGTATGAGAACTTGGTTATAATAGAAGTGATTCCATTGCCTTACTCTCTTTGTTCTTGCCGTGTGTGCACGTGTGTGTGTATGTGTGTGCATGTTTGTGTGCTTCTCACTCACACATTTGTGCCTTCACTTGCTCGAGGTCTTCATACCATCCTCATGTCTTCCCGGATTGACATTAAAGGAGGTGCTACTCATCACTGAGCTACAATGAGGCTTAGATGTGAGTTTAAAATCTCAAATTTAGGGATTTTAAGGTACTTCCTTGGGACTGAAGTACTATATAAAGAGGAAGGTATATACTTGGTGCAAAGGAAATACATTCTAGATCTTTTGAAGAAGTTTGGCCTGTGTGATTGCAAGCCCATTTCAAATCCATTAGAAGTAAATGTTAAACTAAGTGCTCATGAAGGTGAAGAAGTGAAGGATGTGACCATGTATAGGTCAATAATTGGTTCTCTCTTGTATGCTACTATGACACCCAGATATTGCACATGTAGTTGGAGAGTTATCTCAATTTTTACAGATAGCAAGATACCTCATCTTGTTGCAGCCAAAAGGGTGCTTAGATACCTCAAAGGATCAGTAAATGATGGTCTATATCATCCATTTGATGAGGGATTAAATGTACAAGCTTATTGTGATGCTGATTGGGCAGGTTCCAAAGATGACAGGAGGAGCACTAGTGGCTATGTTATCAAGCTAGGGAAGAAGACCATCTCATGGATGTCAAAGAAACAACCAACAATGGCTCTCTCATCGATTGAAGCTGAGTATAGACACTTAGCACAAGTCTCATGTGAGCTTATGTGGCTCAAGAAGTTGTTTGTTGATCTTGATTTGCAGGTTAAGCAAGTACCTATTTTTTGTGACAACATAAGTAGCATATGCTTGGCTCAAAATCTGGTGTTCCATGCAAGGTCGAAGCATATAGAAGTGCATTACCACTTTATTAGAGAGAATATCATGTCAAAGGATGTCAAGGTGGAGCATGTCAATACAAAGGACCAATATGAAGATATGTTTACCAAAGAATTGGATGGAGTAAACCTACAAAACTTCAAGGCATGCATTGGAGTGAAGGACCTAGGCATTGAGACTTGAGGGGGAGTGTGGAAAATCAAGTCTCAATCATGAAAAAAGGCTCAACCACGAGTTTTGCAAGTGGAACAATAAAAAAGGAGGATCCAAAGTCGTGGAATAAAGTTAACGGCTCCACCAAGCTCAATCAAATTCAAATCTCATCAAATCAGCCACCAAAAACTGCACCTAATTGGTGGGTGGTTAGCTAGATTGTAGGAAAAGTAAACCTCTATATAAGCATCATCCTACCTTTTTTTCTTGAGTTTTATGCATTCCATGAGTTTCCCACTTAGTTTAATGAACTCATAAACTCCAGCAAGCAGCCCCTTGCTTTCTTACCTCATTTTCGCATGACTTTGCTCCTCTCTATCTAGAGGTGTAGTTAGGCTTTTCCAAATCTGATTGTACCAGATTGCAGAGCATTGTTAGCTCTCTCATTATACTCATTTTCATTGATTTCAAGCTTCATTTCCTCATATAGTGCCCTAAGCTTTTCCAAAGTTTCAAGTTATTTGACTGAGTGAGTTGTGAGAAATTGCCAACTTTGTGAAGGTATATCTCTGCACATAGGCAGAGAGTGTTGCAAACAGGTAGCCTATTTTGGAGAGGGTGGTTCTCCTAGTTGGAATATCCATTTGGGATGATTTAAAGCTTGTTGATAGCTCTTATAGTCTCCTACAAGTCTGCAAAATTTCATTTTAATTCTCTGTACTGGTGCAGAGAAATGTTCAGAACAGTGAGCATATATCATTGCTTGTGGACCTAGTGGAGAGCAGCCATCTTCCATTTTTGCATTGGGGTGTTATAATCATCCCCCATCATTCTTGACATTAACTGATATAAATTCCAATTTTTAGATACAGCAAGACTTACCAATACTTTGATTGTTGGCATCTTTGCCACAGGTGAAATGGTTTCTTCATAATCTACTCCATGTGTTTGGGCAAATCCCTTTGCCACTAGTCTTGCCTTGTACCTATTTATAGAACCATCAAAGTTCTTTTTAACTTTATATATCCACCTTGAACCAATTACCTTCATACTGGTTTCTTGGGAACTAGGTCCCAAGTGTGGTTTTCCTGCAATGCTTCCACTTCCTCCTGCCAAATAATCTTCATGGATGTATCCTTTCCTGTTGAATGGTTGCCTATGAGCTTTACCAAATTGGCAAGCTCCACACTTTTAAATCATGTGCTGCTTGGTCACATTGGGTATGCCAAGCACACTCTGATCCCTACAAATTTGCTTCAGAGTTCTCTCTCCTATGTGCCCTAGCCTCTTGTGCCATATTTCCAACTCAGATAGGGTTTGGTCTCTATAACTGAATAGTGTTATGTTCCTTGTGTCTTCAATTTCAAAAGTAAACAATCTATCTGACTTCTCACCTTTGGCTATCCTTTTGAATCTTTGTTGGGGATCTTCCACATGTGCTCCATGCTTGGTGAACCTAACTGTAGACCTTTCTCTACAATCTGTCCAACACTAATTAAATTTTTGGTTATGGTAGGCACATATAGAACTTTGCTCAAAAGGTTCATACTACCATCAGATGTCTTAACATTTCCAATTTGTTTGATTGAATGCTTGGTGTCATCACTTGTTTGTACCTCATGCTTTCCTTTGGTTCTTCAAGATCAGACAATAGTGCTACATTCCCTGCCACATGATTTGAACAACCTGAGTCAATGTAAAAGAGATGCTCATCATCTTTACCTTGCTTGGATGTCATGTTCATAATGAGCAGAGATTCTTCTTGATCTTTAGTGTAGTTATTGAAGTCCCTTCTTCCTCTAAAGCCTCCTTGATAGTTGTTGTTGTTGTAGCCTTGATTGTACTTATGGTTGTAGTTGCCTCCACCATTGTTGTACCTGCCTCTTGTTTGTCCATAGCATCCTCTATGGAAGCCTCTTCCCCTTTGGTTCCTGGTATTTTTGTAGCATTCTTCAGTAGTGTGGTTGTTGAGACCACATATGTTGCATGGTGAGTTGTTGTAGGGTCTCCCCCTACCTTGCTTACCTCCTCTTCCCCTACCTCTAGCACCTCTTCCTCTTCCTGCATAATTGGCTTGAGAGGTACTAGCCTCTTCATCTTGTTTCTTGCTTTTACCTTTATCCTTAGCTTTATTCTTATCTATATAAAGGGCAAAAGATTGGCTACCTCTTGAGTTGTCCCCATTTTTGTTGAGCTTTGCTTATTGGGTGAAGAGTTGTCCTATTAAGGTGTTGAGATCAGGTATCTGCATATCCATGTAGAGATCCATTGCGGTGGTGAAGAATTCCCACTTATCATCAACTTTAATCCCATTGATGACCTGCCTCACTATGTGCTCTTCCTCTATCTCTTCTCCAATGCTTGCAAGTTGGTCTACAACATCCTTCATTTTAGTTACATATTCAGCAATCCCTTGCTTTGATTGCTTCTTGAGGGTTGTGAATTCCATCCACAATTGATTCTTCCTAGCTCTTGTGTTGGAGGAGAAGTATGATGAAAGCACTTCCCAAGTCTCTCGGGAGGTTTTATAGTTTCTAACATGAGGTAACAAGAAATTAGATATTGATTCTAGTAAATATGACCCTGCAAGAGCATCCTTTCACACCATGTGGTTAGCCTCTCTTTCTCTTCCCTTGTTGGTTGATTCTTGCTCCTGAAGATTGCCATGTCTTCATCTCCTGAGATGTATCCATATAAGCTTCTCCCTTGAAGGTATGCTTGCATCCTTAGGGACCATGCTGAGTAGTTATTCCTATCCAGTTTGTCAATGAAGGATGGAAAACCATCTCCCATCTTTGATTGTGCTTGCTCTAATACCACTATTGGAGGAGATGGTGGATAATCACAAGAGATGAGTTGGTGTAGCTAAAACCTGCTTCACACTTGCTATAAGTGATGGCTGGAGAGTATTGTGAGCCTCCTTAGCTAGTTGATAAGCATAAATGATCATATATGTTGCTTGGAAGATGATGCATAAATGATAGAATCAAAACAGATAGGTAGGCATATGTTCCAATGCACAAAACTTGCTATTTTGGTTGAGACACTTGCTTAGTGTTTTACTCAATTCTCAGAGTATAGCAAAAATTAGTAAAATTCCTTTTGGGAACTTCAATTAACTTAACAAGCTACCATTCATGAGTGGAATCATCTAAAATGATAAACTATATGTAGAGAATTACGATTAGCAAGCTGAGCATACACCCCGACTTTTACGGGCCTTGATAGTCACAAACCAATGAGCAGTGTTTGGTTAATATGTGATAATCGAGTGAACCATTATAGATGAAACTTTGTAGGAGTAAAATAGAGAGTCTGTGAAGATATCACGCTTTAAGTCATGCAAAATGATAGAGTATATAGTGAGAACCAATTCAAACAAAATCATTGTTCTGATAGAGTGTGACAGAGATATGAGAGTAGGAAGTAATGAATATGTATTTACTAAAACATGTAAAATTACAAAGTCATTGGCAATAAGGCATTGCTCAATGAGTTTAGAATGAGAGAGCTATGAGGTGAGCTCCTCTTCTCAATGAAGGTACATGGAAATGATCTCAGAACCTTGAGATGCATGAGGGATTTTCTTCTCAAGTTTTATAGCTTTTTATTGAAGCCAAGGATTTGAATTTGAATTCAAATCTCCACATAAAAGTAATCCTAAAGTATAGGATTACGCTCTATGTAAACCTAAGTAAATTAGTGAAAGCAGAAAAGAAACAAATCACAAGCCTTTGCTCAATGGAAAAATAAAGAAACAAGAAACATTTAGTATGTTTTGAATTCTTAAATGCATATGCATATTAAACTTCTAAAAATTTTGGTAGCATAATGGCGTAATTTTAAGAATAAAAAAAAAAAATCAAATATTCGACAAGCAATTTCAATGATAACAATGCCAACAAGCATAATTAACTACAAATAGACCTAAAGGGGATTACATTGCACCCTGACAAGTTTGTATTTCTATCATTGCTAACCTGCAAGAAAATACTTACATGTCCGTACAAAGAAGAATACATGCACCGTACAATACAAATCCACGTCTTAACTACATGTATACTCTAGGTACTATGCAAAATTTACATGTCCTATATGCAATATGATGCAAAAGGAGAGCAACAATGCATATAGTTTGATGAGAAACTTATCTAGAGTTTCAAAAGATAATTTGCAGGTGTGTGCAGGTGCTGAAGATGGTCCACCCTCAGTCGGAATAGCTTTCCAAGTCTCTCCCAATAGGTTGCACTTCAAAGTGATGCTCAAAAGAGAGTGGTTGAAGGTGAAGGATCAAACTTGAATCTCTCAAAATAATTGAGACTGAAACCAAGCTATGGCTTACAACCACTCACTAGAAAGAGCTCTGAGAGAGGTTGCAATAGCAACAAAGATCTCCAAACTTGGATATTGGGTGCTCAAGATATGGGCAAAAAAAGTGGAGAGAGGCGGTGAAATTGGCCATGTAGAAGAGCTTATGCTATGGTTGCTTCAAATAAATTCGAAAATTTGTATATGCTTGAGATGCCTATTGATGGATCTATGATGGAGATTGATGCACCTACACATGCTTCTCACTCACAGTTAGAGTGCACTGGCGATTGTAATAAATCTAGTGTTTCATGCATGCACAAAGAACATTGAGTTTAATTATCATTGCGTTAGAGAGCATCTTCATGTTGGAGATATTGATTTGGTGTGTTCATGCCTACACAAGATAAAATGGTAGACATATTCACCAAAGATCTTCCATGGGAAAAGTTTGAATCTTTTTGAAAAGATTTAGGCTTATTAACTTATGGGGGCTAATCTTTCAGTCCTTATATGTTTTTACATAAATCGCTCTTGGGGGGCTTGTTATGCTTATGTGTCCCTCGATTAGCTTTGTTGTGAATCATTTCCCTATACATGGGTACTTTTTACCCTAAAGATGGCTACAGGTTTTTGTAACCACATATACATGATATAGTCATATGTGGTGGTACTTTGTACTTAGGGATTGACGTATAGCTCTCACTTCACTCACTCTCATATTACTGATCATCTATCGAGAGAAGAAGTCTTCCAATGATTGCCTTTCTTGGTGTGTCGATCTCCTTTTTTGCTCTTATGTGTACTTCTATTCGTCCTTACTCACTCATTCACACACCCAAAAATCTCTCCTTAGATCATTAGGATGAATCATCTTCATGATAGAATGTCATAATTATGGTACATGCAGGGCATGGGAACAAAATGACACCATAGCTTCTCGAATTGATGTTCCATGCTCAAGGCGTGCGAGCCATGCTCCAAACGTTAGAGAATCAATAACATGCATGAATTGCTAAGAGATTCAAAGATGGTAAAGAATAGCCTTATTTTTAAGCACCCCTAGAATTCTCTTTCACATTAACGCGAATCATGGAGACGTGAAGGAACAAGGGAACTTTCAAGTGTGTCTATAATTCTCAACAGAACCCTTCGCTCTTGCACAAAACAATCCAAATATTTTTCAAAAGAATGAAAAGTACCACAATCTTTAGAGCTGTTAGCATAAGGGGTCTTATGCTTGTTTTCCCTTCAATAATATAATTCCCCACTCAAAATAATTTGATGTTTTCCCTTGATAGAATTTGGATGTAACCCCAAAAGGATTTTGTGGAGTGAAAACCATTTGAGTAAGCATGCCTCCCCAATTCTAACATTGAAGGATTAGTGAATTAAATGTTGAAAAACATTAGGTTTCTCAATAAATTTGAATGTCATATGTCCTTCGAAAGAGAATATTAAATGCAATGCCTATGTCCCTGATGATGAGGCTTTGGTAAGCCCACACATTCGCAAAGATTGGAGCACATGGTGTGTCATCACCTCTAAAACTAGTATGTAATGCTCTTCACAAATGGTTAAAAATAATAGAACCTGGAATAATGGGGATTTGTTCTGATATAATTTGGATTTTCTAATCATAAGAATGTTACGACTGAAACGGAGGTATATGCTTCCAAATATGGATCTGGGTCATCTCAATTGGATGATTATTGTTGAGGATTAAGTTAGGCTGGACAATTATTGGAATATTCAAGGAAGATGTGAAGCCTGTTTTCATGCTCAAGAAGATCAAGCCTCACCCCACACCTTTACAACTCATAACTCTTTCCTATACATGTAGCTTTTTACTAATGTAGCTTTGATGTGAATCGTTTTCCTATACATGGACACTTTTAACTCTAAAATTGGGTAGAGGTTTTTTTCGTATGTAATCATACACACACACATATATATATATATATATATATATATATATATATATATATATATATATATATATATATATATATATCGTATACTCATATGTGGTGGTACTTTTTAATTACTGATTTACATAAAACTCTCACTTCACTCATTCTTATATTATTGATCATCTATGGACATAATTGATCATCTATGGGCATAGAGCTCTTTCAACGATTGCTTCTCGCAAATGGTTTATAATAATGGAACGTGGAATAATGTGGATTTCTTCTCAAACAATATGAATTTTCTAACCATAAGAATATATTGACTGAAGGTATATGCTCCCAAATCTACGGCGTCTATTATCAATATGGATGTGGCTCATCTCAATTGGATTATTATTCTGCACAAAGATGTGAGGTACATTTTCGTGCTCAAGAGGATCTCTTAATCCTTTACAACTCACAACTCTAGCGGCCATAATATTCAATACACTAAAGCTATCATAGTTCCAGAAAACACGTCTTTCGTTACTCTTAAAAGAAAACCATTTTCAATTCGTTTGCTGATTGCAATGCTCTTATCAAGGCTTCATTTTCTGCTAAGTTTATGCTTTGCAAATGGGTATTATATTTGTACTGTATTTTCTGCTTGTAAAAGATATCAATATGTGTCTTTCCATGTCATTATAGCATTTATTATGTAGTTACAATATTTAATAACATTCCATCCACCATTGTAGTTTGGAAAGTTGTGCTTTTCGTCTCTCATTGAGGGCTGAGAGCTCAATCGTCAGGGGTTGTATTGGACGGACACACACACACACACACACACACACATATATATATATATATATATATATATATATATATATATATATATATATATATATATATATATATATGTGTGTGTGTGTGTGTGTGTGTGTGGAAAAATTCACCCAATGTTCATAAATTATGATGCTATTTGTTCTTTGATATAGTGGTAAAACACTGAACTCTAAACTTTGATGTCAAAGCTTCAAATTTGGAATGCAATCTAATGTTTAGTTTCTGAAAAGCGAAAAAAATAACGAATTTTCAAAGATGATTTGAGTGCATTGATCTGGTTGATTGGAACTTTTGTCTCTCCTCTTGAGGCGAGGGTGAAGGTTCAACCCCTCTCAATGGTGCCAAATACATAATAAAACTTAGGCTAGTTTGTAATGCCTTTGAGAAGCTTATTATGACTAACCCTCCTTTGTTAGCTGATACGGAGGGAGGGTCAAATGAGTACTATGCTCACCTTCAATTGTGGAGTTATTCTTTCCATTAATTCAAGCTATCCGAATGAGTACATTTATAACTTTTTTTTAGAAATTTCTTTTAAAATGTGTTGAAAATAAGTCAATGATCCTACTTCAAAAAAAAAAAAAGAAAGCTCATGCAATGCTTTGATTTGAAAATAGTGTCATGCAAATTATGTAGGTAGGGCATCGAGAGAGAATCTATGTGTTAGAGAGATATACATGTGCATGTAAATTTGTGTATTTCTGCCAACCTAGACTTGATGATGTGTTCTGGATAGTTAATTTCATTATTGTAGGGTCGTACCATGTTCTTCCCTCTTGTGAGTCTCCCGACTCTCCTTCAGGTACACTCACCCTCTGGTTTTCTCTACATTTGTTGGCCTTCTTGTACTCCAGCATAGAGGCTCAAGAGGCTACTACCTCCCTGCATCTTCCCATCATCTTCCCGTCCTTGTTTTCTCTGCTTCACCACTGGTGCCGATATCGATGAAGAGAGTGAGCGAGAGCCACATTCCCCTGGCCACGACATGCTTTCTCCATATGTGGCATTGTACACTAATGTTTTATCCCACATTCAGCTAGAAATTTGTTAAAAATTGGAAGACATGTACTCCTCTCCTTAGTGAGAATGGAGGGTGCCCATTTTGCATGCTTACTAATTTTCATCCAAAACGAGAAACCATTTTAAGCACATAGACACTTTGGACTTTGCTTTCAGTGGACACACCCATGCATGCCTACAAAAATCATCAATGAAAGTCACCAAGTAAAGGTAGTTCCCCAAAGAGGGTGTCTCCATAAGGCCATAGACATCAGCGTGAACAAGCTTCAATTTCTGAGTAGCTCGAACTGAACCATCTTTTGGGAAGGAGGAACGTTGCATTTTTCCCAAGATACAACCTTCACAAATATGTTTACCAAGTGACTCAAGTTTGGGCAGATAGGAGACCATTTCAAATTTCTATAGTTGTAACATACTAGCAAAATTTAGATGAACAAAGTATGCATGCTAAAGCTTTGCATCTGAGATCACCTGAGAATCATGTAATACACATGATGAATCATTCACAGACGTTTCATAGTCTATGAGCTTATACAACCCACAACATAAAATGCCAAAAGCAATAATAACATGACCATTTGAGAGATCATGGACTATACATCTGTCATCAATAAATTTGACAACCAAGCCAATCTTGGCTACTGTGGAAACTGACAATAGATTTTTCTTGATCCATGGTACAAGCAAAGCATCTGACAATGTAAAAGAACTACCATCAGCAATAGTCAGAATGATCTTACCAACTCCCATTACATGACAAGAGGAGTTCTTCACACATATGATAGTATTCCCTATAGGGGCAAGCTCAAGTGAACTGAAAAAATTGTATTGCAAAGTAATATGTCTGATTGCCTCACTATCAAAGTACCAAACATTTGAGTCTACTATAGACATACACTTCTCATGAGAAGATGGGTCAATCTACTGCAAACAATAATAAATGCCCATTCTTCATTTTGCACAAGATTAGTAGACTCTGTTTTAGGTGTAGAGGCCTCTGCAACCACCATTCCAGCCTCTTTCTTCTTTGCCTCCTTTGCAACTAGTTTTGGATAAATCTTTATGACATGATCATTTCCTCTACAGTACTTGCAAAACAATTTCTACTTTCTTATTTCTTCTCATCTTTGTCTTCCTTCTTTGATTGTGAAGCATTAACATATTTTGGTTTGCTAGTAGATGAGGTCCATTTTCCCTTGCCCTTCGAACTAGATAAGAAAGTTTGATCTACAATATGTATGATCGACCTATTTTGTCTAGATCATGATCTTCCTGCAACAAAACAAAGACTAACTCCTCCAATATATGAGGCGTTTGGATTTCCTTTCATCATCAATTGAAGAGCAGAAGCAAAACTCTGATATGAATCTAGAAGACCATTAAGAACTGTCTACACAAGTGAACTATTAGGTAAGACTTCATCAGCAAAAATTGACTACTCCTTCAAATCTTTAATCTTTGTAAAAAAAACTGCCCACGGAATCTCCTTCATTCATGTGCTCACTCTCCAACTGTTTTTGGAGGTAAGAAACACAAGCCTCATTTCTTGCCACGTATAAAGTGCTAAGTGTATCCCAAGCATCCTTTGCTATTTTGCAAGAGCGAATGTGATGAATAATGGCATGTTTGATAGACAAAGCTATCAATGCATGTGCATGAAAATCTCTTCCATCCCAACAAAGTTGTTCTATAATAGGTGCAACAAGAACTGCAACATGAACAAGAATTTGAAGATCTTCATCTTCAAGACCATCTGCATCACCTTCGATAACTATATTTATAGGTGGAATAAGATGTTTTTCAACACCCTACACAATATCCCACGGTCCTTTTGCAGCCAATACATGACACATCATATATGTCCATAATGGGTAATTAGTACCATCCAATCTATCCTCAATGGGCAACATATGGAATAAATAATTGGTTTCAACCATGGCCACTCACTAAAATACCATGATGCAAAAAAATGATTGTATCTCAAAAAGTTGAAGAAAATCCCTATCGAGCTCTGGTAGATTTGTAGTAGACTTCAAGGTGCTTGTACTCGTGAATCGAAACCTG
The DNA here is from genome assembly GCA_020310875.1 of Ceratopteris richardii. Lineage (NCBI taxonomy): Eukaryota > Viridiplantae > Streptophyta > Polypodiopsida > Polypodiales > Pteridaceae > Ceratopteris > Ceratopteris richardii. The sequence continues at coordinate 188,377,375 of CM035413.1, forward strand.
TATATATGTTTAACACAAAAGGATGAAATTGTCTGCACAGGCACTATGATAGTGCATTTGGAGGCCGAAACAAGCTCAGATCGTGATTTCAATACCACAAAGTGAATCAATTTTGATCTCATAATCACCTTGAGTATGCTCACCAATTTTTGTGGGATTTTGATATTGTGATGGGAGGTGTGTCGACAATGCCCTAGATGGAGCAGTAACCTGCTTTGATACCAATTGTTGGAGTTTGAGGTCGGTGGAAGCATGCAAACAACACAAGGAAGGAGAAGAAGCTTGCAACACAATATACAATACTGAATGCATTACCAAGAGAATTTACAAAGATAAGTGACTCATTAGGGTTATAGACACATATTCAAGCCGAGGGAACCCTCCTAAAAAGGGAAAAAAGTGCCTCGATAGTTCTAGTGTATTCACACACATCAGTACCGAAATATATGAACAATAATTTTCTAGTAGGCTAATAACACAGGTCATGGCCATGGCTGGTACATGCAGGGCATGGGACAAAATGAGACCATAGCTTCTCGAATCGATGTTCCAAGCTCAAAGCATGCGAGCCATGTTCCAAACGTTATAGAATCAAGAACATGCATGAATTGCTAAGAGACTCAAAGATGGTAAAGAATAGCCTTATTTTTAAGCACTCCCACAATTATCTCTTTCACATTAACGCGAATCATGGAGACCCCAATGAACAAGGGAACTTTCAAGTGTGTCTATAATTTTCAATAGAATCCTTGACTCTTGCACAAGACAATCCAAATATTTTTCAAAAGAATGAAAAGTACGACAATCTTTAGAGTTCTTAGCATAAGGGGTCTTATGCTTGTCTTCCCTTGAATCATATCGAGAATTTCCCACTCAATATAATTTGATGTTTTCCTTGATAGTATTTGGATGTAACTCCAAAAGTATTTTGTAGAGTGAAAACCATTTGAGTACGCATGTCTCCCCAATTCTAACATTGAGGGATTAGTGAATTAAATGTTGAAAAACATTAGGTTTCTCAAAAATTTTGAATGTCATATATCCTTCGAAAGAGTATTAAATGCAATGCCTATGTCCTTCATGATGAGGCTCTAAAACATTGAAGTACATGGTGTGCCAGTTATCAACTCTAAAAATAGTATGTAATGCTCCTCACAAATGGTTAAAAATAATAGAGCTTGGAATAATGCGGATTTGCTCATTTGGATTTTGTAATAATAAGAATGTAACGACTGAAATGGAGGTCAATTGTGCAGTTATTCTTTTTTTTTTTTTAAATCGAAGTTCGACAAATGTCTACTCCCTTGAGTTTTAATTTTGAAGGAACAACTATACAAGTGAATGGACATAATACCGACAGGACCTCCCCTATTCCACAAAACAGGGGTTAAACAATATTACAACTGATTTCAATTGGTTTAGATTGACCAAAGCCATTACATATCCAAACCAGAGAGATCGAACTCTGGATCTCTGCCTCAAGGGATCAAACACTCAACCACTTAAATAACAGAACTTGTACATTATACAATTGTTCTTTCTATTGTACCAGTTCGCTGGCCTAGTGGTTGGGCCTCTCGCCTCTTGAGGCGGGGGCGAGGGTTCAACCCCTGGCAACAACATGTAAAGGACATGTGTATCTTGGAATGATGTTGCATTGTGACTGATGTGCCAGCGTTTATCCATCCCCACGGTAGTTGTGACCGTCGTTTAACCTAGTCTTGTAAACCCCTGTTCTTGTGGGATAAAGGGGGTCCCATGGGTACTATGCCCTTCCTTGTACAGTTGCAATTTCAAAGTTAAAGTCCGAGGAAGTAGGCCTAGACCGAACCTCCATTAAAAAAAATAAAAATAAAAATTGTTCTTTCTATTAATTCAAGCTATCTGAAGTTATTTCCATTAATTCAAGCTATACGAATGACTACACTTAGAACCGAAATTTTTTGACAAATTAAGCTATCTGAAGTTATTTCCATTAATTCAAGCTATACGAATGACTACACTTAGAACCGAAATTTTTTGACAAACTGCAAAACGGTTATGGAACAAGGGGTTCAAACAGTGGAAACAGCTCTGGAAACAAGAGACCAACCAGTGGATTAGGTTCGAAGACTTAGACCCGAGACATAGAGTTACCCTCGAGGAATGGACTCTTCTTCAAGGCAGATGTTTGGCATGGGACCGCTCAACTTCTCGCCTTCTCTCCGGACAGGATCTTCCTTGCCTTGAGGGCCTCAAATGGAGCAATGGTAAGAGAATATCCAGAATACCTAACTTCAAAGAGAACTTAGATGTTCATCACACCCTCAACAAGAGGTGGTGCCTCTCTTGGACCAAACTTCGATGGGAACTAAAGTTCATGTCTATTTGGCACCCCCTAATTGAGACCAAAAAGTCTGTTCTCATGTGGAAGATCTTGCATAAGGGAATCTGGTCCAATTCAAGGGCGAATAAAATATGTGGTGTGCCACCATGGTCCAAACGTTGCCATCGATGCATCAAAGATTTAGCTCACCTGTTCTTCGATTGCCCCAAGTCCCGTATTGTCTGGCATCACGTGACACTGGTTTTGAGACTCACACACCAAATCAATTGGCAACAAGTGCTGTTGGGTGAGGCAGTCGGTTGTTCATCGAGGCTGTGGAATGCCATCAGGGGTGAGACTCTTTGGAAGATTTGGAGGGAGCGATGTGCTGTCAATTTTGACCAAACTCCTAAGGAATGGTCGATCGAGAAATCATTGTTTCTTCTAAGTAAAAGAATCTCTCGAGTTAAGAGATCTCCACCATTTAGACATCACTGTATTTATCTCCTCGAAAACAACAAGTTAAAACCCAAATGGGTCCCACATGAGGGTGATGATAGATTTATCCACCTCATTTGTAATGCCCTCTAGCTTGCCACACTCATCCCCTGCATTGTGGGATTTGGGGGGTCCCATGGGCACTAGTCGCTCTCAATTGTAACTTTTCTTCTTTACTTTAATTAAAGTCCGGCAGAATAGGCTAAGGCCGAACTTCCTTTTATTGATTTTTTTTTTTTTTTTTTTGACAAATTTCTTTTAAGATGTGCTGAAAATAAGTCAATGATCGGACTTCAAAAAAAAAACACTGAAAGCTCATGCAAATTTGCAATGCTTTCATTTGAAAACAGTGTCATGCAGACGATGCAGGCAGGGCATCGAGAGAGAATCTGTGTGTCGGAGAGATATACGTGTGCATGTAAATTTGTGTATTTCTGCCAACCTGGACTTGACGATGTGTTCTGGGCAGTTAGCTTCATTGCCGTAGGGCCCTACCATGTTCTTCCCTCTCTTGAGTCTCGCGACTCTCCTTCACGTACACCGGCCCTCTGGTTTTCTTCGCATCTGTGCTGGCCTGCCTGTCCTCCAGCGTAGAGGCTCGAGAGGCTACTGCCTCCCCGCGTCTTTCCGTCCTTGTTTTCTCTGCTTCGCTACTGGTGTCCATATTGACGAAGAGAGCGAGGGAGACCCACATTCCTCTGGCAACGACGTGCTCTCTCCGCGGGTGGAATGTGCACGTACTCCTCTGATCGTCTCGTAAGACCCCGACTCCAAGGTCGGCAGCACCCTCTGTCTTACCTCCACTGCTAAGAGAAATTCCAGACTCCCCTCTTTGCCCTTCCCCTTTGTCACCGCAGCTCTCACAGAAGTCCCGACGCAAGTGTCCCTCATCTAATCGCGTCTTTTTGCTCTTTCCATGAATTCCTTCCATCTTCCACGTTTCAAGGGACGGATAACACCCTCAACAATCATCCTCTGCTTCGCGGCCGTCTTTCTCACAAAGGCCATGTGCTCGACCAATCCAATAGATGTGGAGGTTCTGACGTCCTTCCTCAATAGCGTGACAAATCCTGAAGCACTCTCAGGATGGGGACAAGGTGATCCGTGCGACAACAATTGGATGTATGTTCTCTGTAGCGGAAGCAGAGTCACGCAGCTCCAGCTCAAAAATGCAGGGCTTAAAGGCGAGCTACCTCCAAATTTGAACCAGCTTTCTAGCCTGGAACAAATAGCGTTGCAGGGTAATTCTCTTGGTGGTCCTCTTCCTTCTTTTAGCGGCCTCTCCGCCCTCACGACGGCATACCTCGGCGATCAGCTCTTTATCAGTATCCCCTCCGACTTTTTCAAGGGTTTAACAGCTCTCGTTACCATCACCTTGCAGAACAACCCCCTCAACTCCACGGAGGGATGGAGCTTGCCCACAGATATAATTGGCGCATCTGGCCTTACCACCCTCATCCTCACAAGGACGAACCTTTCCGGGCCCATTCCTGATTTCCTAGGAAATCTCACTAACTTGCAGGAGCTCCGCATGTCTTACAATAACTTCGTGGGAGGCATCCCCGCCTCATTCAAAAATCTCTTGCAACTGTCTCGGCTTGAGCTCAATAATAACGGAGGGAATTTGTCAGGTCCTATTGACGTTGTTGCAGAGATGCCATCCTTGGCTGTTCTCTGGCTCCATGTCAATGAGTTTACAGGCCCTATCCCTCCTGCACTTGGGTCCTTGGTTTCGTTGCAAGAGTGCAGGTTGAACGACAATCAACTAGTGGGAATTGTACCGTCAACTTTCTCATCTTCTACATCGTTGAGGATTCTCACCCTCAAGGGCAATCAGCTTCTTGGGCCCATTCCCAAGCTTCCCATTTCGGACCCAAACAATTACACCTATACTGGTAACAAGTTTTGTCAATCAGAGGTTGGAGCACCATGCACTACAGAGGTCTCAGCTCTTATCTCATTTTTGGAATATCTGAATTATCCAATCTCATTGATAGGATCATGGGATGGTCAGACTTCTTGTGCTTTGAAAGGGGTGGGATGCGATTCTCAGAACAGAGTTACATCCATCAATCTTGCGTTCAGCCAACTTTCGGGTTCTATATCTCCTGCCCTTGCAAACCTAACATACCTAACTAAGTTGGTGCTCAACGACAACAACCTCACGGGAACCATACCAGAATCTCTCACCACACTTAATTCATTAATGTTGATAGACGTTAGTAACAATAATATATACGGGCCAATTCCTGCATTCAACACATCACGTGTCACAATTAAAACGACTGGTAATCCAAACATCAACAAAGCTGCACCTCCTTCGAGTCCCGATGGAAAATCAACTTCACCTAATGCTGGAAATACCAGTACAGCGCCGCCAGATCTCTCTCCTCCGAATTCCTCCAAGAAGAAAAGTTCGTCGCCTGTGGGAGCTGTTGTTGGTGTGATTGGTGGGATTTCAGTATTTATTGTCGCTGCTTTCATCGTCCTCGCTATTTATAGGAGAAGAAACAAGAAGTTCCGCAGGGTCTTAAGTCCAAACACTGCATATTTGAAGGCTTCAGAGAGTGGAGATGAAGCAGATCTAATGAAGCTGTCTGCTAATAGAATTTCTTCGAGCACAGTGCTTGATGTATTCAATATAAGCAAGAGAACTGAGAACATGCAGGTAATTGAAGATGGAAACCTTCTAATATCAATTCAGCTTCTCAGAAGCGTGACAAATAATTTCAGCAAAGACAATGTGTTAGGTGAGGGAGGCTTTGGTGTGGTCTATAAGGGGGAATTAGATGATGGTACTAAGATTGCTGTAAAGAGAATGTTAGCTTCCATGGTAACTAGCAAGGGGCTGGAAGAATTCCAGGCAGAAATTACTGTGCTCACTAAAGTACGGCACAGACACCTGGTTTCCCTCCTGGGATACTGTATTGAAGGCAATGAAAGGCTTCTTGTTTACGAGTATATGTCACTTGGGAATCTGAGCAGTCATCTCTTTGATTGGAAGAATCTTAAAGTGCCACCATTGACATGGGAGAGACGGTTAAAGATTGCATTAGATGTAGCACGAGGAATCGAGTACCTCCATGGGCTGGCCCATAAGTCTTTCATACACAGAGATCTGAAGTCATCTAATATCTTGTTAGGAGATGGGTACAGAGCAAAAGTCTCAGATTTTGGGCTGGTTAAGCTTGTACCAGAGGGAGGGAAGTATTCTGTGGAGACCAGGTTGGCTGGCACGTTTGGATATTTGGCCCCGGAATATGCTGGTACCTACTTCTCCTCCTTTTCCCATTTTTATTTTTAAAAAAGGTTTCTAATACAAGTTTTAGTTACACTTTTGCTCTCTCATTTGGCCATGATAGCATTAACATTTATTATACAGATTCTGCATGCCTTTTTCCCATGAATCCCTGGTTTGTCCTTGTGAAAGTTTGATGCAGTATGCCCTATTGACTTTACACTCTCTTTAATTTTGTGGGGAATCTTTCATTTTTTTCTCCGAATATTTGTTTGTTATCTAATGTTGAACTTCCTGACAATATCATTCCTTGATTCACATTGTTAATGCAGTGACAGGTCGAGTCACAACAAAAGTTGATGTTTTCAGCTTTGGTGTTGTGCTGATGGAACTTTTGACGGGACGAAAAGCCCTGGATGAGACTCAATCAGAGGAGAATGTTCATCTTGTCACATGGTTTCGCCGCCAACTAGGAAACAAGGGTTCTTTTTTCCAATCAATAGATGGTGTGATTCAAGTAAAGGATGATATATCGAAGAGCATTCTGAGTGTGGCAGAATTAGCTGGACATTGTACTGCTCGAGAGCCATATAACCGACCAGACATGGGGCATGTTGTGAATGTGTTGGCCCCGCTTGTGGAGCAATGGAAACCAGCAGATGATTCAGAAGTTGATGATGGCATTGATCTACATATGACTCTTCCCCAAGTTCTTCAAAAATGGCAAGCTTTTGAGGGAAATTCTATGACCATCTCTGAAGATATGGGTGATTGCCCAGGCACTTCAATGATAAGCCTTCCATCACGCCCAGCAGGACTGGCACAAACATTTGCATCAAATGATGGGCGGTAAAGCATCAGCTTATGGAAAAACTACCCTGTGGATTATATGGGATGCATACTGAAACAGAGTGCTTTCCAATGCAAAGCATGCTTTCCAAACAGTAATCTTATGGTATTGACATGGAAATGGGGTTTCAACCAGAAGAACTCTCATGGATCCTCCAGCTCCTGATGGCTTGGTTCATTCTATACCCAACTTTACGATTTTGCACATTCAACATTGGGTGGCTGTTAGAAGGTTGTGTTATTTTTTGAGAAGTCCTGTAGGCACATGCTTTGCAGGGAAAACTTCTTCTGCATGTCTCCCCGAAATATTCTAGGAAGTAGGCATTCTTTTTGCGTACAGACATGCTGGACGTGATATTTGAGTATACGTGTTGAAGTTGCTTGTAAATTCTGCATAAACAATCTGATGTACAGAAAATTGAGAGCTATTTAGAACAAATTCTTCTTGCTTCATGATTGTTGTATTGAAAAGAGATGCTACCTGCAGGTCTTTGAACTCTTAATATTAATGTTTGGGCAATGGATCCTGATTAGTTAGATGCAAGCTGCTAACGTACACTTGAGCAGGCATGCTGCAGCTACTGTTCTACAACCTTAAGTACGTGAAAAAAATAGAGAAAAAAAAAGCAGATCTAAATTTATATTAGAAGAGTATGATATGGGAGTCAGGGACCTGAAAGAAGATTCGCTTCTTATCCCCAGGGTAGGGGAGCTATCTCAGCCTTCATCTTTTGTAGACCAATGCAAACTCTTGAGAATGCCTGTAGAGAGGGCCTCTTTTAAACCTCTTGATCCTCCTAGTAAGAATGGAAAGCAAACTCAGCAAGGGAGTGCCGTTCCTGTTTGCAGAATCGAAAGGTTGTAAGATTCCTTCAAGTCAGAATTTCTATAGAGCTTCTCCTTGCTATGCATCCCACTGTATCTCCCAGTTTCTATGGGAAGATGAATTCTTCTTAAAGATAACATGTTCTAGTTCAATCTAAACTGTGACGCTGTGAGATTCTGCAATCTTCATCCTGCAATGTTCTGGCTACTTTTTAAAGGGCTGCAAATAATGTAACCTTGATGTTTATCTTTTATTTGATTATTTATCTGCTTACTTTTTATAAAGTTCATCCTGAATGACTGCTCTCCTTTAAGATTAAACTTGAAATTGCAATTGTACATGGTGAATAAACTTAGTACACATGGGACCCCTCAAATCCCACAAAGCAGGGTTAACCGATTTGAAGTTCAACTAAGAGAGTAGGAACATTGCCTGAAGCCAAGGTGGGACACTTGAAAGCTCATGGATCGCTCATGCTCTCCACCAGGAAGTCTTTTTACTGGCAGAAGGCTACTCATCATTTGCCTGAAGACAGCCACTTTGTTGATTGTTGGAAGGCGACAAGTTAGAATGCCTGTAGGCTACTTGGTAAGCTGCCTAAAGAGCTGCATGGTCAACTGCTCGATGGCCACAGGTTCACTGCCCAATGGCACAGTGTTGTCCTAGAGTGTTCACACACATCACTACCTAAATATATCAACAAATCCCCCCTAGGAGTGATGCGGTGAACCAGGAGCTGTCACTCATGTATAAGGAAGTGCCAAGCTATGTGGAATCAATGCACAAAAGGAAGTAAGCCCAAAGCTTTGCGAAAAGCTTCAAACTTCTCCCTAGGCAGAGCTTTTGTGAAAAGGTCTGCAATGTTCTCGTGCATGGGCACATATGCCAAGCTGATCTCTTCAGCAGAGAACCTCTCCCTAACATAATGATAATGCACCTCAATGTGCTTAGTGCGTGCATGGAACACAGGGTTCCTCGCAACTGCCAATGTGCTCTGACCGCAGTGAAGATGGTGGTGGGAGAAGACTGACCAACACCCAAATAAACCATAAGGCACTTGAGCCACACACACTCAACAGTCGCTTTGAAAGCTTCCCTATACTCAGCCTCACAATTGGAAATGGCCACAGTAGGCTTCATCTTGCTCAGCCAAGATATGCATGAGCTACCAAGCATGAAGCAAAAACCACTAGTGGACACACGAGTGTCATAGCAACTAGCCCAATCACTGTCAGAAAAATCATGCAAATGTGGCGGTAGTGATCCCCCTTGGGATAAAACAATCCAAGTAGAGTAGTGAAAGATGTGCTTAACCGCCTTACAATGCTTGATACTTGTGCAATGCATAAACCTGCTCATCTGTGAGACAACAAATTGAATATCTGACCGAGTAATGCATAAGTAAATCAAGCATCCAATAGCCTACTGATAGAGAAAAGCATCAAATGCATCTCCAGCATCATGAAGACTCAATTGTAAACCTGTCTCCATAGGAGTGTCAATAGGTTTACAGTCTTCAAGGCAAAAACACTTCAATAATGTGTCAATATATTTCGTTTGACGCAAAGCCATTCCACCATCAACGTGCATAAATTGAATGCCCAAATAATGATGCAAATGCCCCAAATCAAACATCTCAAATGAGGCATGTAAATCAGCCTTGAAATCAGCAATATGTTTCTCATGAGGACCAAAGAGCAGCTTGTCATCAACATACACAACAATGATTAGAAGCACATCATTAGCACGTTTAACATATAAGGTGCTTTCAGTTGGACTGTTCTCAAAACCATGTGCAATTTGATAGGCATGTATTTTTTCATACCAAGCACGTGGTGCTTGCTTTAAACCATATATTAATGACTTCTTTAACCTCCACACCTGGTTTTCATGCCCTTTCTGCACAAAGCCACAGGGCTGAAAAACATACACTTCTTCATGCAAGTCACCATTCAAAAATTTTGTTATAATGTCCAACTGATATACATTCCAACCATGATGAGTTGCAAGTGCACAGATGCTACGAACAATAGTCATTCGGCAAGTAGGTGCCCAAAATTAGAGTTTCTGTCCTAAATGGATTTTGGACTGATGTAACAACTCACAACTTAGTGTATTATGAACATTAGGTGGTTCATCTCTGACTGTACTAAACTCAACTTAACTGAACTGAACTCAACTCATGAGTCTCACCAAAATTTCATTGAATTACCTCTCTAGTTACACAATGTGGTCAAAAAACTTCCAACCAACTTACTACACAAAATTAGCTGAAAACAAAACTGATATGATCTCCAAATTTGTCTTCTTAGACAAGCTTTCTTGCCATGAAAGAGATTTATCAAAACTGTCAAGAACAACCTCTAGATACCTGTTTTGATGTAGCTAATGCTTTTAACTTTCAAAGTAATGAAAGTGTTTGAAAGCATTTCTTGAATCCTTTAAATCTCTTCATAACTGTCCAAGATATGACCTGCAAATGATAATCTGATAGTAGAAACTAATACCTGTGATTTGATGTTGATCCGGTTTCTTCATCTTCTCCAAACCATTGTTTTAATCATCTGACATAGCTTGAGAATCATGTACTGCACATGCCGAATCATTCACAAATCTTTCATAGTTTAGGAGCTTATACAGCCCACGACATAAAATGCCAGAAGCAATAATGATGTCATCATTTGACAGATCATGTATTGTACATCTGTCATCAATAAATTTCACAACCAAGCCAATATTGGCTAATGCAGAAATTGATAACATATTTTTCTTGATCCTTGGCACAAATAAAGCATTTGACAAAGTGAAAGAACTACCATCAGCAGTAGTTAGAATGATTAGTAGTAGTCAAAATGTTAGTATATGATCAATGTCTACCCCTCATGATTGTATGCACATTTTGTAAGGCCCCCATTATGAGGAGAAGCCAAGCATGCATTACCCAATTGATGGGAATCCCAACTTGCATGTTGGATGAAGGTCATATTGGACCATGTAAACTATTGTAAGGAAAGGGAGTTACCAGGGTCCCCAATTGTGGGGTCTGGAGCAGCGGTGAGCCGCCCCGGCTCGGGAGTCCAAGGGGGTCAGCGAGCCCCTTGGTGGTTTGGGGGCAGCGCCCCCGGTGCAACGATAAAGGGAATATTCCATGGAATATTCCCTGTGAGATTCGAAAATCATTTATATTTGTTAGGTCGGTTCAACCGGCCTAAGTCTCATATGGCAATTACGCGGGTGGTGGTTGCCCATGCTCTATCGCCCATGTATAGCCGTCCACAGAAGGCCACCCATGATCCTATATATACATGACTTTTGCACTACTTGAGACATCGAATTGAGCCCGCATAGCTCTACCTTGTATCTCGCTATCTAGATTTGTCTAGATCACCGCTTGAGAGCATACGGGTGGACAACGCCATCATCTTTGTACTTGTTGTTAGTAGAAAATTGTTGAGATTCTCCTATATCTGTTATCTTCTCTGCTACTGCTCTTGTGTTATATTGCATAACTATTGTCTTACATCAGAGCTGTAAGGTCGAATAGCTTGAGAAATATCACTATTTTAGCCTACTAGCAGACTAGAATATCAGTAGATTATTTGATTGATTACATGATGGCTTCATCGTCGAACACTGGTCTTGGTGCTTCAGCTAATGTTAATGTTGCACCTATTCGAATTTGCCCACCTGCATTCACTGAAGGGAAGCTAGATGGAACCAACTATACACTTTGGAAGTTCAAAATTTCTGCAATTTTAGACTCTTATGAATTACTTGACACTGTCATGGGACCGATGGGATTGGATCCAGAGCCTATACCAGTTGAAGATCCAGCAAATTCAAGATTGATGATTCACCCAGATCCAGATCTTCTACGAGCTTGGAAGAGGCGGAATGCTGATGCGTTATGTGCAATTATCACTTGTGTAAGTGATTTTGTGTTTACTTTGGTTCAAGCACACTAGGCTTGGGGCATATTGGCTCGTCAATATGAGACCAAGAACCACACTAGGATACAAAATTTAGAAAATCAATTGGCAAATGAAAAGCATTCAGATTCTGAAAAGGCTGAAGATTTTATCAAACGGATAAAACATCTTCAAGATTAATTGGCTGCAGTTGGTGTTGTTATTACACCAGAAGAGTTGGCTCGAAGATGTGTACGTGTTCTTCAAGCAAAGTATGATGGATTAGTAACAACCCTTAATACTCAGGTAAGACCAACTCCCCTTACATTTGAAGAGTTTTGTGCTATGCTTTTAGAAGAAGAGATGCGGTTGAAGAATCGGCAAAGTACAAGTGATGCTGCATTCTCAACAAATGCAAAAGATAAAGGCTCTTCAGATGGATCAAAGAAGAAGCCAAAGAAGAAAAAGTTCACTGGAAGTTGCTTCTATTGTGAAAAGAAAGGCCATGCCATCAAGGATTGCAGAAAGAAGCAAGCTGATGAACAAAATGGGACTGTAAAATCATCGTGGAAGAACAAAGAGTCTGCAAACAACACAGATCTGGAACTATGGGTAGCTATTGAAGAGGTATGCTCATCTGCTCAAGCTCGTGTTGATGAACCATGGATTTTAGATAGTGGAGCTTCTTGCCATATGACGAGTAAAAAGGATTGGTATAGTTCCCTAGTGCCTCTGCGGGAATCCATCAATGTAGTGGTGGAAAATGACTCCAAGTGTCAAGCGGAAGGAACTGGAACCATCTCTTTTATCACTTCTCCAGGTGTTGAGAAAAAGTTATCCAATGTTCTCTATGTACCTACACTTAAAAGAAATTTATTGTCAGTTTCTGCAATAATAGATCGTGGACCAAAAGTTCACTTCAATAAGAGTGGTGTAGAAATCATGGATTCATCAGGTAATGTAGTAGGTAAAGGCATAAGACGTGATAACTTGTATGACTTAAGTGCCTTAACTACTACAGAAGATAAAGATGTAAGCAGATTATGGCACCAATGATTTGGGCATCTCAGATTTGCAGTTTTGAAGGAGATGCAAAGAACAGGGATGGTTGCTCATTTGCCTGCATTTTCAGAGTTGTAGGAACCTTTGTGAAGCTTGTATGATGGGCAAGCAACAATGAAATGCATTTCCAAGAGAGACCAGCAATCAATCTCAAGCTTCTCTAGAGTTGGTACATGCTGATCTCTGTGGTAAAATGTCTAGACCTGCTTTAGGAGGATCTTTCTACTTTTTGCTTTTAGTCGACGATTATAGTAGAAAGATGTGGGTTTATTTCATTCGAGAAAAGGTTTATGCTTTCAAAAAATTTAAAACATGGCATAACTATGTGGAAAATGAATCAGGAAGGAAGCTGAAGAAATTCAGACAGATAGAGGAGGTGAATTCTTGTCAGCAGAATTCAATAATTACTGTAAGGAGAATGGTGTAGAAAGGAAACTTACCACAACTCATACACCTCAACAAAATGGTATTGTTGAGTGCAGGAACAGGACAGTAGTTAAAATGGCTCATTGTATGTTAAAGGCTCAAGACATGCCTGATTCATTCTGGGCAGAAGCAGTCAATACAGCAGTCTACATCCTCAATTGAAGCTACACAAAAGCACTGAAGGGGATGACTCCTCAAGAAGCGTATTCTGGTAAAAAGCCTTCAGCATTTTAGAATTTTCTGTTGTTTCTGTTATGCACATATTCTTGATTCAATAAGATCAAAGTTGGATTCAAAAAGCAAAAAGTGTGTCTTCCTAGGATATAATGAAGAGTCTAAAGCATACAGGTTGTGGGATCCTGAGGCAAGGAAGATTTTTGTCAGTCGAGATGTGGTGTTTGATGAACGAGCACACTTAGTAGAAGATAAAGGTAAATCTACTATCTCATCAAACAGAGAAATATCTCACCTTGTGCCTATCAAAAGACAAGTTAAAGTTCAAGAGGAGGAAACATCTGATGGAGAAATCTCCTCAGTAAAAAGCCAACTAGTTGTAGCTGCACAGCGTAAGCCACTACCGAAATGGGCACAAGAGCTCTCTGATGATCATCAATGCATGTGCCTGAGTATCTCTGCCATCCCAACGAATTTTCTCTACAGTAGGTGCAACAAAAACCGCAGCATGAACAGAAATCTGAATATCACCATCTTCAACACCATCTCCATCAGCTCCAGCACCTGTATTTGCAGTACCTATATTCGTAGGTGTAACAGGATGTCTTTCAATACCCTGCACAATATACCATAGTCCTTTTGTGACCAATACATGACGCATCATATAAGCCCACAATGTGTAATTCGTACCATCCAACTTATCCTCAACAGCCAACATACAAAATACGCCACTGCTTTCAAATTTCGGCACCACACAGTGAAGCTATTTTGATCTCTGAAACATGCTGAGTATGCTCACCAAATTTCGTGCGATTCTGAGACTGTGAGCAGAGGAGTGTCGATGACGTCCTAGATGGTTCACATACATCACTACCTAAATATATCAACATGTGTATGGGATGATGGATACCGTTGGACACCTTGAATTCTTCATATGGGATTCCTCAGCTAAGTAACTGCACTTTCTCATAGTATGCTTTCAGCAGTGACTCTCTTAAAACATATTCATAGTGGCGACATCATGTTCTTTACACTTAAAACATGGAATTTAAGTCGAAGATGTCTATGAAGGTAATATATTCAACACATCCTCCAGAATGCCAAATGAGGGTTGCTTGTATCACCCCCGCAAGTGCCAATCATGATTCACAAATAGATGCATGCCTTGTTGATTATCATAGAAGTGGAGACTCACAACAATAATCCACGAACAGCTGCATGTCTTTTGATTATCATAAAGGTTGAAAATTGTCTGCATGAATTGTCTGCAATTCCACCACTTTTATGTTATGAATCTTCCAATTCTTATTGAGGATGCTTGTTTGGATAAGATTCGTTGCATGTTCATAACTTTGAGAATGGAGGTTTAACTTGTGTGTGGGTCTTCGTCTTCCATTTAGGCTCTAAGATGCATTTCCATAGTCCACCTCGCTAAGAAACCTCTATGTCTTTCACTAAAATATCCTCTTTCGGTAGGAGAGCATAAGATTGGATGGTTCTATAGGTTTCTCTTGAATATTAAGGAATAACTCTTTCCTTTTTGGTGATTTGACGAATTTCCAAATATAGTCGTTTGTCATATATGTGAGGGAAAAACATTTGGAACGTTTTATACCAATTTCTTAGCAACTTAAATCATCTATGGACAAATTTCTAGATATTGTTTCTCTAAATCCACTCTTGGGTAGTATTTTCCATGATGCTCAAATGATGGTTTGTCTTTGATTCTATCATGATAAGCCTAAAAAAATCCTTCTACCTCGCTATTAGAGGATGATTTAGGACCCAACTAGGCCTTTCATGGGTTTCCATATGATAAATCCAGTGCGCTATTTTGTGATCTTGCTTGAACATGATGTTGCTCCTTTTTTATCTTATCTTTTTTTTGCTTGAGGGCATCTTAAAGTTCAAGAACTTTCATCTTCCATTGGTTCTCTCTCTGTGTGTGTGTGTGTGTGTGTGTTTTCATTGAGTCTTGCAAGTGCGCTTCATAGATGTAAACTCCTTGGGAAGCACTTCTTAATTTTTTGGAAGTAATTCAACCAAGCATCTATATTTTTTTTTTAATTTTCATTAAGCTTTAGCTTGTGCATGAGTGACTACCTTGATTGGTTCTATCTTTTCTTCTTTTATTGCACTAATGGAGGGAACTGTACTCACCAGATTTATAGGTTCTCATATGTGGGCTATGAGGACAATATTTGTACAAATGTATCTCCCTACAATCAAACTTGACTATGTTTAGGCTTGCTATAGTTATGACTCAGATTGTTATAATCTTTATATTCACTATATAGTCTTGTTAGTTCATATAATCTATGGATTGATTTATTGTGAATAAGCATCATGCTGGCGATTGTCAATAGAGTGTTCTTGACTTTGTTTTTGTAATGATCGTAGCGAATGGCATGAGAGCATGTTATAAATTCTCTCTATGTGCTTTTCCATACTTAATTAGAACCATGTGTGAGGGAGCAAATGGCTAGTGACTCAACACAAGTTTTGGTGAGTATGCTAGGTACTCTAATCTCGGTCTAGATTGATATTGCATGAATTTTGTAGCTGGTTGGGATACTAGCATTTCTATGAGTAAGCCCCTTGGGACTTGATAATTTTCCATAACTAGTCTATTATGGCACTTGGCTTGAGCGATGGGGTACTACCTAATTGGTTTTGTGTTATAGAACCACTTGGGTGTTGCATGACTCATCATATTTTGTTGGATCTATCAATATTGTAATTGTGGATGTCAAAGGGAAGGATCCATTTGATTACACATACAAGTCGCATTATATCTTGCTCATTGAGAGGATCTTTATGGGGATATTCTGGAGGTCTACAGAATTAACCTTTTTGCAACAACCTCTACTATTTCATCTATTGAAGACGTACATGATATTATGCTTGGAGTTACTTAAGGTTGATGTGATTCCAAACATGAAAGAAAAATTGTTCCTCGATCACTGATGTTAGGTGATCTCTTGGTGAATGCATCCATATTCGCTCACGTAGAAGATCAACTATTAGTGAGAAGGCTTTCAAGTGGATTAATTCTAGGTTTGAAATGTGCCTATATGTGATACAAAACTAAGTGTATGTGCTTGTTTAGGTATAAAGAGATGAATAGACAAATGAGAAAAAAAAAAGGAGTTTTACAAACCCATCTATCTTTCTACTGAGGTGGAGTTGTTTCTTGATTTGTATTACGAGTAACAAGATAGCAAAATCTATTGGTGTCACACAAGAAGTGTCTAGACCCTTCCATGTGGATGAAGCATATATTGTACATGATTTATAAATAGCATCATGATTGCATTTACTCAATATATGATCATGATTCATTTAAAATACAAAGGAGTAGTAATAATCTAGACAGAAGTAAGCTTCTAAATGTCAAAGATCTTCACAATTTGACTTCAAACGCTCGTTTTTCAGCGAGCCTTGAATGAGCTGAAAAAGCAAAAAAAAAAAAGCAAAAAAAATCATCGAGCCTTGAATGATTCGAAAAGGAAAGAAAGAAAAAAATCCATTATGGGATCCCTGACAGTAAAGAAACCTTGCAGGAGGGTTACACTACAAGCAAAGAAGACGACTTTACCACTAGCAATGAAGACAACATGGATAGTGAAAGCTCCATCATCGGATCGACTATTCCGGAAACGGAGTTGGAAACGGTGCCCTGTTCTTCCCAGCCTAGAGATCCCTGACAGTAAAGAAACCTTGCAGGAGGGTTACACTAAAAGCAAAGAAGACGGCTTTACCACTAGCAATGAAGACAACATGGATAGTGAAAGCTCCATCATCGGATCGACTATTCCGGAAACGGAGTTGGAAACGGTGCCCTGTTCTTCCCAGCAGGAGACATCCCGCAAAGGAAAACAACCTATGGAGTTACCGTGGAAAAGCCCCCACAAGAACCTATTGCTAACTCGGGATCCGATCCGAGCGAAAAAGAAAGATGAACCCAAGAAAAGAAAGGACAAAGCTCCCTCCCGCAAAGAGGGATTACAACGACAGTGATCATCATCTCGTTAAATGCTAGAGGGCTAACCGACCCCTCAAGAGCGACCATCATTGGTCAATGGCTTCGTGACATTAGCCTAAACCCAGATTTTATATGTATCCAAGAGATTAAAATTGATGGAGAAGACCTCCAGAAACGGCTGAGACATGTCTCCTCGACCCATGTTTGGATTTCAACGGCGCATCAGCGGGGGTCCGGTGGAACGGTAATCGGTATTAATCAACGCTGGTTTGAGAAGCTTGAGAACTCCACTGAAGATGATTGCCATCGATGGATTGCTGTTTCTTTCGGTGCTCCCTTATGTTTCACCTTAGTTTCTTTGTATGCCCCTAACGGGGAGTTAGAGAGACTTAACACTTGGGCCTCCTTGGACTCGCTCCCCCACAACGTGCTTATTTGTGGTGACTTCAACATGGTAGAGGACCCTATGGACAGATGGATGGGCAAGGGCAGGGTCATCGATAGTCGGGAGAAAGAAACGTGGGACAGAACTAAACTACACTTGGATTTGGTCGAATTCAAAGACTCGAAGGGCTTTTCTTGGTCAAATCTCCAAGCAGGCGAGAACCTGAGGAAAGCTAGACTTGATAGATGCTACATTTCTCAGAGTTTTAATCATCAGTGGGGCCACCCCTCCCTCTCGCAACGCACCGACCTCACCATCTCTGATCACTACCCGATCGTCATCACTTTTCAACCCCCCACCAAGATCCGTAAGGCTCCGTGGTTCCATGCTAGTGTGCCCTCCTTCTCTCTCCCCTCCGTCCATCAAGAAATTTCTGATGTGTGGAAGGAGGCATTCGCCTCTGGCTTGTCCCCAGCCAAGTGTTGGAGAAGTGCGGTCGATAAGTCACGACAGATCATGATTAGATCCAGGAAGATGCTTGAGACTGTGCGGCGGGCTCGGAGAGAAGCTCTATATCATAGACTCTGGCGGCTCGAGGAGGAAGTGAACAAAGGAAAATCTCAAGCCCAGAAAGGTCTTCGAAAGATCAGAGCGATGCTGAGATACGAGGAAGAGATACAAAGGAAAAATTTGCAAATTTTCTTCAAGAAGTGGTGGGTTGGCAAAGCCGACAAACCCACCAAAGAGATGTGCCGTATCCTCAAAAGGAAACACAACAGAGAATCGATCCCCTTATTGCTAGACGCAAATGGCAATGTATGCAATACGGAAGAAGATAATTTTGGGATCATTGAAGGGCACTTCACGAGACTCCTGGGGACCTCAAACCCCCTCTCCCACCATAGAAGGGACTGTATGGCTGCCATATCTAGGGTTTCCCCCCACAGGATACCACCCAACCTTCACTCTCTTCTTCATGCCTCTATCTCTGAAGCCGAAATCATTGAGGTCATTGATGCCCTCCCCTCAGGTAAAAGCCCGGGACCCGACGGGCTCACTAATGAGTTCTATAAATCCTTCAAGTTGGTGGTTGCCACCCCTCTTCGTTTGGTCTGGCAAGAGGCACTCAAGTTTGGCGCGCTTCCTTCTTGTCTCAACAATGGCATTATCAAGTTAGTACACAAAAAAGGGGAAAAGAACAGAACTTAACTGGCGTCCCATTACAATGCTCCAAACAGGATACAAGATCATCGCCAAAGTCATTGCCAACAGAATCTCTTGCCACTTGAGAGCGTGGTTAAGCGAGGACCAAAAAGGTTTCATCAAAGGTAGGTCAATTTTGGAAACCATTATAGATATCTGGGAAGGTCTTGAATTTGCAAATGAGTCTAAACAAGAAGTTGTTTTCCTCAAGATCGACTTTGATAAAGCCTACGACAGGCTAGAATGGGACTATATTCTACAGTTGCTACAAGATCTTGGATGTAGTCAGAAATTTACCAAGATGATCGCGACCCTTCTCGGAAACGCATCGACCCAAATTAACATTAATGGAAATCTTTCAAAGGTGATCAAACTTAGAAGATCTATCAGACAAGGGTGCCCATTGGCTCCCCTTCTCTTTGCCATTGCCACAGAAGGGCTTAGCAGGCTGGTGGAGCATCAGGTGGAAGCTGGTAACATTAAAGGCCTTCGTTTGCCGCATGACCACAGTCAGATCACCATGAGACTTTTTGCCGACGATATGAACGCCTTTGTGCACAATGATAGTACCAGCCTTGAGACGTTCTGGAAGTGTCTTGCTACTTTTTGTGAAGCCTCTGGATCCATAATCAACCACTCTAAGACCGCCTTTAGAGCTATTGGTGGGTCACAGCCCGACCTTCTCATTGATCATGGCTGTCAAGTCATTCCGCAGGGCCAAATCTTTCGGCTTCTTGGGGTTCCCTTGGGGTTCGGCCTATCTATGGAACAGTGATGGAACTGGGTGCTTGCCAAACTCGAAAACAAGCTTAACTATTGGAGAGGTATGCAAATCAATCTCGCTGGTCGTGCTATGGTTATCAACACGTTCCTCTTATCATCTACCATTTATTTCCTTTCTTGTTGGAGACCGAAAGAGCATGATCTGTCCAAACTGGATAGTATTTGTAGAAACTTCCTTTGGACGGGCGACCACAATAGGAGGGGGGTGCCTAAAATCAAATGGTCCATCTGCACTAGCCATAGAGATAGTGGGGGACTTGGTATCTTGGACATTGGGTGCATGGCTAACAAACTGTCGGCCAAATGGATGATTAGGGCTTGGTGCAACGGGGAGGCCTCGTGGGCCAAGCTGATCTTCAGAAACAAAAATGAGTTGGCACTCATGGGCTTCCCAAATTGGAAGAATCTAGACATCTTGACCTTGTTGTTTTCCCCGATCCCCGTCTTCCCGGAAGGCTCTAATCTGGTGTGCTCCCTTTGGAAGAGTTGCAATAAAGTCAAAAGCTTCACAAGAATAAGTGAAGACTGGAAGTGGGCTGCCGGTATCAGACAAAACGACTCTATCTGGTTCCCGATCCATGGCATCCGGAGTGTGGAATCTTGGAACATTCAAAATGCCAAGAAGCTATGGAACAAAGGCTTCAAAAAATGGAAACATCTCTGGAAACAAGACACCAACCGCTGGATCAACTTTGAGGATATTGATCCTAGCATCAACATTTCGCATGAAGAATGGAACACATTGCAAAGCAGATGTCTCGCCTGGGACCGACACAAAGTTCGCCTTCTCATGGGACACGACATGTCGAGCTCGCTTGGTCTCAAATGGCACAATGGGAATAGCCTATCAAAAGTCCCGAACATCAAAGAAACGATCTTCTATCAGGCTAACCTCAACAAAAAGTGGTGCCTGTCATGGACGCGGCTTCGGTGGGACATGAAGTTCATGGCTATCTGGCACCCCCTCATAGAAATCAAAAAGTCCGTCCTCTTATGGCAAATCCTTCATCATGGAATCTGGACCAACCTTAAGGCTAGCAAAATTTGTGGGATCCCTCCCTGGTGCAAATGCTGCCACCGGTCGATCGAAGATGTTTCACACATCTTCTTTACCTGCCCCGACTCCAACAGACTCTGGCAGGTGGTTGGAAAGAGAATTAGACTTCAAAAACGTCTCAGTTGGCAGCAGGCCCTTCTGGGAGAAGCGATCGGCTGCTCCGCGACTCTCTGGAACGCCATCAGAGGGGAGGTCCTATGGAAAATCTGGCGGGAAAGATGTGCTTTCAACTTCGGTGACTCCCCCAAGGAGTGGTCAATTGAGAAATCGCTGTTCCTCCTTGGCAAAAGGATTGTCAACTGTAAAAAATCCCCCCCCTTTAGGCATCATCAAGTACTCCTTTTGATCGATAACAAGCTTAAACCCAAGTGGGCCCCACATGAGGGTGATGAGAGGGTAATTAACCTTCTTTGTAATGTCATCTAAGCTCTGTAAAAGCTTCCCCTGCTTTGTGGGATTTGGGGGGTCCCGTGGGCACTAGTCCCCTTCTCTTGTACTTTTCTTTATTTAATTCAAGTCCGGAAGAGTAGGCTATTGCCGAACTTCCTTTATATTAAAAAAAAAAAATCCATTATCACATTAGTATACAAAACAAACGCACTCGTGTTAATTTTAACATACAAGTTTTTTTCCTTTATGTTTTTTCTTTCATTTTTAATTATCTCAAAAATATTTTCCTTAGCTTTCTTTTTCTATTTGCAATTTCTTTTCTATTTTTTACTTTTTTATCTTCTTATATATTCTCTCTCTCTCTCTAATCTTCTGCTCATTTCCGCTCTACCTTCACTTCCTTTTTCTCTCACTTCCTCTCTCTCTCTCTTTGTATCCCTTTCTCTCTCTCTCCCTCTTTCTCTCTCTCCCTCTATCTCTCTAAATTGTACCCACGAAAGTACATAAAGAAAGAAAATCACACACGCATATACACATATATACACACATATACATATACACATGCGCACATATTAGCATTGACACATTTTAGTTAACACAAACACATTTATCTATTCCATAAAGACACACCTATCACTCACAACACACTCACGCACTTCACACACATATTACACTCGTTCACACACACATGTAAATTTTCAATTTCTAACTTGTTTTGTTTCATTTTCTTATTTTAATATTTATTTCCTTTTTACATTTTAATTTTGCAATTAGACCACATTAATAAACATATAGTTAAGCACATAAATACACACAAGCATACATACATAGATAGATACACAGTCACACATTATATATATATATATATATATATATATATATATATATATATAATTTGTGTGTGTGTATCTATGTGAGTTCACACAACCACACCTATAGGTTCATACATACATATTTAGTCACACATAAACACATATCTTTTAGAGTTACCCACATATACACATGTTGATATACAACTCACATAGATAGATGGACTTTCGCCACACCATTTATATAAAACCAAAAACTCAAATCATACATAAACATATTTTCACATAGAGTCCAATTCATTCGCACATACATACCATCATATACACATAAATACACACACACACACACACATCTGGACACAAAGGTTTTAATTATACATACACATAGATACATGCACATAGTGAAAAAAACACACATGCATATGAACACATAAGCACATGCGGATAGTTATACCCACACACACACGTACACATAATTATTTACATATATACCACATACACATAACTATATATGTAGACCCAAGTGCACAAACACATAGTCATAAACACATGAACGCATAATAGGCATTCCCATGAACACACATAGATACATATATATCCTCACATACACATAGAATCATACATGCATAGGCACAAATATATAAGCACAAAAGCACAAATAGATATGCACATATAGACACATAGTCACAGAGTCTTCACCATACAGTTGCTTACACACAAAAAACACATAGAGAAACATGAACAATCACACATACACACAAGTACACATATATGGAATAGAAAAGTACAAATGAACCTCTAACTTCCATTTTTTTTTGTGAGATTTCAATAAAATTGATGAGACATATTTAAGAGCATGAACAATATCATAGAATCAAGAAGCATCATTTTCCAAGAAAATACCTTTAGCATTCTCTTTGGGGTGATGAAATCCTCCTAATATTGTTGTATCAATTGCTATGCAAAGACCAAAGGTTTCAATAAAAAGAATTGTCATATACAAAGATGAAAGGAATAGACCTTATTATCCTATCGATGTAGATGTCCACACAAAATTCACTCATCATGTTCTATTTGTGTTTGTGAATGTAATTACTAGTAAGGCACAGTCGTTTGAATCCTACACTTCCTCTTTCATCTTCTCAAGCAAATAATGTGACATACACAATACCACAAAAAGTGTCTCTTCTAGAACCAGCTCCATATCTCTGCAAACTAATCCCAACTAAATGCATCAGACTACATCACTCTCGACACCAATTTCCACCATTGCATTTGTCTTGATAGGAACCACAAGGCAACCTATGCCCATTGTATCATCTGAAACTATGAACACAATGATGTCAAGGCCTAGTATGCCACCAAAGCCTGTACTTCCATGTACAACTCCCACATGGACATCAACAATGACTTATCACACATTCCCTATTGGTCAACAAGTGTTAGCAATACCTTAGAAAAATTATGTTACTCAAGGAACGAAAAATACTCAAATGGCCCATAATTAGATACTGGCACTAGAATTTTGAAGAAGGCTCTTACATTCTCAAGTACCCAATTGTATGCTATAAATTTATGAATGACAAGTTTTGCACACAAGGCTAAATTGCCAAAAGTGTTGTGTGTAGGATAAATGCATGAATTCTTAACTCAATATAATGCATTTGGACTCACCTTAAAGGAAATGGAATTATCATAGTTTCAACCACTAAGCTTACATAACTTCCATATTATAGAACAACACTTGAGAGCTTTCATGAATAAATCTCCCAAAGTAGGAGTCAAGCATGACACCTTTGCAATGATTATAAGCTTTAAGCAAGAAGCAAATGATGACTTGGGACTCACTACCCATCTCTAGAAAGAATACTTGCAAGATACACAACAAAGGACCTTCCATCTAAAGCCAAATTAATTTCTTATTTCTTGTTGGCTTACAAAGTGCTTTATTATGTAATGCACCATATTTATTGCTTCCTATAGCCTGGATGATTGCTTACAAAAGTGCATACATAAACACATAAAAGAATTAGGGTTTTATGATATATATTAGTATATATAGATGAACACATACAAAATTAGGATTTTAGGATATATATGAGTATATATACATAGGTCCAATTACCTCATAAAGTGACAAAGAGCTTCTCACAAAATCTTCATCTATGAAGGGCTATGAAGACTCAATGAGCACAAAGGGAGAAGCAATGGAA
Organism: Ceratopteris richardii; assembly: GCA_020310875.1. Taxonomy (NCBI): domain Eukaryota; kingdom Viridiplantae; phylum Streptophyta; class Polypodiopsida; order Polypodiales; family Pteridaceae; genus Ceratopteris; species Ceratopteris richardii. Next base: position 188,401,486 of record CM035413.1, read on the forward strand.
GAAGAAAATCTTGAACTTTAGGGTTTCCTCAAGGAGAAGCAAGATGAGCCACAAAGGAGCAACATCATTCAAGCAAGATCACATAATAGTGCAATGGAACTATCATATGGAAACCCATGGAGACTGCCTAGATGGGTCGTAGATCATCCTCTAATGGTGAGTTAGAAGGATTTTTTCAGGCTTATCATGATAGAGTCAAAGTCAAACCATCAATTGAGCATCATGGAAAACGCTACCCAAGAGGGTATTTAGAGAAAGAATATCCAGAAATGTGTCCATAGATGATTGAAGTTGCTAAGAAATTGGTATAAAACGTTCCTAATACTTTTGTCCCCACATGTATGCCATAGGAATACACGTCTTAATGCATATCTATATATACATTGTATGTATATATTAAATATTAAATATTTATCTCTACAAAATATTAAATCTGTATGTTGTTGAAGTGTGAATATATTAATATTTTGTAGAGATAAATCCTCCATAGCAGAATCGTGAAGCTTCATTTTTATGTTGGCAGATTAGAAAAACATGGCTGTACGATTTTCCAAACGTCACTTCTCATGCAAAATCTAAGCTGAGTTCCAACACAACTTCTTTGTACATGCTATATATTTGTCCTAGCATTTTCCTCTTTGTAACCTCCAGTTTTCTGAAGAAATAGTTCGCAGGCACCAAAACTTTCTCCTTCCACACCCTATGAGTGTGCATGGTTTTTAGTTAAATGTTTACTATTAATTGATTTCATGCTTCTGTTAAGTAGATGGTGTGATTAACTCTAGATAACATATATTTCTGTTGAAAAATGTGTATAAAAGTAGTAGTAGAAAAACCACTAGTTGTTGAGTAATTCTATAACTATCACCCAAGAACCCTATTGTTTAGTCGTTTTATGAAGCAGAAGAAGGATAGCACCTCCATAATCCGTAACAATTCTTGCATAATCTGTTTCATCGCAAGCCCTTTTCTTTTTCAATAAATCCACAGATTTTCTCACTCATTCTATCCATTGAAATATACCCATTGAGTTCCTGAAATATACCCATTGAGGTCCTATGTATTTTCAAGATCTTGAGTCTGTTATACAGTGAATATTGTTTTTGTTTTTTCTAGCCATATTGCTCTTTTTTATATTTCTTTTGTTCTTTATTCCTTCCAACCAGACAAGTAAAAAATTAAAGTGCAATGCAATTTACTTACAATACATGTGCTGAATAAGTTCTTACTAGCTTTGAGCAATAGTGATGATATCTATGTGTAATTCATGAGATTTCAGACTGTTGCAGCACCAATTGTTTCTATTTAATGCATGCTTTCATGTTGTAGAACACTAACTTTGGCCGTTTTGTTTCTAGATTAAATGGAAAATAAGCATTGTATTATTTCAATGTTCCCATGCACACCGTAATATCACATTGTTCGTTCTAGCACATGAGTGCATATCTCAAAACTTAGAAAGTAAGAGAAAATCAATGGATATAAATATGTTATATGCATTCTTCTTTCTCAACATATACCCAACTTTTTTCTTTTGCCTGGATATTGTTGGAGATAGATGTCTGCGGAAGCACGTGAACACCACAAGGAAGAAGAAGAAGCTTGGAGCACAAACACACAATACTGAATCTATTACTAGAGAATGTACAAAGATAAATAGCCCATTCAACTCCTAAAGAGGGAAAAAAGTGCCTCGACGGTCCTAGTGTGTTCACACACATCACTACCTAAATATATCAACAAATCCCCCTTGGGAGTGATGCGGTGAACAAGGAGCTGGCACTCATGTATAAGGAAGTGCCAAGCTATGTGGAAATCACTCCACAAAAGGAAGTAAGCCCAAAGCTTTGCGGAAAGCTTCAAACTTCTCCCTAGGCAGAGCCTTCGTGAAAAGATCTCCAATGTTCTCCTGCGTGGGAACATATGCCAAGCTAATCTCCCTAGCAGAGAACCTCTCCCTAACATAGTGATAATGCACCTCAATGTGCTTAGTGCGAGCATGGAACACAGGGCTCCTCGCAACTGCCAATGCGCTCTGACTGTCAGTGAAGATGGTGGCAGCAGAAGATTGGCCAACACCCAAATCAGCCATAAGGCGTCTGAGCCACACACACTCAACAGTCGCTATGAAAGCTGCCCTATACTCAGCCTCACAACTGGAAGTGGCCACAGTAGGCTGCTTCTTGCTCAACCAAGATATACATGAGCTACCAAGCATGAAGCAAAAACCACTGGTGGACACATGAGTGTCATAGCAACCAACCCAATCTGAGTCAGAAAAAGCATGCAAATCTGGCGGTAGTGATCCCCCCTTGGGATAAAACAACCCAAGTAGTCGAGTACCACTCAAGTAGCGAAAGATGCGCTTAACCACCTTCCAATGCGTGACTCCTGGGCAATGCATAAACCTGCTCATCTGTGAGAGAGCAAACTAAATATCTGGCCAAGTAATGCATAAGTAAATCAAGCATCCAATAGTCTGCTGATAGAGAACAACATCAAATGCATCTCTAGCATCATGAAGACTCAATCGTAAACCTGTCTCCATAGGAGTGGCAATAGGCTTACAATCTTCAAGGCCAAAATGCTACAATAATGTGTCAATATATTTCGTTTGACACAAAGCCATTCCACCATCGACTTGCATAAACTCAATGCCCAAATAGTGATGCAAATGCCCCAAATCAGACATCTCAAATGAGGCATGAAAATCAGCCTTAAAATGAGCAATATGCTTCTCAATAGGACCAGTGAGAAGCATGTCGTCAACATAGACAACAATGATCAAAAGCACATCATTAGCAGGCTTAACATATAAGGTGCTTTCAGTTGGCATGTATCTTCTCATACCAAGCACGTGGTGCTTGCTTTAAACCATATAATGCCTTCTTTAACCTACACACCTGGTTTTCATGTCCTTTCTGCACAAAGCCACGGGGCTGAAAAACATACACTTCTTCATGCAAGTCACCATTTAGAAAGATTGTTTTAATGTCCAACTGATGAACATTCCAACTATGATGGGCTGCAAGTGCACAAATGCTCCGAACAGTAGTCATACGGCATGTAGGTGCAAAGGTCTCATCAAAATCAATGCCTCTTTCATACGCATAACCCTTTGCAACAAGCCTAGCCTTGTACCTGTCAACTGTACCATCAGGTTTACGCTGCAACTTGTATACCCACTTAGTGCCAATGGCTTTCTTGCTAGGAGGCAAGTCACATAAAGACCATGTACCATTCTTCATTATAGCATCATATTTAGATTGCATAGCAGCCATCCAATTTTCTGAATTCTGTGCTTCATCAAAAGAAACAGGCTCATTCTCATCACAGAGACTAGACGCAGCCATAGCATAGCAATCTGATGCAAATGAGGCACTATGAGAGCCTGAACGAGTACGATATGACAAAGGTGCATCTAATTTGTTGTCACACAAAGTTTGCACCAACCATTTTGGCATAGTTTTTGCCTGCTCAGTATCAGCTCTCTCATCAACAAGTGCATCATGTAAATCTGCATCAAAAATGGAATGATCTGCATCATCATATGAAACCTACAAAGGCTGAGAAGTAGCCTCATTGTTGGATGTGATGGCTGGGTACAATCAGAAGATCAAGTTGGTGCTGCTAGACCTGCTTCACACCTACCCTCTTTTCTCTTCAGATATGGTTAGGAGACTCCTTGAGCTTCCAAATGACACCAAGAAACTATATATGTGCTTTACAAAATGATTGAGTAATGTCCAAATCAAAACAGATGATTTTGAACCTTCACAACTCCAAAAACTTACTATTCCTGTAATGATACCTGCTCAGTTCTAAGCTCAGTGTGTCCAGCACACTTGCAATTGGTTTAATTCCTTCTGGGAGTATTAAATTAACTTAACAAGCTACCATTAGCAAGTTAAATCACTCCAAATAACAAACTATACACTGAGCATGATCTTTAGCAAAATCAGGGACACCCCCGATTTTTTAGGAACAACACAGAAATATACCAGTGATCACTTCGACAGCGATTTCTCCCAATTGGCTGAATAGAATGACTTGAAATTTTGTAGTGTTGTAGAATGCTTTTAGCTGGTTCCAATGAGCCCTGGATCATCAAATTTGGTTCAGTAGATCTTGAGATATGCCCAGTTGAAGTTGACAGACTTTGAGGTGAATGACTCAGAAAACACAGAGATAAGAACTATGAATATATGTATTGAATCTATCAAATGTACATTCCCATTGGCATGTAGAGTGATGCCCAATGGTACTCAGAGGTGTAGGCTAAGTAGTAGCTCTCACACACTCTATGATCTGCTTGGATTAGCCTCGGGAAGTGAGCTCTATGCCCGCGACTTTTACATTGCTCTTTTATAGGAATTCTTGAATGAATTTGAATTTGAATTCAAATTAAAGTTCCCTTGATTCTCTCCACTAGACTTAGGGAGATATTCCCTCAACTAAATCATCTAACTTTTCCATGACTCTAGTCTAGTAGGTGTGATTACATTGTTGATAAAGTCACATAGACTTTTTACATGAGATAAAAGGTAAGAATCAATAAGACTAGGTTCATATGGTTATTGATTCTTGTGAATGTATCATTCAAGGGTCCAATCTTTTAATCTTCCAAGGTTCCAATAGTCCAAGCTTTATGTTGAGTCTTCAAGGCACAAATCAAAGCCAAGTGTTAAGGCTTGTTTGCACCAACAGCTTCCCCTCAAGCCAAACACTTGCTTGAGTCTTCATCTTTAGTCTTCAATGATATCCTGCAATCCTATCATGGATTTAAACCTGCATAGCTTGCTCCCATCCAAAGCTTTTGTAAGCAAATCTGCACATTGAATATTAGTGGACACATATGATAATTGGATTTCCTTGCTAAGTAATTTCTCCCTTACATAGTGGTAATGCACCTCTATGTGTTTTGTCCTAGCATGATACACAGGATTAGCTGCTAGGTGAAGTGAACTTGTGTTATCTCCAAATATGATAGGTGGCCTTGTATATAGACCCAATTCTGAGTATAGTAGCTTCAACCATATGGCTTCTTGAGTGGCATTGGCTAGCCCTCTGTACTCTGCCTCAGTAGATGATAGGGCTACTATGGGTTGTTTCTTGGATGACCAAGAAATTGATTTATCACCTGCAAAGCATATGTAACCAGATGTACTCCTTCTGTCATCCTTGCAACCTGCCCAATCTGCATCTGAGTATACCTTGATGTCAATATCTGATGAATATGGATAATACAAACCATGATTTTGTGTTCCCTTTAGGTACTTTACTATCTTCTTGGCTGCCTCCAAATGTGGTACTCTTGGTTTATGCATAAATTGGCTAAGTACACTAACACCATATGATATATCAATCCTGGTTAAGGTAGCATAATTTAGACTACCTACCAAACTTTGATAACCTGTAATATCCTTGAGTTCTTCTCCTTCATGTGCACTGAGTTTGTGGTTGACCTCCATAGGAATGTTTGAGACTTTAGCTTCCTGCAAATTAAACTTCTTGACCATGTCCTGAATGTATTTTTTCTGAGTAATGAATATACCTGAATTTGTGTAGACCAATTCAAGCCCTAGGAAGTACTTCAATAATCCAAGATCATTGATCTTGAATTCCTTCATCATTTGACCTTTGATGTGTCTAATTCCTTGAACATCATTTCCTGTAATGATGATGTCATCAACATAGACACACAAGTATATTACCTCTGAATTGTTCTTCTTTATAAACAATGAAGTATCTGCTTTACTCATCACAAATCCTTGATCCAAGAGATAGGTTGTCAACCTATAATTCCATGCTCTAGGTGCCTGCTTCAATCCATACAGAGCTTTCTTCAATTTGCAAACATGATTTACCTTATTGGGATCCTCATAGCCAGGTGGTTGTGACATGTAGACCTCTTCAGATATCCATCCATTCAAGAATGCATTCTTCACATCCAATTGGTACATGTTCCAATTCTTGGATGCAGCTACACTCACCATAATTCTGATAGTTGGCATCTTGGCCACAGGAGAAAAAGTCTCCTCATAATCAATGCCTTGGGTTTGTGCAAAACCCTTGGCTACCAACCTAGCTTTGTGCCTGCTTATTGTACCATCTGAGTTCCTTTTGAGTTTGTAGATCCATCTGGATCCTATCACCTTCATGGAGTCCTTCTTGGGTACCAAGTCCCAAGTATCACTCTCCTTGAGAGCCTCCATTTCTTCATCCATTGCTTCCTTCCATTCTGGTTTAGTAATAGCTTCCTCAAATGTACCTGGTTCTTCACTTAAGATATCCTTTGCAAGATATACAGAGTGCTTGGTTACAAGTGAAGTATCATACCCATACCTAATAGGTTTCTTCTTTTCCCTTGAAGATCTCCTCATAGCTTGAGTTGAGGATTCTGGATTGTCTTCAAGTTGCTTCATCTTCATCTTCCCTTTGGATTTCCAAGCTTTGAATTCTTCAATGTTGATGGTGTCTTCATCATCTGAGCTTGTGTCCTCATTTTGAGTTGGTTCTTGCCTGACAAGCTTTGGAAAGTCTTCTTCCATATCATAAGGTAGGCTAACTTTCCTGCACTCATTATCATACCATGAATCATTTTCATCAAAGATTACATCTCTGCTTACCTTGAAGCCTTTGTTTGAGGGGTTATAGAACCTGTATCCTTTCTGATTCAAATCATAACCAATAAAGATACACTTTTCAGCCTTGGGGTCTAGCTTTCCCCTTACCTGTGAGGGAATATGCACATATGCAACACACCCAAAGATCTTGCAATGATCCAGAGATGGTCTCTTACCATGCCAAGCCTCATAGGGTGTCATTCCATCAAGTGTCTTTGATGGCAACCTGTTGATTAAGTATGTGGCAGTAGATACACTCTCTGCCCAAAGATAATTTGGTAATTTTTTCTCATTAAGCATAGACCTAGCTGTCTCCACAATGAGTCTATTCCTTCTTTCAGCTACCCCATTTTGTTCAGGTGAGTACCTTGTGGTAATCTCCCTCTTGATGCCTCTTTCCTGCAAGAACTCTTCAAAGTCATTGGAGAAGTATTCTCCACCACCATCTGACCTTAGCCTCTTCAAATGTCTACCTGTTTGATTCTCAACTAATGCAAGATATCTTTTGAAACAATTAAATACTTCATCTTTATGTTTCATGAAGTACAAGACAGTCCATCTGCTATAGTCATCAATAAAAGATACATAGTACCTTGATCCAGATATGGATGGCTCCTTGCTTGGTCCCCAAACATCTGTATGCACCAATTCCAAGTAGTCTTCATGCATAAAACCTTTTTTGGTATATGGCAATCTGTGTGACTTACCAAATTGACAAGCCCCACACTTGTATATCATGTGTTGCTTGGATACATTAGGTATCCCAAGCACACATTGATCTCTGCTCATTTGCTTTATTGTCCTCTCTCCAATGTGACCTAATCTCTTGTGCCACATCTCCAATTCTGATAGAGTTTGGTCCTTGTAGTTGTATAATGCAATGTTCTTAGTATCCTCAAGTTCAAAAGTAAATAGTCTACCTGATTTCTCTCCCTTGGCTATCCTTCTGAATCCATGTCTTGGATCCTCCACATATGCACCATGTTGAGTGAACCTGACCTGTAGACCTTTTTCAACAATCTGACCTACACTCATCAAATTCTTGGTGATTGTTGGAACATACAATACTCTGCTTAGCAAATTCTGATTACCATCACTTGTTTTGACATTACCTACTTTAACCACTGAATGTTTAGTGTCATCACCTGTCTGCACTTGGTGCTTGCCTTTAGGTTCTTCCAAATCAGAGAGTAAGGCAACATTCCCAGCTACATGGTTAGAGCAACCTGAATCAATATAGAACAAATGATCATCATTGATACCTGATTTAGATGTCATGTTCATAATCAACAAGGAATCATCTTGATCCTCTGCATAATTGTTGTAATCCTTTCTGTTCCTGTATCCTCCTTGATAATTGCCATTGTGATTGTAGTTATTGTTGTAGTTATTGTTGTAATTATTGTTGTAGCCATGGTAGCCTTGAGATTGATTGAATCTGCCTCTACCTTGGGAGTATCCTCCTCTTTGGTGACCTCTTCCTCTTTGATTTTTGTAGTTCTTGTAGCATTCATCTGTAGTATGGTTAGACAAGCCACAAATATTGCATGGAGATTGATTATAGGGTCTCCCCCTACCTGACTTACCTCCTCTGCCCCTACCTCTAGATGATCTACCTCTCCCTGCATAGTTTGCTTGGGAGGTGGATCCTTCTTCATCAACTTTCTTACTTTTACCCTTGTCTTTAGACTTCTTATCTGTATATAGGGCAGAGGGATTGTTACCTTTTGATTGCTCTCCATTCTTTGTGATCTTTGCTTCATGTGTGAATAGTTGTCCAATCAGAGTTGTTAGATCAGGTGCTTGGATGTCCATGTACAAGTCCATTGCAGTGGTAAAGCTTTCCAACTTGTCATCTGCTTTGAGTCCATTGATCACTTGTCTGACTATTTGCTCTTCTTCAATTTCTTCTCCAACACTTGCAAGTTGATCTGCAATGTCTTTGACTTTGGTGACAAATTCTGAGACACATTGTTTTGATTGCTTCCTGAGAGTTGTAAACTCAATCCATAGCTGATTCTTTCTGGCCCTTGTGCTTGATGAGAAGTATGTTGACAAGGTTTCCCAAGTCTCTTGGGAAGTCTTACAGTTCCTAACATGAGGTAGAAGGAAATCAGAGATAGAGTTTAGAAGATATGACCTTGCCAAAGCATCTTTAGCACACCATTGATTAAGTCTCTCATGCTCATCCTTTGTAGGTAGGCCTCTGGTTTTGAATGAGGGCAACTCCTCATCTCCTGATATGTATCCATACAAGCTTCTCCCTTGTAGATAAGTCTTCATTCTTAATGACCATGCCTGGTAGTTATTCCTATCCAATTTGTCAATGAAGGAAGGGAAACCATCACCCATGATTACCTTATTTGCTCTGATACCACTGTTGGATGTGATGGCTGGGTACAATCAGAAGATCAAGTTGGTGCTGCTAGACCTGCTTCACACCTGCCCTCTTTTCTCTTCAGATATGGTTAGGAGACTCCTTGAGCTTCCAAATGACACCAAGAAACTATATATGTGCTTTACAAAATGATTGAGTAATGTCCAAATCAAAACAGATGATTTTGAACCTTCACAACTCCAAAAACTTACTATTCCTGTAATGATACCTGCTCAGTTCTAAGCTCAGTGTGTCCAGCACACTTGCAATTGGTTTAATTCCTTCTGGGAGTATTAAATTAACTTAACAAGCTACCATTAGCAAGTTAAATCACTCCAAATAACAAACTATACACTGAGCATGATCTTTAGCAAAATCAGGGACACCCCCGATTTTTTAGGAACAACACAGAAATATACCAGTGATCACTTCGACAGCGATTTCTCCCAATTGGCTGAATAGAATGACTTGAAATTTTGTAGTGTTGTAGAATGCTTTTAGCTGGTTCCAATGAGCCCTGGATCATCAAATTTGGTTCAGTAGATCTTGAGATATGCCCAGTTGAAGTTGACAGACTTTGAGGTGAATGACTCAGAAAACACAGAGATAAGAACTATGAATATATGTATTGAATCTATCAAATGTACATTCCCATTGGCATGTAGAGTGATGCCCAATGGTACTCAGAGGTGTAGGCTAAGTAGTAGCTCTCACACACTCTATGATCTGCTTGGATTAGCCTCGGGAAGTGAGCTCTATGCCCGCGACTTTTACATTGCTCTTTTATAGGAATTCTTGAATGAATTTGAATTTGAATTCAAATTAAAGTTCCCTTGATTCTCTCCACTAGACTTAGGGAGATATTCACTCAACTAAATCATCTAACTTTTCCACGACTCTAGTCTAGTAGGTGTGATTACATTGTTGATAAAGTCACATAGACTTTTTACATGAGATAAAAGGTAAGAATCAATAAGACTAGGTTCATATGGTTATTGATTCTTGTGAATGTATCATTCAAGGGTCCAATCTTTTAATCTTCCAAGGTTCCAATAGTCCAAGCTTTATGTTGAGTCTTCAAGGCACAAATCAAAGCCAAGTGTTAAGGCTTGTTTGCACCAACACTCATTAGGACCAGCACTAGACTATCCACCTGTAAAAAGAGGCATCAAAGTATCATACATGTCTTTGGAGCTAACAGATGTCTCCTTAGTACATGAAAGCAATGGCTGAATAACATCTTCCACAAAAACAACATCACGGCTAACCAGAATGCGTTTAGTCTATGGATGATACAGACGATAGCCTTTACTTTCAGAACTGTACCCAACAAAAATACATTTTACTCCCTTATCATCCAATTTTCTGTGATGTTGTTCAGGCACTAGTGCATATGCCAAACAACCAAAAACACACAGATGAGCAACAGATGGTTTGCGATCATGCCAAGCCTCATATGGAGTGATAGACTGCAGTGCTTTAGTGGGACACCTGTTCAGTACATATGCTGCACACATGACAGCCTCAAGCTAGAAACTATGTGGTAAAGCCTGACTCTTGACCATGCACCTCGCCATCTCCATGAGTGACATGTTCTTTTGTTCAACAACTCCATTCTGTTGAGGTGTATATGGCACTGTACACTGGTGTTTTATCCCACGTTCAGCTAGAAATGCATTAAAATCAGAAGGCATATATTCCCCCCCTCAATCAGAACGGAGGGTGCCCATTTTACATGCTGACAGATTTTTAGCCAAAACCAAAAACTGTTTAAAGCACATGAACACTTCGGACTTTGCTTTGAGTGGATATACCCATGCATGCCTGGAAAAGTCATCAATGAAAGTCACGAAGTAAAGGTAATTTCCAAAAGAGGGTGTCTGCATAGGACCATAGATGTTGGCAGTCAAGGAACTGAAGGACTCACAAGACAAGGAAGTCAACGAAGGGAGTCGGAGCGAAGAGAAGGTACAAGCAGACAGAGTAGTCAAAGAAGATCGGGCAAGTAGGCCATCTAAATTTTTCATGCATCAAAGAGGTGGGCACACAAGAAGAAGGAGCAAGTAGGGAGCTCCAGGAAATGTATGTCAAAATGTTAGAAGAAATCCCTACAAAAAGAGTGATCTTCATCACTAAAAGCCATTGTAAATACCATTTCATATTTTTGTAGCTCCATTTTGTGCAAGCCAAGGAGTCCTTGAGCTTGAGGAGCATTGGAAGTAGCTACCTACCAGTTTTCATATTTTTTAGACTCCGTTTGAGCCTTCAAATAGGCCCTAGAACCTAATTTTTAACTAGGCCGGACACTAGGAACACCGAGTCATAACAAACGAGAACAAAGACATGTTCTCCTTTAGAAATTACAAAAGTATGCTAAAAACAAGGAAAAATTAGCCTATTTTCAATTGTTCCATAGAAATGATAAGGCCCATTTTAATTAGGGCATGAAAACCATATGCTTTTATTTCATGATACTTTGTTTCAATCTTTATTTCAGTTTTTGTTATATAGACATGCTACATTCAACATTACAAATTCCAATTAGAACTTTAGCGAATCTTACATGATTAAAACTACATGATTTCATGAAAATGGAAATTGAAAAGTAATTCATTTTATTTCAAGCCCACATAAAGCATAATTCTATGCCATTTTAAAAAGGGATTAGAATACGCTCTTGACAATACAAAGCATAATCATACAACAACCAGGTGGCCATATATGTGTACTAGTAATAATAGCCAATTATGCCAAAAAAAACACCATGAGATCAAAATGAAATAGATGAGATTAAATTGACTATACATATTGAGAGAAAATACCATGCATATCATCATACATGATTCTTTGATGTCTAATAATCCAAATGAAAGAGACTTTAATGTTCATCCTTGCACATTCTATGAAATAAATCAATTAGGTTTTACATGCTAAGAGACTTCAATAAAACTTTGTTCAAGTTACGTTAATCAAATACTCTAAGACATTGCTTTTTCCTTGCCTCGAGTCTTTATCCTTTGAAAAATTGCATTTCTCTACCTTTCTTCTCTTTCTCTCTCTCTCTCTCTGAGCATTATCATGGTCAAAGTTAAAGCAAGACAATATATCACGTTTGGTATTACTTTGTGAGAACATATTGCACGTGTTGAAAGCGAAACATGTAGTCTTTTTTACTTTGTTAAAGTGAAAACTATACTTTTCAATGAGAAGTCGATGCCTGGCATCGACTTCTCGCTGAAGTCGATGCTAGGCATCGACTTCTTGCTGAAAAGTATAGTTTTCAGCGAGAAGTCAATGCCTGGCATCGACTTCTTGCTGAAGTCGATGCCGGGCATCGACTTCTCACTGAAGTCGATGCCAGGCATCGACTTCTCGATAACTTCTTGCTGAAAAGTGTAGTTTTCAGCGAGAAGTCGATGCCAGGCTACAAAAAAATATAAAATTCACTTTTTTCTCACTGAGAAGTTTGTGCCAAGGTGTTGATGATCATCTATACTTTGTGGGCATGAAAAGACAACCTCCTCTCTCTCTCTCTCCCTGTCTTGTAGAGGCAATAAGCATTGTTGAATTGCCTATGACCCACTCAGAACATAGGTACTAGATATGCTCCTCGACCCTTTTTCTCTGTTTTCTATCACTTTGTCCCTTACTTACCCTCCTTTTCCTTTCTCCCCCACTTCCTCGCCCTTCTTCATCCATGACCAAGGAGCATAAAAACTATTCTATATGGATCATCAAGTTTCTACATTTCCTCATTACTGCACTTTGATTTCCTTTTGCATGCACAAAGAGGTGTGATCATATTATTCATAATCAAAGCCTTGCCACAGACTATCTATTTGTGCAATAATGAACAACATACCCTCATTTGTTTTCCTCTCATTTTTGGTGAGATTCCAATGTCTAGCATGGACATCTTTCCAAAATCTATATTTGTTGCTCTAAGAAAGTATGGAATATATATTTCCATTAAATAAATCTAGAAGGAAGAGTATGACGTAAGTGTTGATGTGTGAAACAGCATAAGAAATGAATTAATGTGACACTAGACAACCTCTATGGTCACCATTCACTCATTGCCACTCAAAACTTTGAGAAATGATAGCCAAAACCAAGAACTTTACTTCTTCAGATTTTTCTAGTCACTAAAATGACATACCTTTAGTATTTTGCTAATTTCTCTTTGCTCAAATATCATTTCTTCAATATCTTTTGGTGGATGAAAGTAGAAGAGTAGAGCTTTCCAACAAGCTATCATATGCAAGAAATGGATCTCTAGAACTCAAGATATAGCCTTCAGAAGATGACCCTGTATGACTTCCAAAAGTGGAATTTTTGCCTGTTTTAGTAAGTCTGACTGTCCAAAAATGAAAATTCGATGCCTAGCATCGACTTGCAACCAAAAGTCGATGCCAGGCATCGACTTTGAGCTTTTTTAGCCACTTTTTTGTTGTGAAATAGGCGCATTTAACACACATATGATGAAAACCACTTTTATGTGGGAAGTCGATGCCAGACATCGACTTTATGCTGAAACTCGATGCCAGGCATCGAGTTGCTCCAGAAACCTCATGTTTTTAAGAAGTTCTAGCAGTACATAACACTTAGAGAATAAAACACGGACTTATCAACACAAACTCGATGCCAGGCATCGAGTTGCTTGGAAAACTTGAACTTTTGAACTCATCACACAGTAGACAAACATGGAGATGATGGAGAGAGTGTCATACACAAAACTTTACTTCTCATAGCTATGAAAAACTCAGAAACTTTACAGATGCTTTCTCACTCAGAGAAGCCCAACTATACTCTGTTATATAAAATGAACTCCTTCTCACATTCTGTCACTCTCTTCCACTTCTTCTCACTCTTGTGCCACTTGATACAAACTAAGTTATATAGATTGTCTCATTCTGGTGATTTTTAAAAAACTTTTAGAACTAAAGTGAACTAACTTTACAAATATAATACACTTGTGAATTTGTCCCTTCGCATAGGCATGTGGTTTTCTTCTAAAGCTTTGACCTTCAAATATATGTCCAATTTGTGAGTGTTTCTCCAACAGTAAGATCAAACTTCCTCTCACAAAGTATATATATTTTTGCTTATATACAAATTTTCTAAAGACCAAAGATTGGGGCCAAGGAAAAACGCAATGTTTTAGAATATTTGAATAAAGTACCTTGGAGAGATGCAAAAAAGACCCAAAATTTACAATGTCAACCAATTCATTTCACAGCAAACCAAATCAATTTCAATCTACTAGCTAGATAAGAAAGGATATACAAATACAAATAACTTTTATTCATTGAATCGGTTGCACATGGACACAATTCATTGTTTTTCCTAAAATTATCTAATGCTATCAAATTAGTAGCATCAATTTTTAGTTTTTTCTAGCTCATTTCCTTTTTGTTTAATCCAAGCTAAATGAGTATTCTCATAAAATGAGGCTTTTTTTATCCATTTCATAATTCTCTCTTAAAAGTGTTAGATAAGGTACTCTAAAATTAGCAAAATTTTGCTACCCTAAAGTACTCAAAATTTTGAAAATATGTTCAAAATTTGCATAATTTTGGGGGGTTTTAGAAAACCTTGTATACTGGTATAAAGAATGTTTTAACATCATGCAAAAAAAGGCTATTTTAGTGCATAGAGTTTCTCTTTTTATGACATAGTTCTCGTTTGTTATGACTCACTGTTTAGGTCTGAAAACGGCCAAAACCTAGTCAAAAACTATAAATAGAGCTAGAGAGCTCATTTTTGAGGCTAACTTGTAATAGAATTGAACTTGTATGAGCATTTTGGAAGTAATCTGAAAGAACTCCATTGTCTTCCTCTTTGTTCTTGTTGTGTGTGCGCGTATGTGTGTATGTGTGTGCATGTTTGTGTGCTTCTCACTCACGCACTTGTGCCTTCACTTGCTCAAGGTCATCATACCATCCTCGCGTCTTCCTGGATTGACATTAAAGGAGGTGCTACTCATCACTGAGCTACACCAAGTTTTGGCGCCGTTGCCGGGGATCAAGCTTTGAGGACGAGCGTGTGATGGTAAGACGTAGATTTGAGACGTTGGCATTGTAGGTAATTTCTTTACTCTTCTTTATTTTTCTCTTTCTTACTTCATCATCATCATCACCATCGTCATCCTCACCACCTCCCACCTTCATCTCCACCATCGCGAAAAATTTCAGTTTTTGATCATATCACCTTCTTCCTTCCATTTCCCTCATTTCACTTGTGAGAGAGAGCAAGAGAGCGAATTGTGTGCATTGCTTTTTGCCTGTTTTCTGAGTGATCTTGTAGGTACAGCTATATCATCCCCTCCAGCACGTTGCGCAAGTACGGACAAACTCGGAACTGTCTCTATGTCGCAGACCTCTGTCGATCGCGATCGACAGAGAATTTCATCTTTTGGTAAAACAAAGTGCACCACAATGACATCCACAAGGAGCACATTCCAAATCACTAGAAAAAACAAAAAAATTCTGTGTTTTTCTGTCAATCGCGACCGACACCATCGATCGCGATCGACAGCCACGATCGACAACCTCTGTCAATCGCGACCAACAGATTCTGTCAATCGCGACCGACAGACCCCACAACCGACCGACTGCCACGTAGGACTCAATCAATCGTGATTGACACGGTCGAGCGCGATCGACTGAATTTTGATGATTGACTGAATATCTCGCGTTGCCACGTGTCCATCGTGATGGACACATCCCCGATCGACTGAAATTACGACGAAAATCCCAGAAAACGTGTCGATCGCGATTGACACCATTGATCGCGATTGACAGGACCCAAGACCGACTCTGTCAATCGCGATTGACACTGTCGATCGCGACTGACGTGTCGATCGCGACCGACAGACCCCGACGGACACCTCTGTCAATCGCGATTGACAAGCTTTTTTGGCCAATTTTCTAGGGTTTATATTACTTGATTTTGGGGAAATTCTAGGCATACTTGTCAAGCAAATAGTGATTTGTGAGGTTCCGACCCTTGTAACTTGAGAGAAAATCGTGTTTTCCTGATGACCTGTTTTACCCTGTTTTAACCCTAGATATCTTCCTCATACGAAATCTGATCGTTGTGATTCTTGTTTTGTTGGAAAGCTCGCGGGGAGTACAACCAAAACTTCCACTGGTTACGGTAAAATTAATACCAGGAAGTATTAGACATAGTATTTTTAAGTGAACCATATCCAGGGGGAGGGAAACTCAGGGATCTTTAGAATTGTGTTCCAGAGAGACTTGGTGCAAATTGACATATGAATTACATGAATGAAAGTGATTTTTTGCGTCCTTTGAATCTAATTTTTGAGCTAACTTTGGGACTTTTACAGGTCCATTGAGAGCACTAGAAGGCATCCAAAGCAAGGGTAATCTGCAAGCTTGAGAACTGGGTTCTTGAGCACCAAAAGAGCACGGGATCTGCAAGAGAGGTTGGAATATTCTCAACGCCCTCTGTCCATTTCTAGCTTAGGCTAAGTGCGAGTAGTGCTAGAAGTAAGTCAGGGCAACGATAGGCATGAGACAAGTCAAGAGTATCTAAGAAATCAAGTTCAAGTCAAGAGATAACCTGTGTGTGACCGACAACTTTAAAGGAAAAGAACCCAACGTGAGACGATCAACATGCAAGTGCGGAAATTAACTCAAGTGTTCCTGACGACGTGATATCAGACAAGATCATAAACACGATAATCAACTAAAAAAGAATCAAGTGACTGATACAAAAGAACTCAGCAACGAGGTTGTACCTTGGGTAAAAATTGGGGTTGCTCAGCTAAGCATATGAACCTTAGATCAGGACGACACCTAGGGAGAGATAGACAAAGTCTTAGGTCTT
Source organism: Ceratopteris richardii (assembly GCA_020310875.1). Taxonomy (NCBI): domain Eukaryota; kingdom Viridiplantae; phylum Streptophyta; class Polypodiopsida; order Polypodiales; family Pteridaceae; genus Ceratopteris; species Ceratopteris richardii. The sequence continues at coordinate 188,418,343 of CM035413.1, forward strand.
TAGAGGCTAGTGTTAATCATACTGCTAGATCTTGGGCTCAATAGTTGAGCCATTATTCACACTACCCTAGCTCTGAAACTAGTGAGTCAGAGATGTCCCAGGGTATGGAGAGACCCACAGGAAGTTCAGGTGTGCCCTACTTACATAGGGTAGAAGGCCCCTACAAGACGTAGCTGGAATACCTTAGGACCAACCGATTAGGTGCTTGCATCTATGAGGATGGCCTAGGAAGATCTGTGGTACAGCTCAAAAACCCCGATCAATCCATTGGGCAAGAACACCCAGCTGTCAAATTTGAAAATGGAGCATACCTAGACAAAGAGGGAACCATATATGTAGTCACCAATCACCCAGATAGGATAGACGAGTTCGGAAATGTGATCCCTGAGACGGACATAGGTGACCTAGAGCAAGGAAACATGGGTGTAGAACCTAGAACCCCCCGAGGCAAATCTGTTCTCACTAGGATTATCACACCAGAGTGGATTTCCCAAGACAATAAGAGCATAGATCTACTCCTGAAGCGTGAGATTGATGAAGCCTTTTGGAGGTATCGATCCGATCAGCCGAATGCGGTAGGAACAATCATGATATATGAGTTCAAAGATCGTGATAGCCCAGGCAGAGTAACCTACTTAGATCACGCTTCAGAGAGGATCTTTGTGGTTACAGAAAATGATAGGCATGCTTACACTTGGAAAGGTGAATTTATTTTCCCCCAACCAAGATCAAATGTGTCCTTTGGTCACCCAGGAGCTGGAACATCCCAAGCTCATGGAGCTCAAAGAGACAGACATAGAGATAGACCTGAGGTAAGCTTTGCCAACCCAGTGGGAAGAGAAAGAACGAGAACGAAAGCAAATAGAGTGGAACCTGAGGGACTTAGAGCCCCAAGGAACCAAAGGAATGCTGATGATTTCCCTCTGCCAAGGCCTAGGGAACACACCAGAACCTTGAGACCTACATAGCTGGTTAAGTCCATGAAGAACTACTTCGATAGCACAGGAGACCCATATGATCATGTGGCTGAGTTTAGGCAAGTCTTGAGAGCTGAACAAGTTGAGGACTTATTCACGCAGTATAATGCCTTTGGTCTAACCCTTAGGAACACAACCCTTACGTGGTTTCAACCGTTGAATGAGAGACAGTTCAGGAGCATAGACCAACTCTTAGAGGCTTTCATCATTGAATTCTCTAAAAGTGGCATAAGGCATAATACTTCCTCATTGATACATAGCTTCAAGCAGACCCCTCAAGAGACCGTGAGACTTGAAGGAAGAAGATTTAGGCAATATCTTGAGAGATGCCCTGTTCTTGAGTTACCCATACCAGCCAAACAAGTGGCTTTTTCTTGGATGGATTGCTAAGTACCAAATTGACGTCATATGTGTACTTGAAGGACCCTAGGACTATAGAAAAGTGTGTACGCATGTGCATCGACATCGAGGATAACCTAGGAGAGGAGTTAGAGCTTTCCAAAATCTACAGAGATTCTGATAGTGCCTCTAGCCTCTCTTCTTTGCAATCCACATCAATTGAGGAACTTGCAGAGAAAGTAGCTCAAAAACTGGGAGTCACTAGCAAACAAACCCCAAGGTTTGCCCTAGTAAAGAGGTGCTATACTTGCGGTGGTGACCATATGGCGAACGTATGTCCCATCATGGCTCAACCCCAAGTGAACCCTAGTAGCCAATATTGCACCATAGAACGAAGATACACAAATCACACAGCACAAGACTGCCCATACAATAAGCAAGCAGTTAGGCAAACCTACCCTCAACCCTATCCATAACAGGGAAGATACCAGAACCAGTACCCTCCACAGCAATATGGTAGACCACAGCAATCCTATCAACAACCCTACCAAAACCAACAAAGGCATCAACCTGTGTTAGCTCAACAACCTCCAATCCCAGCTAACGTGATTCCTGTAAAGTATGCAGCTGCTGAGGAAAATTTGAATAGAGCCATAGTCCCAGTGACTCCATTGCTTTTAGAAAGTGACCCGAGTGATCATAGTTTTGATTCCACTCACATAGATAGTCCACAGGCTTACTACATGCAGTCTCCTGAACATGGTGAGTCCTACTATAGTGAAGAACCGAGTGAACCTAGTTGGGAGCCAGATTACACAAATGTCGTGTATGCAAACCCCAACTCTAGACCTCAGCCTAGGCAGGTAAGACCTCTATTCCCTAGAGGGCCATGCTACAGATGTCAGGGAGATCACCTCATTCGTGATTGCCCCATGCTGGCACCCACACAACCCCAATCAGTAACAATCCAAGGCTTTTGTCAAGATTGTGGCAAAGAGAATCTCTTACGAGATTGCCCAAATAATCCCAATAATATGCCAAAAATCACTCCTATCAATGTTATTGGGTTAGTAGTAGACTCCACAGGAAGTGTAACTTCCACTGCACCAGTACAGGTAGTCACTAGAGCTCAAGCCTTGCAGCAGAACCAAAGTTTAGGCTAGGAAAAAAGTGCTGAGGCTAGTGAAACTGAGAGCATAACCAAGAAGAGGACTAGAGCCTGGAGAGATAGTAGAGAAAGAATGAAGAGGCAATGGGCTAAGAAGATGAGTGAGCTCGAGGAAAGCCTAAGAGAAACAAAAGCCAGGATAGTTGAACTCACATCTCAAACTCCCTCTCACACTAGTCCAACACCACCATTCCCATCACCATCTGATCCAACACCTTCCAACCCGCCTCACACAAACCCACCACCCCCTAGAGTAGGATCAGTCCTAGCAGATCCCACTCTCGAGGACCTTAACATGATGCTTAAGGCATATCAGGCCAGAACCCAAGAAGGGCCAAATGTAAGCGATCATGAAAAGTGTTACCCTAGGGCAGAACTAGAGCTTGAATGAACCAAAATTTGTGCAAGATGGTGGAATTGGCTCAAACCATGTTTGAAGCCAGTCGCCTCTTTAACATCTCTAGTTCAGCTAAGACGCAGTTGCACTTTGATGGACTGCTAGAAAGATTGGAAAGGCTGATTGCACAATCAGAAAAGGAACCCACCTCGCCAAATAAGGGCAAGACAAGCGAAAGAGAAAGCCTACCTGCCCAGGAAGCCTATGTGCCTAACTCTACGGAGCCAAACACATCTTCTTCTATGAATCGGTTCACCCCAGAGTTCCTACGGGAGATTCAAGAAGACAAATGGGCTAAAGAAAGCGAAGTCCCTCCTCCCATCGAACTTGTGGATGATGCACATGATCAATTCCCACAAGATATTCCCTTCATTTATGGAGAGCAGGAGAGCACTCAATCTCAAGAGAGATTAGACTTCGAATCTAATTCCATACAACTCTTACCACTTGTGGTGTAGAGTTTGAGCATACATTTGCTATCTGCGACTTTAAGGAATAACTCTTACCACTTGTGGTGTAGAGTTTGAGCATACATTTGCTATATGCGACTTTAGCAAGAACCATGCCTATGAGATGATCTTGGGAAGACCATTTACGTGATAGTTGCAAGTAGTACATGATTGCTGAACCAATTCCTTGTACTTGCAACACTTGGGTGTTACGACCAAAGTGAATCTCAAAGATTACTCTCATAGAGATGTCCCTCCTATCCAATGGAATCCCATTCATAGAGCCAAAGATGGTACGGAGTCTGTGCATTCCATAGGATCAGGATCCTCATGGATGCATGAAGACACCCACTTATGGATGTGCAAAGTAGCCGTAGAAGAAGAGAAGAGAGAAAAAGCCAGAGAGGTAGGTGCAAAGGAAACACATAGATCAATTCAAGACCCAGCCTATGCACCTGTAGTATTTCCTGATGAAGAGTTTGAACCTCATGGTTGGGCAGAAATTCTAGCAACAATGGATGTAGCCATCAATGAAGAACAATGGACACCCCACTGTGATGAGGATGGCTATGACATTTCAGTCTTCTCCATAGAGCCAATCATGGGAGATGTGGTTTTAGAAGAGTGCAAACCGAGTCGTGATGTATTTGAGGATGCAAGTGACTCCGATTTAGAGTCAATCATTATGGACCCACCCTTTGCATCAGAAGAGGAATACTTCTACGAAGTAGAATTTCATCCTCAGAGACACGAAGAGATACGATTAACCACACAAGTGACTGCTAATAATGATAGCAAGAAACGGAAGAAGAAAGAAGTTCCCCCGGAGGAAGAAGAATCTTTGTTTGAGGTCCCTGAAAACTTTAAAAAGTATGAGATAGACGATAGAAGAGTCATGGTAAGAATGCCTAAATGCGAGGCACAATCAGGGGAGGCCTATGATAACAAAGAAACCACCAAAAAAATAGTGGTAGCCATGGAAGAAGGAGAAGAGAGATGCACATACATAGGACATGACCTGACGGAAGAAGAAGAGCGCGAATTGATAGCCTTGCTAAGAGAGTACAGAGATGTATTCGCTTGGAGTTACAAGGACTTGAAGGGTGTTGACCCAGACATATGCTCACACACAATTCCCATGACCTCAGATGCGAAACCCTCTAAGCAAAAGCCATACACATATAACAATAATTATGCTGCTAAGATCAAAGAGGAGATAGATAGGCTGGTAGAAGCTGGATTCATCTATGAAATTGAGCACAGTGAGTGGGTATCCCCCATCGTGGTGGTGCCCAAGAAAAATGGAAAGTTACGTGTGTGCATTAACTTGAAAAAGGTTAATGCTGCCACTATTCGAGATAATTATCCGCTTCCTATCACTGAACATCTCTTAGAAAGAGTAGCAGGCAAGGAAGTGTACATCTCCCTCGATGGATTTTCGGGCTACAATCAGGTAGCCATAGCCCCAGAAGATCAGCATAAAATGGCTTTTGCCACAGAGTGGGGTATATTTTCCTTTCGAGTAATGCCATTTGGGCTTACCAATGCTCCTACAACTTTCCAAAGATTGATGTGTCACGTGTTTAAAGAGTTCTTGAGGAAGAATTTAGAGGTCTATGTTGATGATCTCTGTGCTCATTCCAACATTAGACATACACATATACCTGAACTCAGGCAAATCTTTGACAAATGTAGAGAATATCAAGTCTGCTTGAACCCAGAAAAGTGTGTTTTCATGGTCAGGCAAGGCAAGATTCTAGGATACATAGTGTCAAAGAACGGCATATCCACTGATGAAGAGAAAGTAAGAGCCATCGCAGAGCTACCTAGACCAAAGAATGTCAAGGAAGTACAAGCTTTCATGGGGCATTGTGGTTATTACCGACGGTTTATACACATGTTTGCCATCATAGCAAAGCCTCTGTACGGACTTTTGACCAACTTTGAGTGACGGATGAATGTGAGAATTCCTTCATTAAGCTTAAACGGCGATTATGTTCAGCACCAATCTTGACACCAGATTGGAATAAGCCTTTTCATGTTCATGTAGATGCATCCAATTATGCTATTGGGTGTGTACTCGCACAACCTACGGGCAAAGGTAATATGGATCTTCCAGTTGCTTATGCTAGTAGACAGTTAAATGCAGCTGAACGGAACTATACCACCACCGAACGAGAAGGATTAGGCATGGTATATGCGGTTAAAAAGTTTAGACACTATTTGCTTGCAAATAAGTTTAAATTTTTTACTGATCATCATGCATTATTGTACTTGGTAAAAAAACCATGCAATACAGGTAGATTAGTAAGATGGTTTCTCTTACTAATGGAATGCGACTTTGAAGTTGTGGTGAGGAAAGGGAAGACTCACTTGACAGCAGACCACCTCTCTAGGCTCACATCTGGAGAAGCCGCATAAGGAGTATCAGATGACCTTCCTAATGCTTACTTGTTTAATTTGGAAGTTGTACCTCAGTGGGCTAAGCCATTAGTGCCAGTATTGACATACGGGCCTAACCACCCAGTCATAAACACTCAAGGTAGAGAGGTAGTAAAAGCCCAGAAGTACCACATCATGGCAGGAAGCATGTACAAACAAACAGATCAAGGGATCCTAGCTTGTTGTGTGGAAGAGGATGAGTACGCTAAATGGTTGCAATTAGCACATGTAGGTGCATTAGAGCAATACTACTCAAAGCAACAAACCCTACAGACACTAAGGAGACTCGGAGTGCATTGGCCGACTATGGAAGCTGATGTCCAAAAGTTGTGTAAAGAATGCCCAATCTGTTGTACTAAACCACCCGTGGAACATGCCACTCTTTATCAAGTGTCCATAGTGCCAGAGTGGAGTGAACCATTAGTAGCCTTCCTGAGGACGAGAACATTCCCTCAAGATATGACACTGGCCAGACAAAGAAGTCTAGAACAAGAAGCCCTAGATTACTCACTCATTGGTGATAGTCTATACAAGCGTGGTAAAGATGGTTACAAGATGAGATGCCACTGAAGCCTATGATGGGTGGATGTGCATTCTCTAAGTGGGAAATATACTTTGTTGGTCCGATTAATCCCCCAGCTAAGGGTTCACATGCTGAATATATCATTGTGGCCACAGACTATCTAACCAAGTGGGTAGAAGTAAAAGCGACCACAAAGAACGATGCTCAAACAACAGCTAAGTTCTTATTTGAGTATGTGTTCACAAGATACGGGCTACCTATAGAGCTAGTCAATGATAGAGGGACTCACTTCTTGAATGAAGTTATTGAAAATCTGCTCCAAGACTTCTTGGTTATACACAAGAAGTCTGCCCCCTATCACCCACAAGCTAATGGGAAAGCCAAAAGCACAAATAAGATTCTGTGCAATGTACTGACCAAATTAGTGAATAATAAAAGCTCTGAGTGGAACAAACAGCTACACCATGCTGTTTGGGCATACTGAGTTGCCTATAAAATGGTACTCCAAGCCACTCCCTTTCAGATGGTATTTGGTCAAAATGCAGTGCTACCATTGGACCTCTTGATACCTACACTGAAAGTAGCACATGAGCATAAATGGACGGGTCATGAACTCTCTTCAAGGATTCTTGATCTGGAACGACTAGGTGAAACAAGACTAAGAGCGGCAGCGAGAATATATGCAGCTAAGAAAAGACAGAAGGCATACTTTGATGCCCACGTCAAGGATAAAGGCTTGAAGGCAGGAGATTTAGTTTTAATCTACACTTTGAAGCAACATGCAAGAAAATTAGAGAAACGTGGCTATGGACCTATGATCATAAATAGGATCTCAACGAGTGGAGCAGTACAACTCGCCACCTTAGAAGGTGATATTCTTCCGAGCTACATCAACGGGTGCAGAGTCAAATTATACCACGAACCCCTGACTGAAGAGATGCTAAATCGACTCAACACTGCCAAAAAACATAAAGAGGAGGAAAAACGAGTTCGAGAAGAGGCACAGGCGGAAGCATTGGAACGCATCCGAAGGATGAGGTTGCAAAGACTGGGTAGAGATCAGGCCAGGGTAGATGACTATGCGGACCCAGGTTATCATATGGCAATGTGTGAAGTCTCAGGAATAAGTTCTCATAGAATAATTGATAGACGACCTTTTGTAACCTTAGAGATAGGACAAGGAAAGGGTGCAAGGACTGCAAGAGCCTTGATTGACTCAGGTGCAGTCACTAGTGCTATTAAATTTTCTTATTGTCAAAAGTTGAAGTTAACTGTCAATCCTATAGAAGCATATCTCATAGGATTGGGAGGTGTGGAAACCCCTTGCATGGGCGAGGTGGAACTTCCCCTCTACATTCAAGACGGAGTAATGACAGTTAAAGTGCTAGTGTGTCAAGATGAGGACCTCACGGAGCCTCTTGTCTTGGGTCAAGACTGGATCTATGATCATGCAGTCAACCTAAACCTAAGAAGTGGACTCCTTCAGGTCTGGGTAAATCAGAATGGTGTTACAATTGAGTTAGAAAATGAAGCACTTAAGGAATTAGACAAGGCACATACTCCTGGTCCTTCCAGGGGTACACATGAAGGTGACCATGTTGTTCTTGTCCAAAACTGTGTGATGCACAGGAATGATGATCTCAATCAAGAAGTCAGGGGTGCAACGGAACTCTCTTCTTTCCCAGAGACCAAAGAGATGCAGCAACCAAAGGCATATCAAATACAGATGGAGCAGAGTAATACCTATGCTGGAGGTCAAAAGAACGTGCGAAGCAGAATGTCTCAGCCATTGAAACAAGTGTGGGTGCGGAAAGGCGAACACCTTGTTGCGATCAAGCCAACCACACGGGTAAAACTTCTTATTAGTAATCAACAACACGACACTAATAAGAAGTCTTTCAGAAATTCTTCTACGAAAGTAAAGTCTATTTGGGTACCCAAGAAGTCGATGAAGGCCAGCCCACAATCATGACAAATTTGGGTGCCTAAGGCTTGCTTGCGGGCTCAAATAGTTACACTGAGGCCACACCCTGTACAACATGGTTCACTCACTCGAACATCTGATACCCTTTCTTATACAACATGCACGGACACACATTGGTCCATGAACACAAGCAGAATCACTTGTAAATGGGTCCTTAAAAAGCCTCATTTCCAAGTAGACACTCCTGAAAAGCCCTCCAGAGTCTCCACAAAATCAAGACCAACAACAAATCAGTTTGTTTGGAAGCCCAAAACGTGTAATAAACCCCCCGACCCTCATTTGTAAATTCATATCCACTTACTCACTACATCACTCATACACCGCATCTTTCCATTTAGCTCTTAGGAATATCCATTCACTAACTACACACACGATCCCCAAGCACTTATTGACCTACTAACCTCTCACTAAAATCATGTTAATGTTGTAATGGGGACGCATGAACACTCGGTGTCCATTTGCAATGTTAACATTCATTTGTCTATTCTCACCGAACCGGTGACCAGTCTCTTCACCATGGCCGAGGCAGGAACTAGCTCCCAGGCAGGCCAGCCCCCAAATCGTGGACATTGAAAGTCTTCCCATTGAAGAGGAATTGAAGGAACGCCCAGTGGCATTGAGGGCATTACACGCCATACCGATTCAGAATCCTCCACAGGGGCACACAATGCCGGTCAGCAAAAACTCACATTGGTTCAGTGATGTGGCCGGATCTCTGGGTGAAGGCACTTACATGTGGGAGGCCAAGATAGAGTTCAACGGGCGATGGGGCAGATATCATTTTTTCACCAGGGAATTTGAGAGGCTTCAAAATGATGAAGGTCTGAAACCCATCTAGAAGAAGGCTGGACTATATGACTACTTCAAGGCTCAGTTACCCAAACCAGACTTTCTACGGTGTTCCTACTTAATTAGCACTCTGACCCCTAGTAAAGAGAAAAAGGGATATAGTACCTTCGTTCTACCATCACTCACCAGAGGTAATGAATTAAAGCGTTTCAAATTGACGAACAATTTGGTGAGGGAAGCGCTTGACATGAAAGGCATGCATATCCCCACCGAAAAAGAAACGATGGTCCCGGATAACATGAAGAATAGGAACCTGACTAAGCTCAAAGACATGGTGGCAATGACACCCACAATTGCCATTCACTTGCGAATGGTCATACAACATTTCGCGTTCCCAGCTCAAGAGCGGTTCACAATGCCACCCAAGAAAATATGGTTTAGTCTATATTTAGCAGATGCCTTCAATTTGACAATCAACATGCCACATTGGATTATCGACCAAATCCACTTGGCACATCAACGGTGGTATAAAAAGCAAAAGTCGGTACTGTATGGATGCTGTGCCCTCACCAGGATTGTGTATAGATGTTTGGCTTATGATGTGCCAGTTCAAAGGGCATTAATTTGGACTAGGGTACAAGAATTTCAACGTAGACTATCAACCGCAGGGCCTCCATCAAAGAAAATGAGAGGTGCAGTTCAGATGCCCTGTGCACAAGCCCGCGGTGCGACACTGACACCAGAGACAACTCCACAGCTTCCACAGCGCGTGCAACCCTTCACTATCAGATTACCAAGACATAGCACAGATGGACCGAATCTGGTGTTTCCACCTATACCAACCGACTTAGAGTTTCCTCATGGCTTTACATTGGAAAATCTAACTGATGAAGAGGTAGCCAGAATAATCAATGCTACGAATTTAGAAGTGGAGGCAGAGCAGGCAAGCGGGCAGCAGACAGTCGTAGACCAACCCCACCTTATCCAACTAGAAGTAGTCGAAGTGCAGGATGATGAAGAAGACGAGCAAGAGGACGAACAAGAGGGACTATCAGACGAAGAAGAGCAGGAACATGAGCAAGAGTTCTACAGGAACTTGAGGGTGCCCCGGCTTATACGAAGCAATTGAAAAAGCTGTATGATACCATCAACAGAGTTCAAGAACAACACAAACTGTCCCTGGCAGTAGGAAAAGCCCTCATGAACCAAATCCTTGAAGAGGAAGGTGTGGACGAGCAATACCGAGCAACCCTTGATATGATTTCTGATGCGTTGGGGATACCTGAGACGGTGCATACAGTTCTTGCACACTCAAGAAGATCGGAGCGACGATATGGTAGACGCCCCCCTCGATCAGGAAAACAAATGAATATATTAGTATGAGAACCACAGGGCACCACATCCACAACCATGGGCACAACACATATCATTCAGGAAACTGAGGAAGTCCATACATCCAGTGCACCCCCATCACCCCCTTTACCACCCCTACCTCCAACTCCACCAACTTCACCTCCCACTACCAGTGTAACCACTACTGTCACCGCCTCAGAGTCCACTGCCCATACCGAAGCACAGACTGTCAGTCAACCCACACAACCCACACACCCTATCACCACCTCACTTGTATACACTACCACTGACACTGTAATTCTAACTGCAGCCACGGAAAACCCCGTTCCCTCGATCACACTTCCTGGCGGTTCATATTCACTACACACACCACTTTACACTTTCACCACCATCACCGCACCCACAATTCCCATGTTCACAATCACTCCCACGACTGCATCCACTTTTGATTTCATGAACATATCACCCACCTCCACACCTCTCCCTCCCCCCATAAATCCACAATCTCCCATTCCCCCACCACCCACGTCACCCTTTTCAAGCATAGCATACACGCTCCCGTTCCCTTTCCCCTTCCCTTCTGCATTCAACACCTTTCCCGCATCTACCCCTATTAATAATGTATTTAATAATATGTACCAGTGTATGTCTCAACTACAACAGCACTACCAGCATCTGGATAACCAGCATACGAGCCTCTTCAGAAGCCATGAAGCGCTACAAGCACGATTCATTGATTTAGAGAAGGAGAAGCGGATCTTACAACAGCAGTATAATTCATTGCAAGTGCAACATGACCAATTAGCTGCCAATCCACCCCAGTCAGATGCTGAAGAAAAGCAACAACTTGATGATATGATACATGCCCAGATAACATAGAATCTCAAGCTTCAACGCAACCTGGCCCTATTACGAAAACACATGTCTACAACACTCGAGGAAAATAAACGACTATAGAAACAGAACGAAGAAAACTTGGAAGTAGCAATGGAGAGTTCACCGCAGGAAATCAACCCAGAAAAATTCAAGGCCATCCCCTCAGAGAATATGCAAATCGTGTTGGAAACCCATGCCGACCTCCTGGAAGCCCACACAGCATTAGAAAGAGAAAGAGATGACCTATTGAAGCAACTGGCAACTCAGTAGGAGTCGCCAAGCAAAGTCACAACCGTAGCCGACACATCTGAAGACGTCGCAAAACTCAGAGCAAAACTAGAAGAACTACGAAATAAAGTTCTGCAATATGAGCGTCAACCCTCTCCCCTGGTGGAACCGGAACCTGAAGACTTATTGCCAATTCAGGTGGAGGAGACTTTTGAAGATCCATATGTTCCCATGCCAGCACCCGGGGGTAAGCAAATAGAAGAAGGAATGGACACCATTGAGATCGAGGCCCCTGAATGGATGTAGAGGTTAGAGAAGGTGGCCACAACCCATGATGAGAGAGTTGCAGTACAGATAGCATCAATGTCTCGATTGGAAGAAGTTGTAATTAAATCGAATTACTTCAGAAACCTCTCTCATCATCGGTGGATTGGCACGTCGGACGACTTGTATGTTCCATTCTGTGTCTTAATGGCAGATTACAATGTGGAAATCAAGCAACACACATCAAAAGAACCAACCTCGGCAACACAGTTTGCACCGGACGATATCCCTACAAGTGGCAAGCAGGGGAATATACATCAACCTACCTGGAGGATCCGTCTGCTTGAAACCTACCCTGAGATGGTACGCACGTGGAATAACATGCCTTTGTATATCAAATATAACCCATGCTATTGCCCCGTCTTTCGATGAAGGTCTTGGCCAGACTACACTAAAACAGTTTTGACAGTCAAGGGATGCAAAAAGTGGCTAAACTATGTGTACTTAGCACCACCGAAAGGCCAACCTACAGTAACATACATGATTTTGACGATCAGGCATTGGGGAGTACGATTCAAAAATATACCAGATGTCATGGCAATAATGTGCCTCAAAATTTTTGAGCTCATGTTGGTCACCTTCAGGACCTTCAAGAATGTCAAGGAACCTCATCTTTCGGCTCCCGGATTTAATGAAGGAAATCAGGACCTTGTCTATGACATGAGCACCATGCCCTCCATTAACGTCATCTATGCCTGGCATGCCCGTATAAAGTATCTACCTGCTTGCTTCAAACAGACGTTTGAAGAAATGTTTATCACGGGTTTCTGGGAATATCATTCAGAGATATTCATTCCCAGACCATCTCATCTATTACAGCTATTTGCGGTGGAACAAGCTCTGCATTCCGAAAAGCTACGTACACCACATCCAGAAGTTCCAGGGCCCGTAGATTGGGATGCTCTACTCACTGACTTGGCCAAAGGGTTGAGAATTGTAGAACATCATTTAGCAACAGACGTTGTGGAGTACTACATCCAACGACCCACCCAACAAGTGTCTATCAGAGACGACAGACGCGAGAGAGGGGGGGGGTGTTGGCAGTCAAGGAACTGAAGGATTCACAAGACAAGGAAGTCAACGAAGGGAGTCGGAGTGAAGAGAAGGTACAAGCAGACAGAGTAGTCAAAGAAGATCGGGCAAGTAGGCCATCTAAATTTTTCATGCATCAAAGAGGTGGGCACACAAGAAGAAGGAGCAAGTAGGGAGCTCTAGGAAATGTATGTCAAAATGTTAGAAGAAATCCCTACAAAAATAGTGATCTTCATCACTAAAAACCATTGTAAATACCATTTCATATTTTTGTAGCTCCATTTTGTGCAAGCCAAGGAGTCCTTGAGCTTGAGGAGCATTGGAAGTAGCTACCTACCAGTTTTCATATTTTTTAGACTCCGTTTGAGCCTTCAAATAGGCCCTAGAACCTAATTTTTAACTAGGCCGGACACTAGGTCTGGACACGGCCAAAACCTAGTAAAAAACTATAAATAGAGCTAGAGAGCTCATTTTTGAGGCTAGCTTGTAATAGAATTGAACTTGTATGAGCATTTTGGAAGTAATTTGAAAGAACTCCATTGTCTTCCTCTTTGTTCTTGCCGTGTGTGCGGGTGTGTGTGTATGTGTGTGCATGTTTATGTGCTTCTCACTCACGCACTTGTGCCTTCACTTGCTCGAGGTCATCATACCATCCTCGCGTCTTCTTGGATTGACATTAAAGGAGGTGCTACTCATCACTGAGCTACAATAGACATCACTATGTACAAGCTGCAATTTCTGTGTAGCCTGAACTGAACCATCTTTTGGAAAGGAGGAACACTGCATTTTGCCCAAAATACAGCCTTCACAAACATGTTTTCCAAGTGCCTCAAGTTTGGGCAAAGAGGACACCATTTCAAATTTCTGCAGGCGTAGCAAACTAGCAAAATTCAGATGACCAAAGGCATGCCAAAGCTTTGCATCTGACATAGCCTGAGAATCATGTACTGCACATGCCAAATCATTTTCAGATCTTTCATAGTCTATGAGCTTATACAGCCCATGACATAAAATGCCAGAAGCAATAATATCGCCATTTGATAGATCATGAACTGTACATCTGTCATCAACAAATTTAATAACCAAGCTGATCTTGGCTAATGCAGAAACTGATAACAGATTCTTCTTGATCCCTAGCACAAATAAAGCATCGGACAAAGTCAAAGAACTACCATCAGCAGTAGTCAAAATGATCTTACCAACTCCCATAACAGGATAAGAGGAGTTGGTGGCACATGTAATAGTATTCCCTGTAGGGGTAGGCTCGAGTGAAGAGAAGAAACTGCGCTGCGATGTAATATGTTTTGTCACCCCACTGTCAAAATACTGGCACACATTTGAGTCTACTGCAGGCATGCAGTGCTCATGAGAAGATGGGTCAAAACTGCAGACAGTAGTAAACGCCCATTCTTCTTCCTGCACAAGATTTGCAGACTCTATTTTTGGTGTAGAGGCCTCTGCAACAACCATTCCAGCCTCTTTCTTCTTTGCCTCTTTAGCAGCCAGTTTTGGATAGTTCTTTATGTTGGTGCATTTTGCCCAAGCCTACATGCTTGATATGCTTGATATTATCCTCATTTGTAAGTCACATGAGTAGTCATGTGAACACCTCTTGTAAAAGAGTACATTTTATCTCTTGTAAATGGAAAAAGAAAAAAGTAAAAGGATGGCTTACCTCATCCATGATGTAAAAGCAAATTCGTGGCTCCAACTACCAAAATCACGAATTTTTGAGCTGAGGGAATCTCTCCTAACTTTGGGGATCACTTTTAGGTGGAGCCATTCGAATTCGAATTCAAAACTCCCTCCAAGAATAGCTATAAAAGGAGCAAGAAGGAAGAGGCGATTAGCAAGCCTTGTACGTGACCACTTCATGTCATTTTGTAGAGATTGAAGAGCTTACTCCATAGCTCTATCATTCTACTCCCATTGTGCAAAGATTCATTGCCAATGTGGTTGTAATCATATGTGAATCTATACATTTATTATCATCTACCTCTCTGTTTTGTTCTCTGCTATACTCACTCAGAGCAGTAACTTCAGAAGGTCATATCTCGAGTTTTACTAAACCTTTTTCAGTGTTTTAAAGTGCGTTGGATAGCTCTCACTGTCTAGTTTTTACCTATAAATTTTCAAGGTCATTGGATTTATTCTTCTGGAGATATCTGCATTTTACTGCTTACTGGTCTATCTCTGCAGAGCCCCGAGAATTGTGGGAATGTTCCAGAACTTGATGAAACTTGTTCTCAGTGCTCAGTCCATCATTTGAAGTGTTTTAACTTGGAATAGGAAGCTTGCTAAGTCTATTTGCTATGCCCAAAAGGAATTTTTCTAATTCCTTCCAGGTTGAGAGCACTGTTCATTTTTTCCAGCAGGTGTATGTCCAAAAATAGCAAGTTTTGGGAGCTAGTCATTTCGCAACTAGCCTGTCTTGACTTAAACTTTTGGGATACATGTTCCAAAGTACTTGGCTGATATTTTGGTGGATTTAGGAATCTCAAAGGGTCTACTAATCAACTCTGAAGTCTCAGTTGGCTGGTGTGAAGCTGGTTGTAGCGGCACCTACTCATCTTTGGATTGCATCCACCATCTCTCTTCACAGTGGTATCAGAGCATAGTCAAGCAACATGGGAGATGGATTTCCATCAACAATTGACAAATTGGATCGAAACAACTATCCGGCATGGTCTCTAAGGATGGAGGCTTACCTTCAAGGGAGGAATCTATATGGATTCATATCCGGAGATGAAGCAATGCCAACCATGAGGAACAAAGGGCAACCATCACATGAAGAAGTGGAAGGACTTTCGAATTGGTGTTCGAAGGATGCACTTGCAAGGTCCTATATTCTAAACTCAATCTCTGATTTTCTTTTACCTCATGTCAAGGGATGCAAGACATCAAGAGAAACCTGGAATGCACTTGCTTCTTTTTTCTCTTCCAACACTCGAGCAAGGAAGAACCAATTGTGGATGGAGTTCACAACAATGAAGAAAAGCCCGAAGCAAAATGTGACTGATTATGTCACAAAGATGAAGGAGATTTCCGACCAACTTGGAAGCATTGGAGAGGTAATTGAAGAGGAGCAAATCATAAGACAAATCATGAATGGAATCAAAGCAGACGACAAGTGGGAGTCATTCACAACAGCCATGGATTTATACATGGATATGCATGTACCCGACCTCAACACACTCATGGGCCAACTCTTCACTCATGAAGCAAAGATTAGCAAAGGTGGTGAGTCCTCAAGAGGTAATCAAACTTCTGCCTTATATTCTGATAAAGCTAAGGTCAAGGACAAGTCAAAGAATAGAAAGAATGAAGATGAAGGAAGCTCTTTCCAAGCAAACTTTGCAGGTAGAGGACGAGCTAGAGGAAGAGGCAGAAGTGGAAAGCAAGGCAGGGGGAGATTCCAATCATCTCAACCTTGCAACATATGTGGCTTATCTAACCATACTACTGAAGAATGTTTCAGGAACCCGAGGAACTCAAGAGGAAGAGGATTCAATAGAGGTGGCTATGGATCAAATAGAGGCAGGTACAATGGAGGCTACAACAACAACTACTACAACAACAATTACAACAACAACAACAACTATCAAAGTGGCCATAGAGGAAGAAGAGATTACAATAACTATGCAGAGGACCAAAGTCAAGAAGATTCATTATTGATTATGAATCTATCAATGAAGAAGGGTAAGGATGATGATCACATATTTTACATTGATTCGGGATGCTCGAACCATGTAGCAGGAAATGTGGCTTTAATTTCTGATTTGGAAGATCCTCATAACAAGCATGAAGTGCAGACAGGAGATGACACAAAGCACTCAGTGGAGAAGATAGGTAATGTGAAGACATCAGATGGGAATATGAACCTCTTAAGCAAAGTCTTGTATGTCCCTACAATTACCAAAAATTTAATAAGTGTTGGACAGATTGTTGAAAAAGGATTGCAGGTTAGATTCAATCGATTTGGAGCATATGTTGAAGACCCAAGGCAAGGCTTTCGAAGGATTGCCAAAGGAGAAAAGACAGGAAGGCTTTTCACTTTTGAAGTGGAAGATACAAAGAACATAGCTTTGTTTAGCTATGGATCTCAAACTCTAACAGAGTTGGAGATATGGCACAAAAGGCTTGCTCACATTGGTGAGAGGACACTCAAACAGATTTGCAGGGACCAAAGTGTACTTGGTTTGCCTAATATCACAAGGCAACACATGATTTATAAGTGTGAAGCTTGTCAACTCGGCAAGGCTCATAGACAACCTTTCAATAAGAAAGGATATATGTATCAAAATCCTTTGGATCTAGTGCACACGGATGTGTGGGGTCCAAGTAAGGAGCCATCTATATCAGGCTCAAGATATTATGTGTCTTTCATAGATGATTGTAGCAGGTGGACCATTCTGTTTTTCATGAAGCACAAGGATGAAGTGTTTAATTGCTTTAAGAAGTATATTGCTCTTGTTGAAAACCAAACAGGTAGGACTTTGAAACGACTCAGATCAGATGGTGGAGGAGAATACTTCTCTTCTGAATTTGATGCCTTCTTGCATGAAAGAGGCATTAAAAGGGAAGTCACTACAAGGTATACACCCGAACTCAATGGTGTAGCAGAGAGGAGGAATAGAGCTATTGTCGAAGCTGCAAGGTCCATGCTCAACGAAAAGGGATTGCCAAACTACCTATGGGCAGAGGCTGTGTCTACAGCCACATATCTCATAAATAGACTTCCATCTAAGTCACTAGATGGAACCACTCCATATGAAGTGTGGAATGGAAGAAGACCTAGTCTAGAGCATTGTAAAATCTTTGGATGCTTAGCCTATGCTCACATTCCTTCTCAAGTAAGAGGGAAATTGGATCCCAAGGCAGAGAAGTGTGTATTCATTGGTTATGATCAAAACCAAAAAGGATATAGATTGTACAATCCAACCAATAAAGGATTTTCTGTGAGTAGAGATGTAATTTTTGATGAAAACAAATCATGGTTTGATGATGACAGGAAAGTGAAGCTGCCATATGACTTGGATGAAGATTTTCCATCACTTCAACCAAAGGAGCCAAAGCAGATTGAAGAAAGTGATTCGGAGATTGACCTAGAAGACTTGGAAAGACTAAAGCTATGGAAGAACAAAGGTAAAGCAAAGATGCAGGATGCTACATATGGACCCGAGAGCTCACATCAACCACTTAGAAGGTCTTCGAGGGAGAAGAAGAAACCAGAGAGGTTTGGTTATGATACTTCTTTGGTCACCAAGCACTCAATCTACATTGCAAAGGATTCAACCAATGAAGAACCTACCACATTCGAAGAAGCACAAAGCAAGAAAGCTTGGAGAGATGCAATGGATGAAGAAATGGAAGCCTTGAAGGAGAATGACACTTGGGAGCTTGTACCTAACAAGCCATCTATGAAGATAATCGGATCTCGATGGATATACAAAATCAAGAGGAATCCAGATGGAAGTATAAATAGACACAAAGCAAGGTTAGTTGCTAAAGGGTTTGCTCAAACCCATGGTATTGATTATGAGGAGACTTTCTCTCCTGTTGCAAAAATGCCTACAATTAGGGTTCTCATAAGTCTTGCTGCATCTAGAAATTGGAATCTTTATCAACTTGATGTAAAGAATGCTTTCTTGAATGGATGGATTTCTGAGGAAGTGTATATGGCACAACCTCCTGGATATGAGGATGCACATCATCCTAACTATGTATGCAAACTAAAGAAAGCTTTGTATGGATTGAAGCAAGCTCCAAGAGCTTGGAATTTCAGATTGGTTACTTATTTGCAGGACCAAGGATTCAAAGCTAGCAAGGCGGATACCTCTTTGTTCATAAAGAGGAATGGATCTGAAGTGATCTATTTATGTGTGTATGTTGATGATATTATTATCATAGGCAATGATCTTGAAGGAATCAAACAGGTAAAGAGTCAAATGAAGGAGGAGTTCAAAATAAGTGACCTCGGACCACTCACTTATTTTCTTGGATTGGAGTTGATCTACACAGATTCAGGTATATACATCACACAAAGGAAGTATGTCCATGACATGCTCGTCAAGTTCAAGATGGAAAATACCAAGTGTGCAGGTACACCTATGGAGCAAAATCATAAGCTTAGTGCTTATGAAGGAGAGCCAATTGAAGACATCACAAGCTATCAAAGCTTGGTTGGAAGTTTGAACTATGCAACACTCACAAGGGTGGATATATGCTATAGTGTTAGCATATTGAGTCAGTTTATGCATAAGCCGAGAAGACCACATATGGAAGCGGCCAAGCGAGTCCTCAAGTACCTAAAGGGGACCATGAATGAAGGTTTGTTCTATTCATATACTTCAGATATTGAGCTAAAGGTCTACTCAGATGCAGATTGGGCCGGATCTAAAGATGATAGAAGAAGCACATCAGGGTATATATCATTTGCAGGTTCAAAAATCATTTCTTGGTCATCGAAGAAGCAACCAACCGTGGCATTATCTTCTACTGAAGCTGAATATAGAGGTTTGGCTAATGCAACTCAAGAAATCATGTGGTTAAAATCTTTGTACACAGATCTTGGACTTCATTCTTCAACACCTCACATCTTTGGTGACAACACAAGCTCACTACATCTAGCAGCTAATCCGGTATACCATGCTAGAACCAAGCATATTGAAGTCCACTACCATTATGTAAGGGAGAAGCTATTGAGCAAGGATATTCAACTATCCTATGTCTCTACAGATATGCAATGTGCAGACATGTTGACGAAAGCTCTTGATGGTACGAAGTTAAGTAGATTCAAGTTGATGATTGGCTTGCAGGAAATCAAGGACAATTGAAGACTTATTTGGAGGCCAAGCATGTTAGGCTTGAGGGGGAGCTGTTGGTGCATTTTGCCCAAGCCTACATGCTTGATATGCTTGATATTATCCTCATTTGTAAGTCACATGAGTAGTCATGTGAACACCTCTTGTAAAAGAGTACATTTTATCTCTTGTAAATGGAAAAAGAAAAAAGTAAAAGGATGGCTTACCTCATCCATGATGTAAAAGCAAATTCGTGGCTCCAACTACCAAAATCACGAATTTTTGAGCTGAGGGAATCTCTCCTAACTTTGGGGATCACTTTTAGGTGGAGCCATTCGAATTCGAATTCAAAACTCCCTCCAAGAATAGCTATAAAAGGAGCAAGAAGGAAGAGGCGATTAGCAAGCCTTGTACGTGACCACTTCATGTCATTTTGTAGAGATTGAAGAGCTTACTCCATAGCTCTATCATTCTACTCCCATTGTGCAAAGATTCATTGCCAATGTGGTTGTAATCATATGTGAATCTATACATTTATTATCATCTACCTCTCTGTTTTGTTCTCTGCTATACTCACTCAGAGCAGTAACTTCAGAAGGTCATATCTCGAGTTTTACTAAACCTTTTTCAGTGTTTTAAAGTGCGTTGGATAGCTCTCACTGTCTAGTTTTTACCTATAAATTTTCAAGGTCATTGGATTTATTCTTCTGGAGATATCTGCATTTTACTGCTTACTGGTCTATCTCTGCAGAGCCCCGAGAATTGTGGGAATGTTCCAGAACTTGATGAAACTTGTTCTCAGTGCTCAGTCCATCATTTGAAGTGTTTTAACTTGGAATAGGAAGCTTGCTAAGTCTATTTGCTATGCCCAAAAGGAATTTTTCTAATTCCTTCCAGGTTGAGAGCACTGTTCATTTTTTCCAGCAGGTGTATGTCCAAAAATAGCAAGTTTTGGGAGCTAGTCATTTCGCAACTAGCCTGTCTTGACTTAAACTTTTGGGATACATGTTCCAAAGTACTTGGCTGATATTTTGGTGGATTTAGGAATCTCAAAGGGTCTACTAATCAACTCTGAAGTCTCAGTTGGCTGGTGTGAAGCTGGTTGTAGCGGCACCTACTCATCTTTGGATTGCATCCACCATCTCTCTTCACAGTGGTATCAGAGCATAGTCAAGCAACATGGGAGATGGATTTCCATCAACAATTGACAAATTGGATCGAAACAACTATCCGGCATGGTCTCTAAGGATGGAGGCTTACCTTCAAGGGAGGAATCTATATGGATTCATATCCGGAGATGAAGCAATGCCAACCATGAGGAACAAAGGGCAACCATCACATGAAGAAGTGGAAGGACTTTCGAATTGGTGTTCGAAGGATGCACTTGCAAGGTCCTATATTCTAAACTCAATCTCTGATTTTCTTTTACCTCATGTCAAGGGATGCAAGACATCAAGAGAAACCTGGAATGCACTTGCTTCTTTTTTCTCTTCCAACACTCGAGCAAGGAAGAACCAATTGTGGATGGAGTTCACAACAATGAAGAAAAGCCCGAAGCAAAATGTGACTGATTATGTCACAAAGATGAAGGAGATTTCCGACCAACTTGGAAGCATTGGAGAGGTAATTGAAGAGGAGCAAATCATAAGACAAATCATGAATGGAATCAAAGCAGACGACAAGTGGGAGTCATTCACAACAGCCATGGATTTATACATGGATATGCATGTACCCGACCTCAACACACTCATGGGCCAACTCTTCACTCATGAAGCAAAGATTAGCAAAGGTGGTGAGTCCTCAAGAGGTAATCAAACTTCTGCCTTATATTCTGATAAAGCTAAGGTCAAGGACAAGTCAAAGAATAGAAAGAATGAAGATGAAGGAAGCTCTTTCCAAGCAAACTTTGCAGGTAGAGGGCGAGCTAGAGGAAGAGGCAGAAGTGGAAAGCAAGGCAGGGGGAGATTCCAATCATCTCAACCTTGCAACATATGTGGCTTATCTAACCATACTACTGAAGAATGTTTCAGGAACCCGAGGAACTCAAGAGGAAGAGGATTCAATAGAGGTGGCTATGGATCAAATAGAGGCAGGTACAATGGAGGCTACAACAACAACTACTACAACAACAATTACAACAACAACAACAACTATCAAAGTGGCCATAGAGGAAGAAGAGATTACAATAACTATGCAGAGGACCAAAGTCAAGAAGATTCATTATTGATTATGAATCTATCAATGAAGAAGGGTAAGGATGATGATCACATATTTTACATTGATTCGGGATGCTCGAACCATGTAGCAGGAAATGTGGCTTTACTTTCTGATTTGGAAGATCCTCATAACAAGCATGAAGTGCAGACAGGAGATGACACAAAGCACTCAGTGGAGAAGATAGGTAATGTGAAGACATCAGATGGGAATATGAACCTCTTAAGCAAAGTCTTGTATGTCCCTACAATTACCAAAAATTTAATAAGTGTTGGACAGATTGTTGAAAAAGGATTGCAGGTTAGATTCAATCGATTTGGAGCATATGTTGAAGACCCAAGGCAAGGCTTTCGAAGGATTGCCAAAGGAGAAAAGACAGGAAGGCTTTTCACTTTTGAAGTGGAAGATACAAAGAACATAGCTTTGTTTAGCTATGGATCTCAAACTCTAACAGAGTTGGAGATATGGCACAAAAGGCTTGCTCACATTGGTGAGAAGACACTCAAACAGATTTGCAGGGACCAAAGTGTACTTGGTTTGCCTAATATCACAAGGCAACACATGATTTATAAGTGTGAAGCTTGTCAACTCGGCAAGGCTCATAGACAACCTTTCAATAAGAAAGGATATATGTATCAAAATCCTTTGGATCTAGTGCACACGGATGTGTGGGGTCCAAGTAAGGAGCCATCTATATCAGGCTCAAGATATTATGTGTCTTTCATAGATGATTGTAGCAGGTGGACCATTCTGTTTTTCATGAAGCACAAGGATGAAGTGTTTAATTGCTTTAAGAAGTATATTGCTCTTGTTGAAAACCAAACAGGTAGGACTTTGAAACGACTCAGATCAGATGGTGGAGGAGAATACTTCTCTTCTGAATTTGATGCCTTCTTGCATGAAAGAGGCATTAAAAGGGAAGTCACTACAAGGTATACACCCGAACTCAATGGTGTAGCAGAGAGGAGGAATAGAGCTATTGTCAAAGCTGCAAGGTCCATGCTCAACGAAAAGGGATTGCCAAACTACCTATGGGCAGAGGCTGTGTCTACAGCCACATATCTCATAAATAGACTTCCATCTAAGTCACTAGATGGAACCACTCCATATGAAGTGTGGAATGGAAGAAGACCTAGTCTAGAGCATTGTAAAATCTTTGGATGCTTAGCCTATGCTCACATTCCTTCTCAAGTAAGAGGGAAATTGGATCCCAAGGCAGAGAAGTGTGTATTCATTGGTTATGATCAAAACCAAAAAGGATATAGATTGTACAATCCAACCAATAAAGGATTTTCTGTGAGTAGAGATGTAATTTTTGATGAAAACAAATCATGGTTTGATGATGACAGGAAAGTGAAGCTGCCATATGACTTGGATGAAGATTTTCCATCACTTCAACCAAAGGAGCCAAAGCAGATTGAAGAAAGTGATTCGGAGATTGACCTAGAAGACTTGGAAAGACTAAAGCTATGGAAGAACAAAGGTAAAGCAAAGATGCAGGATGCTACATATGGACCCGAGAGCTCACATCAACCACTTAGAAGGTCTTCGAGGGAGAAGAAGAAACCAGAGAGGTTTGGTTATGATACTTCTTTGGTCACCAAGCACTCAATCTACATTGCAAAGGATTCAACCAATGAAGAACCTACCACATTCGAAGAAGCACAAAGCAAGAAAGCTTGGAGAGATGCAATGGATGAAGAAATGGAAGCCTTGAAGGAGAATGACACTTGGGAGCTTGTACCTAACAAGCCATCTATGAAGATAATCGGATCTCGATGGATATACAAAATCAAGAGGAATCCAGATGGAAGTATAAATAGACACAAAGCAAGGTTAGTTGCTAAAGGGTTTGCTCAAACCCATGGTATTGATTATGAGGAGACTTTCTCTCCTGTTGCAAAAATGCCTACAATTAGGGTTCTCATAAGTCTTGCTGCATCTAGAAATTGGAATCTTTATCAACTTGATGTAAAGAATGCTTTCTTGAATGGATGGATTTCTGAGGAAGTGTATATGGCACAACCTCCTGGATATGAGGATGCACATCATCCTAACTATGTATGCAAACTAAAGAAAGCTTTGTATGGATTGAAGCAAGCTCCAAGAGCTTGGAATTTCAGATTGGTTACTTATTTGCAGGACCAAGGATTCAAAGCTAGCAAGGCGGATACCTCTTTGTTCATAAAGAGGAATGGATCTGAAGTGATCTATTTATGTGTGTATGTTGATGATATTATTATCATAGGCAATGATCTTGAAGGAATCAAACAGGTAAAGAGTCAAATGAAGGAGGAGTTCAAAATAAGTGACCTCGGACCACTCACTTATTTTCTTGGATTGGAGTTGATCTACACAGATTCAGGTATATACATCACACAAAGGAAGTATGTCCATGACATGCTCGTCAAGTTCAAGATGGAAAATACCAAGTGTGCAGGTACACCTATGGAGCAAAATCATAAGCTTAGTGCTTATGAAGGAGAGCCAATTGAAGACATCACAAGCTATCAAAGCTTGGTTGGAAGTTTGAACTATGCAACACTCACAAGGGTGGATATATGCTATAGTGTTAGCATATTGAGTCAGTTTATGCATAAGCCGAGAAGACCACATATGGAAGCGGCCAAGCGAGTCCTCAAGTACCTAAAGGGGACCATGAATGAAGGTTTGTTCTATTCATATACTTCAGATATTGAGCTAAAGGTCTACTCAGATGCAGATTGGGCCGGATCTAAAGATGATAGAAGAAGCACATCAGGGTATATATCATTTGCAGGTTCAAAAATCATTTCTTGGTCATCGAAGAAGCAACCAACCGTGGCATTATCTTCTACTGAAGCTGAATATAGAGGTTTGGCTAATGCAACTCAAGAAATCATGTGGTTAAAATCTTTGTACACAGATCTTGGACTTCATTCTTCAACACCTCACATCTTTGGTGACAACACAAGCTCACTACATCTAGCAGCTAATCCGGTATACCATGCTAGAACCAAGCATATTGAAGTCCACTACCATTATGTAAGGGAGAAGCTATTGAGCAAGGATATTCAACTATCCTATGTCTCTACAGATATGCAATGTGCAGACATGTTGACGAAAGCTCTTGATGGTACGAAGTTAAGTAGATTCAAGTTGATGATTGGCTTGCAGGAAATCAAGGACAATTGAAGACTTATTTGGAGGCCAAGCATGTTAGGCTTGAGGGGGAGCTGTTGGTGCATTTTGCCCAAGCCTACATGCTTGATATGCTTGATATTATCCTCATTTGTAAGTCACATGAGTAGTCATGTGAACACCTCTTGTAAAAGAGTACATTTTATCTCTTGTAAATGGAAAAAGAAAAAAGTAAAAGGATGGCTTACCTCATCCATGATGTAAAAGCAAATTCGTGGCTCCAACTACCAAAATCACGAATTTTTGAGCTGAGGGAATCTCTCCTAACTTTGGGGATCACTTTTAGGTGGAGCCATTCGAATTCGAATTCAAAACTCCCTCCAAGAATAGCTATAAAAGGAGCAAGAAGGAAGAGGCGATTAGCAAGCCTTGTACGTGACCACTTCATGTCATTTTGTAGAGATTGAAGAGCTTACTCCATAGCTCTATCATTCTACTCCCATTGTGCAAAGATTCATTGCCAATGTGGTTGTAATCATATGTGAATCTATACATTTATTATCATCTACCTCTCTGTTTTGTTCTCTGCTATACTCACTCAGAGCAGTAACTTCAGAAGGTCATATCTCGAGTTTTACTAAACCTTTTTCAGTGTTTTAAAGTGCGTTGGATAGCTCTCACTGTCTAGTTTCTACCTATAAATTTGCAAGGTCATTGGATTTATACTTCTGGAGATATCTGCATTTTACTGCTTACTGGTCTATCTCTGCAGAGCCCCGAGAATTGTGGGAATGTTCCAGAACTTGATGAAACTTGTTCTCAGTGCTCAGTCCATCATTTGAAGTGTTTTAACTTGGAATAGGAAGCTTGCTAAGTCTATTTGCTATGCCCAAAAGGAATTTTTCTAATTCCTTCCAGGTTGAGAGCACTGTTCATTTTTTCCAGCAGGTGTATGTCCAAAAATAGCAAGTTTTGGGAGCTAGTCATTTCGCAACTAGCCTGTCTTGACTTAAACTTTTGGGATACATGTTCCAAAGTACTTGGCTGATATTTTGGTGGATTTAGGAATCTCAAAGGGTCTACTAATCAACTCTGAAGTCTCAGTTGGCTGGTGTGAAGCTGGTTGTAGCGGCACCTACTCATCTTTGGATTGCATCCACCATCTCTCTTCACACTTTATGATATGATCATTCCCTTTTCAATACTTACAAAACAATTTGTGCTTTTCTGATTTCTTCTCATCTTTATCTTCCTTCTTCGAATATGCAGAATTAGCAGATTTTTGCTTACTAGTTGAAGAGCTCCATTTTCGTTTGCCCTTCTGACTAGCCAAGAAAGCTTGATCTGCAACTCGCCTAATGGACCTGTTTTGCCTGGATTGATCTTCCTGCAACAGAACAGAGACTAACTCCTCAAATGATAAGGCGTTCGGATTGCCTTTCATCATCAACTGAAGAGTAGAAGCAAAACTTTGATATGAATCAGGAAGACCATTCAGAACGGTCTGCACAAGTGAGCTATCTGGTATAACCTCATTAGCAGAAATCAATTGTTCCTTCAAGTCTTTGATCTTTGTTAGGAAACTGTCCATAGAATCACCTTTATTCATGTGCTCACTCTCCAACTGTTTTCGGAGGTAAGCAACATGAGCCTCATTCCTAGCTTGCTACACTGTGGTAAGTGTATCCCAAGCATCCTTAGCTGTTCTGCAAGAGTGAATGTGAGGAACAATGGCACGTTTGATAGACAAAGCTATCAATGCATGTGCTTGGGCATCTCTGCCATCCCAGTGAATCTGCTCTGCAATAGGTGCAACAAAAACAACAACATGAACAAGAATCTATGGAATATCATCTTCGACACCATCTTCATCAGCTCCAACACCTGTATTTGCAGTACCTGTAGTCAGAGGAGTAGCAGGACGTCTTTCAACACTCTGCACAATGTTCCACAATCCTTTTGCAACCAATACATGTCGCATCATATAAGCCCATAATGGGGAGTTGGTACCATCCAACTTATCCTCAACAACCAATATACGGAATACATCACTGCTTTGAGCCATGGTCGGTGACTAAAATACCTTGATGCAGAAAATTGATTGTATCTCAAAAAGTTGAACAAAACTGCCCAGACAAGTTCTACTAGACTTGTAGCAGACTTCGAGACGCATAAACTGGCGAACAGAAACTGGTATATACCTTTGGCACAAAAAGATGAAATAGCTTGCACAAGCACTACGATAGTGCATTTGGAGGCCGAAACGAGCTCAGATCACGATTTCGGCACCACAAAGCAAAGTTGTTTTGATCTCTGAAACACCTTGAGTATGCTCACCAAATTTCGTGCGAATCTGAGAGTGCAAACAGAGGAGTGTCGACGGTGCCCTAGATGAAGCGAAGACCTACTCCGATACCAATTGTTGGAGATAGATGTCTGCGCAAGCACGGGAACAGCACAAGGAAGAAGAAGAAGCTTGGAGCACAAACACACAATATTGAATGTATTACTAGAGAATGTACAAAGGTAAATAGCCGATTAGGGCAATAGGCATATATACAACCGGGGGGGAAAAAAACCTCCTAAAGAGGGAAAAAAGTGCCTCGGCGGTCCTAATGTGTTCACACACATCACTACCTAAATATATCAACAGATATAAGCTCACATAATTTTATAGAAGGATCTCTTACCTCATATGATGTAGTGTCAAGAGGAGTTCTTCCTTGTCCTTAGAGAGAAAGAGGGAGATGAGATTGTGCTAACAAGCTGAAGGCTAGAGAGTGTTTCCTAAGAACAACCACAAGAGGAAGACCAAAGGTATAAAAGTGACTCATAAGAAGATCTCTTTAGATTGAAATTTGACTATATTGGTGACTTCTTTCATGAAGCATAGAAGCACTGAAATAAGGGTACAATGGAGCATCCATTGGAATTTAGTGATGGATTGAGGGGTGTAGTCATCAGAGTCGATCTCCTCTTGTAGCTATGCCTCTT